>VZTM01007465.1:576698-594704 GCA_013400555.1 Jacana jacana
GCCGGGCCGAAGAGGACTAGGTCGAGCTGAGCCGATCGGGGCAGAGCAGATCGGCATCATGCTGGGCATGATCAAGAACGCCCTGCTGAGCACGGTGGAGCCATGGCCCTACCGGGTGCTGAGCAAGGGGGAGAAGGTAGGTGGGGGGGGCGGGCGGACAAGCTGCTTCCTCGTGGCTTTCCACGGCGGTGGGACGGATAAGGGACTGGGAGGCGGGGAAGGCCTGCCTGGGGGAGACGGTGGATCTCCAGGCAGTGCTTTCCTCCCGGCCCGCCTTCTCCATCTCCATCCCTATCCCCATCATCTCCTTCCTCAGGAGCAGCTCAGCTACGAGGAGAGGGAGCTCGAGGGCGGGTTGTTTGCGACGGTAGAGGTGGTGGGGAAGCCTTTCGACGAAGCCTCGAAGGAAGGGGCGGTCAAGCTCCATAAGTACGTCGGAGGAACCAACGACAAAGGTGAGAAGCGCTCCCCACCCTGTGGTACTCAATGGATGTCTGGGGTTGAACGCTGCTAGCAGAGGCTTGGTGAAAGGTGGATGGATGGATGGATGGATGGATGGATGGATGGATGGATGGATGGATGGACGTGACAACACCACAGTCCCCCCTGGCTTGCAGCTTCTGGTACTAGTGGTCTGTGATGGGGATGGCCCCTTGCTGGGAAAAATAAACTTGCCACAGGTTAAAGTGAGTCCAGCCAAGTCATGCTATGAGTTGTTTCCTAAACCATTGCTGGTTTGGGTTGAAAATCTCAAAAATAATGTGTTTAAGCAGGGATGGGTTACCTTGTGGTGTAGCTTGGGATTATGTGCGGACCAGCACACGTATATCGATTGTGTATCTGTCGGATCTCCCTGTGTGAGAGGTAGCTGATAAAATCCAGAGTATCTGAGTATTTCGGTACTTTGAAACGCCCTTGTAGTCAGTGAAATAACTTTTATGACCTTGATATTTTATCATATACTCTGGCTATTTTTATTCATGAAAGCGTAATGAACAATGAGCTTCCTTTTTAATGGTACTTCGTACTGTTTTACAATCGTGCTTCCAGGTGATTGCTTCTAATTCTGAGTTTAGTAAAGTATGCACATTGGTAACCATCCGTAGCAGGAGAAGACCACAAAGCAGTTTTGAGGCATATGTATTTGCTCTCACACCCTTTCTTGGGCATCTGGTAAGGGGGACTTGCATAGTCTGTACGGGTATAGGAACTGGGTGCAGAGGGAAATGCCATTTACAGCAGCATGTTTTAGAAGCATGATGGTCACCGTTGCTGTAGGAGAAAGGGTGCCTTCTATAACATGTGCCACAGAGACAGGTACTGTATCAAAGCAAAATGAATGAGAGAGAGTGCTTGATCCCAGCTGGTTCTGTCGCTACCTGATCCTGAGGGTTAGAGATTCCCTGCTGCAGAAAGAAGAAGAAAGGGAAGAAAATTGTTCTTCAGAGCCATGCAATACATCTTGGTAGTAATGAGCAGAAAAAAAAGCATGCGGTTCCTGGAGTGGTGGACAACATGGACAGTCCTGCTGAAAGCCAGAACAGCTCTGAGTTTTAGGGCACTGGAACTTGTAGGATGTCTGGAAGCATTTGGAAGGGTTTAGGAGAAAGCTCCTGTCACCCAGTATTGGCTATGGGCTCATTACTGAGTGCAGATGATGACAATTTAAATATTGATGCAGATTTACATGTGCTACTGACCAATCCTGGAACTGTAGACCCTGTTGTATTAGAGGTCATTTGTCAGAAGAGCAGAGTGTCTTAGGACCATTAATAAAAAGACATCCAGAGGTCACCTAGGGCCCTTAGCTCCCAGAGTCCTTGTGGAGTCAGTGGAGAGAGAAGTTTGGCCCATGCAGAAGCCTGATGTTCTGTTCTGCGTGCCCCAGAGGATCCCACTCTTGACTGATTATACAAGGAGTTCAGTGTGAGTTTTCCCAAACTAAAATGAGCTTTTGTGAATCCCCTGTTGATCTTGTGAGTTCATGAGAACCTAGACTTCATTAATAATGTCTGTGTGTCTTTTTCAGGGGTTGGAATGGGCATGACTGTTCCTGTCTCCATCACTGCTTTTCCTGCTGAAGATGGCTCCTTACAGCAGAAAATAAAGGTCTCTCTGCGGATCCCAAGCCAGTTTCAAGGCAACCCTCCTTGTCCTAGTGATGAAAGCATTAAGATAGAAGAGAGACAAGGGATGACCATTTATTCCATGTAAGGAACACATTCTGGGATTTCCAACCCCAAGTGCTGAGGTCTCTTGTCTGCTCTGAAGAGCAGTGTTGTTGGTTTTACCAGGTGACTTGCTGGACAATGGGTGCATGTGGTAGAAAGAGGTAGAGGGGCTATTCTAGACTGAAGACAGCTGTCTTATGGCATTTCTTATCATTGTTCAAGCTGTACCCATTTGAAGTATGGTGATTTTTTCCACTGGGAAGACAAGTGGAGAGGTTAGCCCTGAAAACCTTTTTGTTTTGCTTAGGGAGGTGAAGAGCGGGGGAGGGTGAATATGAAGGTCATAAGTCATTCCTAATCTCTGAAAACCATTGTTTTACCCACCTTTGGGACCAAGATGGTTCTTAGTCATCAAGAAGGTCATTTGCTGTGGTTCACATCAAACAGCAGGTGCCAACTGAAGCCTGATTTAGATGGACTCATGCCAGAGTCCATCATGCAAACAAGTAGCCATTGCATTGCTTCAAATAGCCTTTGAATGTCTTTGACTGTTGACTGACAAACTCTACTCAAAGTAGCATCAGAATAGCAATAAGCACTTCACCCTGTTTTTAACCCCTTGGATATTCCCCTGCCTCCTTGCTTCAACTACTTTGGCTGACTCTATACTCCAGCTCCTCCCTGCCAGTGACTGCTGCCTGGCCTTTGCTGCTGGCTACTTCTGCAAGAACAATCTGTTTTGTCTCAAACCTTGGCCCTAAGACAGGGTGGTGAGGTGCAAGGCTGATATGGAAATAGTTCCTGTTGGTGGAAGGTCAACATAAACCAGACCAGTTGCAGCCCACCCCTTTTAAATAGCATTGTAAGCTGTAATTGCTAACATTTCTGTTCCCAGCCCCCCTCTCCCTTTTCCTTTGGCTCACTAGAGTTTGGCTTCCCTTCGTTATCTGGCTTCCAGCAGATGGTTCTTCACACCACCGTGAACATGGCTGTTGACAGCATTGGTGTAAAGACGACGGACTTGGAGATAACCTAGTGCTCTAGGAAGCGGTTCCTCTGATATGGCGTTGATTTAAAAGCACAGGGCCATTCCCCTGACAAACATACATGGGTCTGTTTGGGGTGGGGTTGGGGGGTGTCTGTCCGGGGACTGTCGATGGCTGACTGCACCCTGGCTGTGTGACCCTTGAGACTTAACCTATCACAGACACAGTGTGCTGGTTCACAATGAAGGGTGCCTGCACAAGTCCGTGCTGGTTGGACCTGGATCAAAATGTGTGGCTAAATATATTGTGGTTATATATTCTCCCTCTCTTCCTCTCTGTGCTCTGCCAAGGCTGCTCAGCACCTCTCTGTGTTTGGTTTCTTTGCAGGCAGTTTGGTGGCTATGCCAAAGAGGCGGATTACGTGAACCATGCGGCCAAGCTGAAGTCTGCTCTGGGGAGTGAAGCTGCCTACTGCAAGGATTTCTACTTCTGCAATGGTTACGACCCCCCTATGAAGCCTTACGGGCGACGCAATGAGGTCTGGTTTGTGAAAGAGTGAGCATCCAGCTTCCTGTGGTACTGGCTTGCACCGATAACCTCCCCATGCTGTGTTCCTGTCCTCTTCAAAATAAACTAACAATTTAGCAGAGGCAGAAAATCCTCATTTCCTCCATTCACACCTCTGCCTTGGTCTTTTATCGACCAGCCATTTTAGAAGAACATTTCAGAGCCCCTTGATGGTCCTGCTCCTTCTTTCTGGATTAGGTCCTCAACAACAACACAGACTTCCATGGTCTCTTGGTGCCTTGCTTTTATCTCCCTCCTGCTCCCAGAGTTCAAAGCCGAGACAGCCAAAAGTACTTAATTAGCAAGACTGGTGCCTGATGAGTTGCGTCCAAGTGCTGGCAGAGTGTTAGTCTCACCTGAAGCAGGCAGGGGAACATGACGAAAGTGCATACAGGGACTTTTTTATCTTCTTAAGCTTGCTGCAGCTGTAAAATGCTGCTTTTATCTGTGCCATTCCAAAAGCACTCTAAAGGGACATGGGCATCGCTACCAACACAGCTCAGTGAAAATAAGCATCCTTTACGTTGACTCATAGTGTCCAGGAGAGCAATGCTTCTGTCATTTGTCATTTAGGTGATCATGGCATGGAAGATCCAGGTTTCTGTTCGCAGCTGTCCTCCTGCTTGAGGTGAGACATTTTAGGGGGTGTTATGCCCTGATCTCAGCTAGCAGCTGGACAATGTGATGTGGAGACCCCAAGATCATTTCCTCCCCTTCCCATTAGTTGTCCATGCAAGGGCCAGAGCTGAAATGTGTGTGGTGACCTAATTGAATTAGACAAATACAGGCTGTGAAAAAAAAGCAGGTGCCAGTTACTTATGACGTGAGGGTGCATTTGAAGAATGGTGATCATCTAGTGGAATTACTGTGGGTGAAGATCTTTAAAAAAACCCTCTCTTCTGAAATGGTATTAAGTTTCTAAAGGGCTACTCAGAGCAGCTGTCTTCTTTAAAGGAGGAGGAAAACCTGGCTGTTGTTGAAATCAGGGATTTGCATCAAATAATAAGTAGCCTTTTGGAAACTTCAAATATAAGAGGTAAGGGTGGGTCTTATTTTAGGGAAACCAGCAATGTTTAACTGTTAGGCATCAAACCAGCACTTAAACCATCGTCTCTGCCAGGGAGGCAGCAGGATGGGAACACCCTCGCACACCCAAGCTGCTGTGGGCGCCTGTACAGTTCATTACCTCCACTGAAAGAGGTGTGCTTCTCTGATGCTTAAGCGCTTTCAACGTTCAGCCATTTTCCAAAAGCCATTTTCCCTATGGAGCTGAAAGAGTTTTGTCAGATGGTATCTCAGGTTCTGTCCAGATGAGCTGTTTGACATGTGCCTGCCTTCTGAGAACAAGTCTCAGCAGTAAAAGGAGAAGACCTGAGGTTCTGATGTGCTTTCCTTTTCTGTCTTGCTGAGCCATGGAAGAGCTTTGCTGTGGATCTCACGAGAGCATCTGAATCACCTGTGTGCAAGAGCAGCTAGTCAGGATGGGTGAAAAGCAAATATTCAGGGGAGAAGGAATCAAAAGGGAAATTGAGACAGACTAAGAGGCCTTTGAAGGACTTTTATAAGGAGCAAAGACCATTCCAAGGCCATCATTGAAACCAGAAGGACCTATTCATGTCCCAGATAACTTTTACCTGCGTGGGTGAGGAATGGAGGAGCACAGTGCTGCCCAGTTTATGCATTCCCAGGCTCATTTTGAAACTCATATAGACTGTCTGTGGATATACAACCCTTTCTGCCTTAACAGTGATGAATGTCCTTCAATGACCAAAATCTCGAAATTACTCAAAATTTCTCCTGTGAAATCTCAGATGTTAGGAAGGCCAATAATAAACCTGGTATGAACAGAGCTGCACATCTCAGCAGCACCATTTTTTTTCATGACACACATACGTTCTTTCTGAACAGAGAGCGAGAGCTTCTGACCCAAAAGTGAGGGTAATCCCATCTGTAGGCTCTGCCTGTGCAGCCTTGCCACTGGCCTTTTGCAGGCAGTCGGTGGGGTACAGTTTCATAAGCAGTGGAAACCGATACCAAAAGCCAATGCAAACCAAAGTGCCTCTTCTGTACAAGCAAAGATGCCTGTGTTCTGTCTGCATTTTCTGGATTTAAAAAAAAAAATATAATAAAATAATAATATTTTGATTTACACCTTTTGTGCTGATCATTAACTTTGTGAGCTCAGGGGGAGCTGTTGGTTTGAAAGACTTGAGCTTGCCAGTTCGTCTGTTTGGGGTACTAATCATGTTGCAGCATCCATAAATAGTCATAACGCTTTTTCAAAGAAATTGCTGTTTTAGGTATCCTGGTGTGGCCCTGCGTTATCTGACTGTGCAAGATGGGAGCTGATGGAGTAATCCCCTTTTTCATTGATTTTAGCCACTTTGTCTGATATATTTGTGTTAATGTAGAAACTAGGGGGCCTGCTCTCCAGAGGAAAATTGTGTGTTCGGTTGTGTATTCCTGTGTGGGGGTTCACAGACAGCATTCAGGCAAATATTCATGATGGATTTTCAACAGGACCTACTATCTGGAAATGTTAGACATACTGTCACACTGAGGCCCATCTAGCTCAGTGCCCTGCTGCCGGTGATTGGCAGTAGTGGACACCTGAGGCAGGTAGAGGATCGGTGCACCTGTGTGCTGGTACCTCCACTGAGTATTCCCCTGCTTTTAGTACAGCATGGCTCTGGGAATTTTGTCATTGTGCCCACTAGACCCAGACAGACTTTATCCCATGCATTTTTCCAATTGCTTTTTCCGATGAGGTAAGCTTACTATCCATAGTACCCTTTTACCCTATGGCAAGGGGTTTCTTGCATGTGGAAGGGCAGAAATACTTTTTGGCTGAAGATTTCCAGCACGTTGTCTCTCTGCTTCATAGGCAGCCAGGTCAGCCAGATTTCTGATAGACCTCTGTCACTGGGAATGCATGTTTGTTTGGACAGCCAGATCTGTCATTGACTTTAGAGATTTCCAGCCACCTCTGTGTGTCAGGACCAGGAGTCAGGAGTGCGCTCTGGATTTTGACCCAAGGCCACCGTGTTCACAGCCACTCCATTACATGCAATTTACTCCTGAACACATGTTAAAAAAAAATCCAAAAAACCGCACAAAAAACAATACAAAACTTTTCCTCTGCCTCTGCCCTTTCCAGTATTTACGTTCCGAGCTGCCTGCTGGGCTGGACAGGCTCAGCGGGGTAACAGCCTGGGGAATTATCTCTGCCTTCCAGAGACAGGAGTGGCCTTGTGGCTAATTAGCAGCTAGGCAGGTCCCTTCCAGCACTGTATGGGGCAGCGGTGTGATGGCAACTGGGCCAGCCACAGGAAAAGCCACATTTAAACAGAGATAAATACAAAAGCATAATCTTGATGTGAATGATATGCATGCCGTGTAGCTTCAGCCATACTGGATATACCAGCCTCCTGAGCTGCCCCTCTTGTTAGTAACGTCATCTGTGAGAGTTTCCCTGCTGACCTCAACAGGGACAGGTCATAGATACTGATATATAAGGATACGTGAACCTATATAAATACATGCCCAGGGCAGGGGAGTTGATACTTGATGATCTTTAAGGTCCCTTCCAACTCTAGCCATTCTATGATTCTATGTATGTGTATGTGTGTATGTACATGTGTATGTATATATGTTGTGTATGTGTAGGGGCCTCCAGACCCCAGGCTTCGATCTATTGGTTGGCTTCTGCTGTCACTGAATAACTTGCTAATGCGAACAGAGCCACAGGGCGAACATTTTCAGACGGAGGTTTTAAGTCTGCTGGAATGAGAGCTTTGTTAGCTTCGGAAAGAAATGCTTTCTTTTGTAGACACATGCCTAAATATATCTAACGCTGCATTAAGAAGACGACAGCCCCCATAAAAGAGCTAATTGGTTAAGTTGTCCGTATAAATCTGACCAGACGAACAATACTCCAGTCACTTGGAGGGAATGGGTGATTTATGGTGAACGGGGAAGTAACATCATTATTTCCCCATTTTCATCCATCACCATGGCAAAGGGTGTGTGAGCAGCTATTGTGCTTGTGGTAGCAAATTTTCAGCTTTGCAAAGCTGCCCGAAGGCAACGGGACAGGGGAAGAAGATGGTGGCTCCTAGCTCACATCGTCCCTCCTGCTGTAATTACAGTAATACCTCTTTTGCAATAGTGATCTGAGCAGCAACTCCTTCTTCTGTGACAGCATTTCAGCCACACTGAGCTAAAAAAGAAATGCATCTCTTTTAACAGGACCATAAGTAGCTTTAGATGTATAACGCCTCTATAAAACTGCTTGGCAACATGATTTATTGGAGCGGGATCAGTGGTAAAAGTGACTTCTCTGACAGTAATGGATGAAACACTTCCAATGTAGCTACTCTGTCTCTGCTTGGTGCCTATGCCAACAGCAGGCTGGTTTTGTCAGCTCATTCATAATCACTGCTTTGCTCTCAGCAGAATCTGTTGCACAAAACAGGTTTCAAACATGGTGGATGCTTTTTTTTCTAATCCTCTGTGGGAGCTGCTGCAGAAGATGGGTCAGTGCAAATGCCACTTGATTCCTAAGGTACTGTTCGCCTAATTCCATGTCCAGAGCCCATGCCTGGATGAGAGTTGGGCGCATACTGTGCCTGTCCCCCTCTCTGCTGCCCCAGTTTCCCCCAGTTTCCCTGTGGAGAAACTTGAGTGAATGAGGTGTAAAGAGCCATGCTCTTCTTAGACCGAGTGTGAGGTCTGGCAGATCAGCAGCCCAAGGTCCCAGGGCAGCCTCAGACATACCTTCTGTGCAGTCCTGGTGAAAAGACTTAGTTGAGGAGCCTGAATTTTAGGTGCGGATTTTTCAAAAGTATAAATGGAAGTGAAAGATCCCAGAAACCACATCCTGAAAGATACCACTGGGATTTAGGCGTTTAATTGTTTTTGAGGGTCTGGATTCCCATGCCTATGGATCAAGTCACTGCCATGTACCAAACATAGGATCAGGCCAGTGGCTTCTGTTTTACATCGCCTGCAGCCTGGCCTGCAGTGTGGCCTTAGAAGTGCCATGGCCCTTCTCCCCCTCTGCGATCTCACAAACTGATGCAGCTGGACCTGATAAGCTGCGAGCTTCTCACCACCTCGCTTGGTTTGTGGGAACAAGAAACAGCAGAGATGCTCTGGAGCTATGAGGCCATCAAAACCAGTTAATCTGCCACGTGCTGAAGCACCCTGATCAGCATCCAGACTCAGGTGGCACATGGCTTCGTTTATGTGGTGTGACAATGGCAGTGTGACCTGACACTAGGGCTCCCTATGGTGGGAAGGCAGAGCTATGTGGGCAGCTGCACCACCCACTCTGCCCATGTTTGAGCTTGTTGGTTTGGGTCTGAGGTGGATGTTGGGAAAGTGTCTTCTTCAGCACCTACTTCTGTTATCCCAAGAGAAAACAGAGAAGTGTTGCCATGGCAACTATTCTCCCATGAGTATTTTTCCAGAGTTTTTCAAGCTCGTTCAATTTTTTTTTTATATCCCTAGTGTTTAATTTAGGGCCTTTCCAAATCGGAGTCCAAAGAAGCAATTGAAGCATCTTCTGCCATTAGACAACAACTACAGTCACCTTCCCACACGACAGATGAAATACAAGATCAACACAAGTCAATGTTGCTGTGAGTAAGGGAGAAAAGGATCTGAGATTTTAAATGCATCGCACTCAGACAAATAAAACAAATGAAACCTTTTACCCAAAGCAAAGCACTGAAATAAAAGGTAGTGTCCAGCAGGACAACTTTGGGCACATTTTTCCTGCTAGCAAATCTTTCTAGCTGCTTAATCACTGAGTACAGAGTTTCTCAATCCTCTTTATGACTCAGCTTTGCAAGGAAACATCTTTCCAAATCAACATGTGCTGGCCGATTGAAATCTCTTTCATGAGCTGTAGTATTATTTAGCCAAAGTACTTTGAAGGGGTTGGCTACTGCAGGGGTGTTTATTTGGGATAATTAAGCTAATGTAAAACTGTGCCTCTCATTCTCCAATTCCTTGCTTCCAACTGCACATGCTGGTACCCGTGCATGGGAAATCCAAGCTAAAGGGGGAGGAAAAATCCTGTGGAGATGGAGGAGGGAGAAGATTGGTGGCCTGATTGTGCTGTCTCAGGGTAGGGATGGTGCAAGGGTGGGTCAGTTGGACATAGTGCATTGGGTGCCCCATAACTCATGTGCTGGCCCCTTGCCTTGGCAGACATTGGTGGGGAAGGGGAGAGAGCCAAACCCCTTCCAATGACGGTTTATGCTGCGATGGCTACAGTACAGTTAAACATAGAACAGGAAGCAGAGATACCTCCCATCTTCTCTTGCTTTGAACTAGACCCTGTCTCCTCAGGGTCCAGGGAGCAAAGATCTCCCTGGAAATCCCAAGCATGACTGCTCCCATTGTGTTGCCATCTGCTTTGTGCAAGACTTCGGTATACGCCTTCACGGAGAGCAATACTCTTTGTCTGAGGACATTCTCAGCACCACTTCCCAGGAGGGATGAGATCCTGAGCCACCAGAGCAGCTGAGACTGCTCTGAGCGCCCCTCCCTGCCCCAGGGAGCAGAAAAACAGAAACACTGATTTTATGAGATAGTCTGTCTTGGAAACCTGGCCTTAAAACACCCTCCAGCTGGGAACCTGCCCAGCCAATTTCAAAACGATGAAGGCAGTACTGCAGGTTTTGGAGTGCTTGCTTGATCTGAATGGGGGAACAGGGCCTGGAACAAATAGAGCTGGAAAAAACAGGTACGGTTTCAGGCACATGAGGTGCCTGGGGGGGGTTTCTTCCTCCCAGGTGTTGGTCTGACTGTGCCGACCCCTGTGTAGCTTCACGCCTCGCCTCTCCCATCTCCATGGTGGCGGCACTGCTCATCTTCAGGGCAAGCAGTGCCTTGCTCTACCCACTTTGCTCCTCAGGTGTACGCTCCAGGCACAGTTGGTATCAGCTTTTGAATGGTTGCACAGGAGACCTCTCTGGATTCAGGAATGAAGGAAGACCAGCTCTTGAATGAGGGGAGTCGTTTGCCTGGCGACAACTCTCCACAGAGCTGCTTTGTTAGCAGGCAGCAGGAGTTCATTTATTTTACATTGGGATGGTGCTATTTCTGAACAAGGGAGAAAAATGAAAGCGTTTTCTGTAGCATGTGATTTAGTTTTTGGCTTTTAAAAATTTGTTTATTTTGAATGGAAGCCCAGAATGCACAGAATGTAGCAAAAATTGCATAGATACAGACAGCAATTTTTGTTTCACCTTTCAAGTTACTCCTGGTCTTGATGCTAAGGCAGTAGTGCTTAAAAAGGTTTTGGATGTTTTCCCTTTCCGAGGAAATAAATATGTGAAAATAACAAACCCGAAGAGACACTGGAGGCAACTGCTTCCAGATCACTCTGCTAAAAGCAACACACTATGGCCAGGCAAACTAGGGAGAGGAGGAGATGGTCCTGCGAACTGCCACCCAGCCAGAGAGTTTCCCGGTGACTGCTGCTCCCTGTCCTGGGACATGGAGCGAGGGGATGGACGGGAGCTCCCCAGACAGTCCTGATGCGGCGACAAACACAGTTGTTTTCCAAAAATGTTTGATCCTATAATCTTATGAATACATTTATCATAAATAGCCGTTGCACAGCCCACTGTTATGACAAACTCTTCTGGAATGGTTCCAGTTCCAGAATTATGACAGGCTAAAAATGATGTCTATTCCCATGGCTATAGACAGAGAGCTGCTACTCAGCAACAAATGTACCACCAAGTGCCATAAAAATAGCACCTCTGGGATTATTCGGTGTTTGAGGGTTGTCATTTCATAGGGGTAAAAATGGATCTATTTTCTCACAAATTATGCATAATATGTATTCACATCTTTATAAATAGCATTTATAAAATTATGTGTATAATTTTATCTTAAATTGATGCTGAGCAAACAGACAAAACAATCAACAAGAATAAGCATACAAGTTTTGTTCTGAGGAGAAATCTTAGTTGCTGGTAACACCTCAGGCAGCTATAAAACTTTGGCCTTAGAAATGTGTCAAGAGACCCTCCTCCCCTCTCCCCTCCCTTCTTTTCTTTCTTAAGAGAGCTTTAGGAAAAAAAAAAGTTGAAATTACTGACATCATGGGAGATGCAATTACTCAAAGGTAAAGAAGCAGCCCAGACCAGAGTTGCCACCCCACTCAAATTAGTTCCATAGCTTTAGTTATGCTGTAGGAGAGAGGTTTCCAAATGCAGAGTTGTATACCACCTGGGGTCCCAGCTCCTGCAAGTGGAGTCACCAATGTGATGGAAATTCAGTTATTGAAATGAGACTCTGAGCAAGAACTGGGGTCGGTAGCTGGGAAATAACTTGAATTGGCTCTTAAAGGAGCATTTGGAGACCGTGCTCTTTGGCTTCCTCTCTTATTATTCTGCTTCCTTTCATCTCACTTGCCCCTGCAGCACTGATCAGGGGACAGGACATTTGTACTGGTGGGTGAGTACGGTGAGGTCTTATTGCAGGCTCCCTGACAAGGCTCCTTCCTTTGCAACTTATTGGCTGTGCTGAAAGGGAGCAGATACAAATGTGAATGCTTTACTGCCCTGCCCCAGGTTTTCCTGTCTTCCCTCTCCCCTTTGGAGCCTGGTTTCGGGCTGAGGGTCCTTCTAATCTCTAGACGTGCTCAGTCACGTCACGTACTGGCCAAAGTCCCAGGGAAGGGTAGGAGCTAGAGGATGGGAAGGAGATATCTGGGGAAAAAATATTGCAATGCAATGCAAAATACTGGAGCAATGATACAGCAGAACTCAGAATGAGGCCTTACAGGAGAGGACGATGATTTTGTTTGAGAACAGAACTGATTTTATGCACTCACACTCGCATATCCATACCTATAAGCAGCCAGATGCCAGCATCCAAGTGGTAGTTTACTCTGGGTCAGATGGTCACAGCCATCACTAATAGTCCTAGTTGGGAACTACCCACCAGAGGAGTGACCTTTGGCTTGCTGGGAAGTGCAAGGTGGAGAACTGGATGCGTGCTGGAGGATTCCAGCCCCGTACAACATCAAGACTCAGAGCTATGTTTGTGGAGTCTCAAGATACAGTGCATAAGCAGACACGATTGTCCTGTCGTGACCAGAGGGGATGAGGAAGTTTAAAAGCAGGATTTAATGACTGAGAAGAGGAGAATAAAATGGGCTTCCCAGAACAGTGCAAAGCACAAGACAACTTCATGGAAACTCTAAGATCATTTAAACTGTAATGCTTTTCCTTAAAATCAGCATTTAACAAATCCTGTTAATGAAATACTACATTTTTCTTTGAAAAAAATAGTCCTAGAGTAATGCATTTAAAAAAAAAAAAAGGTTGGTTTTGATTTTTTTTTTCATTTTTTTCATATGATTTCACAGAAGTCAATAAATATTTTGTGGGGAAAATTATATACCTGTTACCATTTTACTGAAATTATCAGATGGTTTCCAGGAGAACTTTCCAGTAAGCACTGGGGCTCACACTTCTATTCTTGAGGGGTCAGGGAGGTCTTGGTCAGAGAAATCAAGGGATAGACAAAAAAGTAAGAACTGGGCTTTGATGTTTTCCCACCTCTTGCTAAAGCAGGAAATATTGCCTGTTAATGTGATAAAAAGGAGTGAGGCTAGCAAGGGATTTATGCCCTCCTGGAGACATGGTGTGCTAGCTCTCCTCTGAGTTCTCTCATGCTATTTCCATGGCAACTCCATATAATGATAACTCCCACTGATTTTCTTCTTTTATCTGTTATTTTGGTCCCAGATAGGGATGGAGCTGAGGCATACATTTCTTTCACATCATTTGATGCCCACCGACAGCCAAAAGTAAATAATGTCCTCATTCTTCAGACCTTTAGGAAGCGCAGTTAGTTCACAGCGCTTTTGGGAATTCACCTGCAGAGCTGGACAGAGCTGAGACAGGAAAAACAGTGCTACAGATGCTCAGAAGAAGCTGCAAAAGGTGAACACTCACTGTTAGTACAAGGTGACAGGATGACATCCCACTCCTGCCTTTCTTTTCCCCTTGGCCAGGGTACCAGCTGCGGGCTAAGTAGGAGGCCATGGTGCAATGGGAGGATGGATGGTTTGGGTGCAGAGAGCTGCATCTCAGCTGTCTTGTCCATGGAGAGATGAGGTCGCTCTGCCTGTCTGGGAGAAATTCCCATCTGCCTGCTGTGTGTTCATGATTGCAGATATGGTGCAACTCACGAGGCAAGGATCAGGAACACCTCCCAGGCCAAGCCACAGCCAGAAAAATGCTTGACCAAGTGCCTCTAACCCATGACTTCCTCCCTCTTATGAAATCCTTCAGCGAGCTGCTGCTGGCTAATTTTACATAGCAGAAGTGGCAGGCATGCAGCTTGTTCTGGGAAACCTGTCCTTATTTCATCTAACTAATAGGACAGGGCAGGGCAAACCATCAGGGCTGGGACAGCGAGCCCACAAAAGCCTGGAGTCCAACTGCCAGCTTGGGCTGCACCCAGCTTCTGTGCTTGGGCTGTGATTCGGTCGGTGCCAGGGAGGACAGGGCAGTTTGAATGTAAAAACCTATCTCAAGCATCCCTTTACTTTGCATCATGAGAACATTCAGGTGTTTTGGCTCTCCTCATTTTTTCTTACAGAGATTCCCATTTAAGAAAAAGATCAGTGACAGGTGAAAGGGCATTCTCTTTCAGGAAGGGATCTCAAACCCCAGTAATGCTACTGCTCAGAAGAGCTGTCCTACTCTGTTTGGTCTTCTCTGTCCCGTAAACCAGCTGTTGGTGTGAGCTTTGCTGGGGCTTGGGCTTTTTTAATGGATGGAGAGGCTAATTATGCAAGAAGCTATTCAATTCTCTGCATGTGGAGAGATTTGCAAGGATGGGAGCTGGATAAGGATCAATGCCGCTCTGCTGTGAGAGTGGTCAAAGCAGCTGCATGGAGCAGCAGGAAAAATGGCACTGCACCCACAGGGACCATGTCCCGTGGCTGAACTCACTTCAGATTTGTGTTGCCTGCTGCTCTGGAGGTGTGAGCATACAATCTCCCTGCTCGGCTCCCCATCACCCCACTGGGTCCCTCTTCCTTCCAACCATAGAAAGAAAGATGAAAGAAAGTCTCAGGTCTGAGATATTTCACTGCTTAGCTTCACCTCAGCTTCATCAACACCCAATGACAAGAGCTATTCCTAAGGAAAATGGAAAAGGAGCCGAAAGCTCAGTGCTGTGATTAGCCCCTGCTCCCCGGTTAGACAATGTACTTGCTGGTTGGGACTGGTGTCCGTCACTGGCGGGATAATGATGAGCCACCGGCTCAGCCGTGGGCCCAGCCTGTGCACGTGTGAGATGATGTGTATTTGCAGGAGCTGGTGTGACTCAGCCTCTGGCTCCCCTGCAGTCACCTCTGAGTCAAGCCAGGGGACTGCTGACATGTGATTATCCATACACCATCTCCATTAACTGGGAGAGGAAGGAGGGCTTAGTAGAATGAGTCTTTGCCTGGAAGAAGCCCAGATTTGAATCTCCTCCGTGTAGCACAAAGCTGTGTAACCTTTGTGTAACACAAAGATCTGGGTGTGTGGGTGAGCAGACACCTAGGCATGGTGGAAATCTGCTCTTGACCTCGTGCCCTGGATTTCCCCATCATGCTGGCATGATGGAAGGATAAGCATGTGAAAATCTCCTGTATCTCC
This sequence comes from Jacana jacana, assembly GCA_013400555.1. Taxonomy (NCBI): domain Eukaryota; kingdom Metazoa; phylum Chordata; class Aves; order Charadriiformes; family Jacanidae; genus Jacana; species Jacana jacana. The sequence continues at coordinate 592,107 of VZTM01007465.1, forward strand.
TGTAAGACTATTAGCAACTCAATAGAGGCATCAAATACACAATAGGAGCATTAGTAAATGCCAGATCTGAGGTCACCAATACAAATTGAAGCCCAGAACCTTGTTCACGTCTATTATGATAATCCTGTCAATCACAAACAATTCCCAATCCCCCAAGGTAGAACTGGCATTCAGGCAGTGGGGTTAAACACAGCAACAAATCTCTGCTAAATAGAAGGACACAAATACTTGTAAACTGCTTGTATAAAATGTATCCAAAGTTCATGGGGTCTTGTATTTCTTAGAATGTTGCTATGACACATATGCTCGTAAAAACGATTCTTTCCAGCATTAGACATACAGATGCCTCTGTAGTGCGAGAGAACTAAAGCCAAAGAAACTTTTGTCGTTCGTTTTACCAGCAGGAATTTAACTTTTTTTTTGTCCCAGATTCTCACCTCAAATATGCCATCACGCTTCTATTAATTTCAATGTGAGCATTGTATGCACAGTTGGAGGCAGAGCGTGCCCCCAAAGCTGATTACATTTGACGAGTGCACCGTGAAAGAGAAATCAAGCGAGACGCTATCAAGGGTTTCATCTCTTTGGATTCTTACAAAGGAGCATACAGCTTCTTTCAGCGTTTCCCCATTCATCCTATGTAGACAAAGTTGGTTCCACTTTTAGAGATTACCACCAGACAACAAAGACAAGTGATATTAAAAAAAGGGCAAGATGCATAATGAAACTGGCAGAGAGAGGACCTTCCCCTCCTCCCACTCCACTCGCCTCCAGGATTTGGAAAGAATCCCTTGTAGATAGCTAGAGCCAGGGCTGGACACCTTGATAAATCTGGCTTTAGGACTCCTCCTGACAGATGAAAAATGTGACGGCCACAAAGACACGAAGCACCGATCTGCTGTGAATTCACTCGAGCAGTTTGAATAGGTTAGAAATTGTTCGTGATCTGTCTTCGTGCAATCTGGGTAACTCAGCAGAAACGGGACTGCGTGTCCGCGGTGGATGCAGATCCCGCAGTGCCCCCACCTGGTTACTGAACATCCCGATGTCCCTGTGAAACAGAGGCAGTTCCAAATTTCAGGTCCTCACACGGGACAGGTTTCAGCCCGAATTCCAGGGAATACACTAAAGCAGAGTGGGTGGCAGAGGCAGTCTCCTCCTAGGCAAGGAGCAGGGCAGCAGAGNTAGCCTGAATTCCAGGGAATACGCTAAAGCAGAGTGGGTGGCCTAGGCAAGGAGCAGGGCAGCAGAGAGGGTGACACTAGCACTGGGATACTGCAAGAGCTGCACGAGCAGGATCCCAGGTCATTTGAAGCAGGGTAGTAACTGGCCCACAGTCCTTCCAGCAGCCTAGGCAGCAGCTCATGCTGTGGAGGACTGAGCACACCAGACTCCTGGTGTCTCCCAACCCAATAGCTTGTCGTGCTGCCAGAAACTTACAGATAGGTCTGTTGTGCTGGAAAAATAAAATAAATTGTGCTTTTATCTTGTCTGTAGACCACCTGGTAGAACCAGGTAGATGAGTTCAGCCACTATTCTACCCTTTCCCTTCAAACCAGAACAAACATCCCTGCATCAGTTACTACATCTCCTTGAGAGGTGACTTGCACTTAAGAGCTGGGCATTTAATCCTGGTTCTTCAAAGGTCTTATCTCACACAAATATTTTGCCATTTAAACCCCAAAGTGTGGATATAGTGAGGGGAACCACAACACAACTTTGATATATAGTGATGAGGTTGGTGGTGGGTAAGGAGGAGAAAGAACACAAACAGGTCATGTTATCTACCTGCAGCTCATCACAATGTTAGCTGCCTACTTCTCTATGTAACAAAACTGTCTTGCATGTGTCACCAGCTATGCCTTGGGGGACCTCCTGTCTTGCTGACCAGCACAATCCCACCTAGGCAGGCCCAGGAGCTTGGTGGCCTCCATTTGGGAATCTGAACAGAATGGTGGAACAGAGCTGGTGAGCCATAACCTGCCTGATTAGCCAAGCTACCTTGCCCTAATGACTCTCCATCTCCTGTGGTCTCGTGAGGCACCAGGGGTCAGTGGCCCAGCCTGTGGGGACTGGCTGAACTTCCTTGCCCATAGACACCTCGCCAGGGCTGGACAGGAGGCTCTCCAGGCCGTCATTTCTCTCCAGCAGATGAAGATTAGCCAGTCAGGAAGAGGTTAGTTGAAATCAAACCAAACTGTGCCTAAAATAAAATGAGTTCAGAGACAAGCTTTTTGTATCGCTGCACAAAACGAGCTGAACGTCACAGTGGAAAAGCTTCCTTTTTCGGATGGAAAGTTTTTTTTTTTTTTTTTTTTTCATTTTTTTTTTCTTAATTGGAACATGCTGAGTCAAATAAATCATTTCATGGTAGCAAGATTGCAGTTTTTACCAAAGTTCAATTAAAGGCCATGAAATAACTTTAAAAAATAAAAAATAAAAACAAATTAAACTTTAATGACATGAGGGCTTTCTCGCCTGTAATTACAACAAGCGGCCCGGCGTGTTTTGCCTCAACCCCCGGGAGGTAAAGACACCTCAACCTGCGGCTGGAGCCAGCGCCCCTCCTCGGTCTTCTCCATCCCCTCCTCGCCCACC
>VZTM01007465.1:594779-652062 GCA_013400555.1 Jacana jacana
CCCCCCCCACCACCACCACCCCCGCACCGCGCTGCTACCGCCTCTTCTCCTCGCACCGGCTTTCTTGCCGTTGCCTCCGCTTCCTCTGCGAAGCTAGGAGCCTAAAACCAGCCTCCTGCCTGAATTTTTTTCAGGGGGTTGTTTTCACTCCTGCCAGAATTCATAGAATCACAGAATGGGCTGGGTTGGAAGGGACCTTAAAGATCATCGAGTTCCAACACACCTGCCGTGGGCAGGGTCACCTCCCACTAGAGCAGGTTGCTCAAAGTCCCATCCAGCCTGGCATTGAACAATTCCAGGGATGGGGCATCCACAGCTTCTCTGGGCAACCTCTAATGTCTCACCGCCCTCACAGTAAAGAATTTATTCCTAATATACAATTTAATCTACCCTCCTTCAGTTTAAACCTGTTGCCTCTTGTCCTATCACTACATGCTCTCTAGCTTTCTTGTAGGCCCTCTTCAGATGCTGGAAGGCTGCTATAAGGTATCCCTGCAATATTCTCTTCTACAGACTGAACAACCCCAATTCTCTCAGCTTGTCTTCACAGGAGAGGTGCTCCAGCCCTCTAATCATCTTCTTGGCCCTCCTCTGGACCCACTCCAATAGGACCATCTCTTTCCTGTGCTGAGGACTTTGGAGCTGGATGCAGTACTGGCGCCCACCATGGGTACCAGGTAGATGCTGAAAGCATCCTGGACACTGTTTGCCCCATTGCTCCCTCAGCACCAGCTACAACTATCTGGGTTAGGGGCTGAGGGTCACAGCAGGCTCCTCCAGGCAAATAGGTGGTGGAAGAGGGCAGTTTGACACTGCTAAAATCAGAGTGCCTGCAAGAACAGCCTGTCTCTTTACTCTAATTTTAGAGGGGTCTGTGATGACTAAGTGACACTGAGCAACACTGAGGTGGCTAATTTCTGAGATTCAAACATGTATTTGTTCAGTCTGGCAAAATGAGTAAAGAGCTGATATGCAGGAAAACGTGCTTGCTTAGAGCACTGAGTAAGGCACAGCATCAGAGTCAAGGCTGCTACCCACGTCCCTTTCTCCCCAGGACTATAGATTTCACCCAAAATTTTCAGCACATCTTTACACTCCTGCTCCAGCATTTGAGCCTCACTGCAGACCATCTTGGGGGGTGGGGGAGGAACATCAGACACATATGTTGGAGGTAACGGCATTCTATTTCAGCTCTTGACTAACTCATTGGGCAACAAGATGCCTGTTTTGTAAGCCACGGCCTTTGCTTTCTGCTCGAATGCACCCTTCACTTGTTTGACAAGAGAAACTCCTCATCCAGGTGGAGCCCTGGCTGATTCCAGAGATAGATGCAGATAAGATCAGCCTGGCCAGACAGGAGAGTAGCTCTTGCTCCATTCCTGGCACTTCAGAAAGCCTCTTGCAGAAAATGGCTTTCATATCCAGCACGAAGTTTCACTTGTCGCCATAGCAAAGGCAAAGCAAACACCAGTTTCCCTAGAAACTGCAGGTGGCCAGGCATGTTGACTTTAAGGGAGGGAAAGAATCCCACATAGAACAGTTCTGGGTGCAGAAGGGGAAGTGTGCTACAGGTAGGGAGAGGGGACATGACAAGTGCCAGGCACACAGGGACCAGGTTGGCCGGAGTGGGGCAGGCAGCTTCAGGAGAGACTCTCCCCTGGGCCAGAGGGGGCCCAGTACTTGTGGCTGGGTGGCCCAGTAAGTGCACAGATTCATTGAGCGCAGCTGTTCACCAGCAGATCACCAACCACAGCCTGGGTGGAGTGATACAGACTAGCTGGTACTCAGGGGCTGCGATTGCTGCCACAGAGGGACACCTTTATTATGCATTCAGAGCCTTCAGAAAGCAGGCAAGCACCAATAGGAGCCCTTGGAGTTCCTTCCCCAGGACTCTCTGCTGGGAGAGGCAGCTGATGAGTGGCCTGGGTTAAGCTCCTGCCAGAAACCACCTGCCTTAGAGATGGAACCTCAGAACTGTTCAGTCCTTTCTATTTAAAACCACATAAATTCTCCCAGGACAAAGAAAGTAACTGGTCTGTGGAAAACGGACCTGAAGAAGGCATTGTTCAGCGGTACGTGCGTATGGCAGTGTACACCAACAGCATACCAGGCTGCATGAGTAAGGGTGAAGTCAGCAAGGTGAGGGAAGTGGTTATTTCTCTTTATTTAGCTCTTGTGAAGCCCTATCTGGAGTACTGTGACCAGTTTGGGTCTCCCACTGCAACAGAATTTAATCAAGTGGAACAAGTCCAGCAGGGGAGGCCACTGAGGCAGTCGAGGTTTTCTTGGAGCATGTCACTAGGAGAGACTGAGGGACCTGCTCAGCCATGAGAAGAAAGGCTAAGGTGGATCCAGTTGCTCTTGTCTATTAAATAAATGGATGCTGTTGAGAAGGTGGGACCAGACTTTTCTTAGAGGTGCACAGTGAAAGGACAAGGAGTGACAGACAAGTTGCAACAAGGGAAATTCTGATTGGACACAAATTTAAAAAAGAGTCCCAACAAGAGTAATCAGATACCAGCACAGCAGCCCCAGAAAGCTGTGGGATCTCTGCCTTTGGAGACATTCAAAGCTTTCCTGGACAAGGCCCTGACAACCTGGTCTAGTTCTGAGTTGAGCTCTGTTCAGGGCAGAAGCTGGACTGCATTTCTCCAGAAGTCCCATCTGACAGAAACCTTTGTGTGATTCTAATTCCACTAAACCTACTAAAACATAGGAAAGAGCTGGAAATGAGAAGGAACCCTGTGCCTTCTCAGAACCACCAGCTCCCTGCATGTGTGGGAGTTTATGCTTTGAAGGGAGCTTGAAGCTAGAGAAGAGCAGGTTTAGATTGGATACTAGGAATGGGTTCTTTACTCTGAGGGTGGTGGACCACTGGAACAGGTTGCTGAGGGAGGTGGTTGAGGTCCTTCCCTGGAGATATTCAAGGGGAGGCTGGACAGGGCCCCGGGGAACCTGGCCTAGTTGAGGGTGTCCCTGCTGACTGCGAGGAGGTTGGACTAGATGACCTTACATGTCTCTTCTGGCCTGGACCATTCTATGATTCTATTAAACTGTCTTTATCTCAATCCATGAGGGGTTTTTTTCTCCTTCCTTTTCTCCCTCTTCTCCCTACCCTACTGGAGGGGTGAATGAGTGAATGGCTGCTTGGTCCTAATTGCCAGACAAGGTTAAACCAGACACCCCCACATGACCTACACACTGACAGCTTTTAGATCTCAAGTGTGTTCTTTGAGACAACTGCAAAGCCAGTCCCTTCCTGGGGAGTGTGTCAAGGAGAACAGTGTAAGCTAAGCAACCCACCTAGCCAGGTGGAAATATAGGGGGGAAATTGATGCTCTAATGCTGCCACTTACTCCTCCAGCTGCTGGTCTCCTCTAGGTGCTGCTCACAGGCTGTAGTGCATCTACTTGGGGTCGGTGAAGGAGACTGCTCCTGGCTGTTCACCTTCCTTCTAGTAGGGCCAGGGAAATGTGAGGTGCTTCTGCTCTTCAGCTACCTCTTTCTGGTCCAATGTGATAAGACTGAAACCTACAGCGCAGGGATGGTATGGGAGAAGGTGACGGCTGTTGCTGGGGACTGGACACACCATCTGTACCATCTGCTGTGGGGATGGTGCTCCTTTGGCAAAGGAGCACTGTGCCCGCCTGGGGCAACAGTTGTCTCATCTGAGACATGGGACCATGATTCTGTCCTTCAGGGAGTAGATCTGATTAAAGTGACCCCTGGCCTCATGAATCTGCAGAGTGGGTGCACAAAGCTGTGCCAACCTCCCCACCAGACATGGTTACTCAGGCACAACCTGAGTCACCATTTGATACTGTTCTGTCTTGAATACTGAAACAGGGAAGGGACGGGTGGCAGCAGAGGGGATGTCTGAGGGAGAGAGGCAGGGGTGGCTGCCAGTGACCCATTGCTCAAATGGAGCAGGTCAGGGGAATGCAACTTTCAGCACTTGCTTCAGGAAAGGCTGTGGGGTGCAAGAGGTGCCCCACAATTACAAGGGGCTTACAAGGCCTCATGGGTTCCCCATCCCATGCAGCTGCCTCCTGCCACCTCAGGAGGTTCTTGATTCATGGTCAGCCTGGCAGGCATGGGAGCTGGTCATGCTCTCCAAAACCTCTGCCTCCAGAATCTGAGGAGGATGCAACCCAACTGCAGTCACACTGGCTAGCAGCATGCTCCTCCCTCCTACAACCTGTCCCCAGCATCTCCTGCTCCAGCTGAGGGAGGAGAAATCATTTACCTCCCCTGTGCCACAGCAAGAGCTACAGGGCTTGTGTGGAAAGGGTGAACCCCTCCCAAAGAAACACCTTGTTTGTGGAGGGTGGCACCAGCACCAGCTGCCAAAAGGAGAGCTTTTTTGGCAAGTCGGGGAACATGTTGGAGGTGGATCTAGCAAAGTCCTTCCTTGTCCCAGGCCCTGGCACTACTGGCCTGGGTCTGTGCCCCAAGTGTTTACTGCACACTCTGTGCCCACGCTTGGCAAGGCACATGGAGTCCTACAGCCCTGGCAAGCCCATGGCATGATGACCCTGGAGGTCCTGGCTCCAAACAGTACCTCTGCTTTTCTTTGCTTTTTTCCCATGACATTCCTGACCTGAAGTTCAGCAGAGTTTATCCTGCCTTCTGATAATGCTGTTTGCTTTTACAACCCAGGGGTGTTCCGTGCCAACCCTTCTCCAGTGTGTACGTTTCTGGTGCTCTGGTCTCCTTGAACAGGGAAAGGGGCACGTGAGAAACCAGAGGCCCTGAAGGCAGTGGACCTACAGCCCCTACCACCAAGGGAGCCCCTCGCAGAAGAGAGGTTAAGGAAAAGCCTTACTGGATTTACCGGCCTTCCTGTGGGCAGATCTTAGGAAAACAAAAAAAAGCACAAGAATCAGGCAACCTTCCTGCCTCTTCTGCTCACTTTTTTCTATGAGGTGTTTCCTGTCTGGCCCCACCATTTTAAGATGCCCCTGGAACATGTGTGTGTGTGGGACTAAGCAAGTGACTGGGTTGGTTTAAGATCAGTTTTAAGGTAAGAAGAAACTGCTGCTTTCCCAAAAGCCTCTCCTGAGGTGTAAGAAATCTGCACCACCCCTTTCCCACCAGTGCCAAGTTCCACAGAAATCTGTATTTAATTTGGCATTTAAAGCAGCCCTCACCCAAAGCTGCCTTAATATTGAACAAGTGCAAAAAAAACTCCTGGCAAATTAGTATTTGTGTCATTACAGAGGCTTAGAAACACAACTCTGAAAGGCAGTGTAAATCCATGGAAGGAGATTTTCACTTTCTGCACCAAGCAGCATGCACAGTAACAACCAAGCAATCAAGAAAATCGCAGTGCCCTGAATCAATGGGAGTGCATACGGTATCCCTCATCCCTCCTTCTTCTGTTGCTTCTGGAGCAGAGGTCATTTGGGAGCCACTTTCTGGTCTGTGGCAGTCCATGAAGGAGTTGATAAGCACCTGGGACATGGAAAACACCAAGGTAAGAGCATACTTCCCTCTTTTTTCTCCTGTTAGCCTGCTCCTTTGCTCCGCCAGACTTCACTGAAGTTGGAGTCCTCACATTTTTGACTCCTTCTGGGACATACTCTGGCTATCATTGATGGCCCCGTGACTGCTTGAAAACCTAATTTCTTGACAGTTTGGTATTGTTTCAAGCACATCCTTCTTACCTTCAGTCTGCAAGTCAACAACTTGTATCGTGGCTTCACATACCCCCTTCCCAATCTGCTCCCTGGTGTTACATTAGCATCCTTGAGTTTTCTCTCCCATTTTCTGTATGACACATGCGGAACAATGTAGGTGGAAGGGAGAGGAGGAAGGGAGGTTATAGCATCATTTGCACCTCTAGTTTACTAGAAAAAAGGCAAGATACCCTGTGATGCATTGCAAATGAATGCTGAGGAGGGCTCACTCTTGTGCCAAGGGATTCAGAAGACCTAATTGTCCCTGTGTTGTCCTTCAGTGCCAGTAGGCAGAGTGGGGAAGGCCCAGCCTGGAATACTCTAGACAGCACCGTGTCTGAGGAAGGGGGCTTGCTTGCCAGAAGCATATGGAAGTGTGGTAGCGTAACATACCATGTGAAACCTCATGGGAGTTCCTCCTCTAAAATGGGACATGACAGCCCTCATACCATCGAGAGGTTTAAAATCATTGTCATCATCATCATTATTTTGCTTTGGTATTGTTTCTACTTACAAATATTACATGTGTTTGGAACATCAGAAAGATGAATTTTTACAAGCTGAATTGAATACCTACAAGCTCCTTTCCTATTCTTGATTATGCAAGTACACAGCAAGACACGAGCAAATAAATACAGGAATAGAGATGCAGCAGATCCAGACACATGCAGTGATACAAAGATCACATCCTTCCTCCTGCATTTGCTTGCTGTGGCTTGGGTTTATATTTCTTCATTTATTAAGCACTTCTAACATTGAATAAGCTTTTTTTTATTCAAGAAAAATAGCTACTAACCATCTTTTGCACTCTGAAGCCCCTGATCTCTGGTCCACAGTCACAGCTTCGAAGAAGCCAGCACTTCTTTGTCATTCCCCCTCCCCAGTTGCAATCTCCCAGATGGTCCACTCCAACCCATGAAAAGCTGCTGCTGTCACCCCACCAGCCATTAGAGGAATCACGTTTCCCAAAGAAGAACACCAGTCTCTCATAGTCAGGCTGTTTGGGTTTTTATTAATTAAATATTCCACATAAAAAGTACTAAATAAATATGTAGCTGTGTCAAACACCAGTGTATCTATCATACCCACCCACTTGGAGAGCTCTGTGTGTTTATATATGAAATATCACGGAAAGCTATTTACCAAATGCAAAGCAGGCTACAGACTGATTCAGCTCTGCAGACTCCTTGCTCATCGCCAGGGTGCAGTCCACACACACAGACACACACGCACGCACACACGCACACACACACACACACATGCACAAGCTCACTCATTCCTGGGCAGAAGGGAGTCCACCCTCCTTAACCTGGCTGCTTGGGAAATGTTTGTGTTAATGCCACAGAAACACTTGGGAGGAGGCAGAGCTCCAAGATGCACATGATTAAATCCCACCAGGGTATTGCAAGCAGTTGCATGGAGGAGGTTTTGTCCGCAGGGATATCCACAGCCTGGGGTAGCAGGGGTGGGGAGGGAGGGTTTGAGCTCAGCTGGGGCATGTGGTCAGGAGTCAGAGCTAGGAGGGAGGCCGATGCTAGAGCACAAATCAGCACACACGTCAGGGTAAATAGGTGCAGGTGGTTTTACACCTCTAAATTTTCTTCCCCCTCTCCATCGCAGTCTCTTGGTGTTGAGGAAGGGGTTGAAAGTGAACATGAGGAAATAAAAAGGGACACTCTTTCTCCGTCTCTCTCACTCTCTGTCTCTTCTCCACTAATCCCTGGAGGAGAGCCAGGTAGGGCTGGGAGTGGGCACAAAAGTAAGTGGATAGATAAGGGTGTCCTTGGTAGTACCTGAGTTGTGTCCATGGGTGGGCAGGAGTGGGGATGTGTGGGGCTGATGATCCTGCTCCTGCTTCTTCTCCCATCAGATGTGGGGCACAGGCGTCCCTACAAGATGATCATAGGGAATCCTGGGATTGGGGTAGAGCCATTCATAGACCCAGATGATGGTCTTTCCTGCTGCTCGAGCCCTGCAGCATTCCTGCTGAAAATAGGCCAGAACAGGCTCTTCCAATCGTGTTCTTCTGTCCGAAGGCGTGAGCTCCATCCCACGGAGAAATTAAGTGAACAGGGACAGGATGTCCAGAGCGGTCTGAAAGCTGTGTTTGAGGAATGAGAGGGGGCTGCAAGGGTGCCTGTGTGGGGGGAAAAGAAGACCCCTCTCCTTTTTTGCCAGTGTGGGTTGATGCTGTCTCTTCTGCAGGACTGACTCACTTGTCACCATGTGGCCCATTCCCCTTGGCTCTGCTAATGGGTGCTTAGTCTCTCTGCTCCCTGTGGAGCTGCTACATGGGGCCTTTCCCACCAGTATAGTCATGGTATGGGCTTGTCCGGGCCTTGGGCCGAGGGATGGAGAAATCATTTTCAGGTTCAATGGTCTGAAAAGGAAGCAAGAAAGTTTTTACCTTTCAAAACTGGAGAGAAGTAATAGAATAGGGCTTTAAAAAACAAACAAACAAACAAAAACACCAAAACAGGAGAGAGAAAAAACTGTGTGATCAATAGGGCTGTGGAAGAGGATCCTGGCACAACAAACCGGTAACAGAGATATGTCACCAGAGGACACGTGGGAGCATGATGTGAGCTACTAGACCAGGCCAGGCTGTGGTCTGAGGGAGAACTGGTGAATGGACATGGGGACACATAGACTGCCCGCTCTGGATCCACATTGCAACTTCCAGTGACTGCTGGTAGGAATACATTCAGGGCACAGGATAGGGAAAGTAGCATGATCTCCCAAGGAAAAGGCACAGTCTACTGCAGGAACTGTGCTCAAAGAGAGGACTTCTTATGTGATATCAAATCCAGAATTGATGAAAACCACAACCTCAGACTGCTTCAGAGCCCACTTGCTTCCCCATGTCCCTGGACATGTCACAGGTCCATTCCCCCATCCACAGGCACTTCCATGAACACGTCATGGTATTGCCCAGCTCCATGTGAAGCACCTGCCAGTCTCCACAGAGCTCTGCGTCTGAACAATAGTCTGCATGTGGTGAAACTGGTGAAGTGGGGTATGAACTTACCTTCATCTGAAAGTGAGAAGAGTATGGGGAGTAGCTGGGATCTCCTGTGTTTCCTGAATCACAAGACAAGAGGGGGGAAAAGTTAGTGAGTTAGCGTGATACAGTAGCTTGGAAATAGCAGATCGAGAGAGACTCAAAGGGCCTGTGGCTGTGTTAGCTGTTGGTTTTAGCCTGATCAAACTATGGAATATACAGGCAGGAATAGGTTAAAATCTATAGGTGGGTGACTTATTAAATATTTCCTTCTGAAAGCAGGAATGAATGGTATTGTAAATAATAGGACACAGGTGGCCTTGGAGTTTAGACATCTCCTGTTGCCTCACAATTACTGTTATCATCACTGGCCAAATCCCTCCCACTTGCATGCACAATACCCCCTCTGCAGTATTCTCTGGGAAGGCACAGCTCTGACCCCAGGAGACAAATGTGATCTCAGTAGCAGGTCCATGGGGAGTGCAGACACATCTCCTACCCATAGAATTGGAAAGCCTCAATTGATAAAACATTTTGCTTTGCCCAAGTAGGCATGAGACTTACACAGAAAAGTAAGGCTTCCTTTCGTCTATTTTGGATGATGGGTTCATTTTTAAATAGCTCATGGGAATCAGATCAGAACTTGAATAAACAATCTCCAAGTTATAACCTGGAGAGGTCTGAAGAGCTGGAGCATTGCTAAGAGACAAACAAAAACCTGAAATTTTACACAGACTTTACAGACTAACAGAATCATAAGGAATTATATCTCAGCTCTGACACCCAGTAAGTCTCCTACTTAGTCACTGCTACACATCTTTGGCTTTTGTGTTGGTCATTACTTTTTCCCCTCTTGTGTGGACATTCATTTTCACTTGCATTTCTGAAGTTTCATGAATCTGAAACTTCTTCCTGCCTCTAAATTATTCATCATATTCAAATCTGCTTTTGTAGCCCTCCTACCCCTTTTATCTCATGAGTGATGCACATGTGCTTTGGGCTGAGGGACAGTGGAGTTCTTCACTTCATCCATCATACCTTGCACAATTTCTTCTTGAGTGTAGGCATGGTTGTCCACTCCAGTTGCCTGCTTTATGAACTTGGGCTGGCAGAAGTCATTTTCTGGAGGGTAGTCGTCTAGCTTCAGAGGGGCAGTGAGGAAACAAATTTCAGGAACAATATACATTATCAGGAAGATCCATCCATTGGATACCAGGGCAATGGCCATGACAGGATCATCCCACTTACGCTGTTTTAAAACTGTGTTGCCTTTTATGAGCATAGTGATCCACACTACCCAAATGGCAATGGAGAACAGGATAGTAACAAAGATGTGTGCCCCGTGCCTCTTCCAGCTTTTGTATGACCCACAGAATGTGGACATGGAAACCAAAAAGGTCAGAGCCATCAAGAAAAGCACATAGATCAAAAGCATGACAAAGTCCTTGTTGGCTGCCTCTGCAGACATGCTCATAAAATCCTGTTTACGGTTTACTAGCATGGTGACTAAGTATTCAATATTGATCACAACCTGTACCAGGGCAAAGGAAACAATGAGGAGCAGCAACACCAGCCAGGAGAAGGGCTTTCTTCCTCTCACTAGTTTGTTGAGGTTGCAGGCATGGGTGAGGAGGCATGAGAAACAGAGAGCAAAGAGGACTCCAAATAGGAAGAAGCGAGTCGGGCGAGTCCTTTCATTGACTTTAATGATGAAGGCAAAAGTGAGACCAAAAATGCCAAGTGTTCCTAAGAGGAAGAAGAAATAGATGGAGATCATGTGCCGCTTGCTGTTGTCTTGGACTTTACAGATGAGAAAGAAGAGCGAGCAGATGAGGAAAATGGTGACGAGGACACCAGCTGCAGCCAGTGACTCCAGGACAATCCCCCAGGCCTCTTGCATGTCACAGAGTGGGTAATAGTCAGCACCTATGCTGCCACAGCCTCGGGGAGGTGACGTCATGATTCTCTTGCCCCCTTGAACAACCTCCTGGTGAAGAGTTCCCACAAAGCTGCAGAAGAAGAAAAGACACAGGCTGTTGTACCAACCACCTGGGTGCTGCCAGAAGAGAAGCAGGACACATCACAGAATCACAGAATATCAGGGATGGCAGGGACCTTGAAAGATCATTTAGTCCAATCCCCCTGCCAGAGCAGGAACACCTAGATCAGATCACTCAGGAACATGTCCAGGTGAGTTTTGAACGTCTTCAGAGAGGAGACTCCACAACCTCCCTGGGCAGCCCCTTCCAGTGTTCAGTCACTCTCACCATGAAGAAATTTTTCCTCATATTTAACAATCTCCTATGTACCAGCTTGCATCCATTACCTCTTGTCCAATCATTGGATGTTACTGAGAAGAGCCTGGCTCCATCCTCCTGACACTCACCCTTAACATATTTATAAATGGTAACAAGGTCACCCCTCAGTCTCCTCCAAGCTAAAGAGACCCAGCTCCCTCAGCCTTTCCTCGTATGGGAGATGTTCTACTCCCTTCATCATCTTGGTAGCCCTGCCCTGGACTCTCTCCAGCAGTTCCCTGTCCTTCTTGAACTGAGGGGCCCAGAACTGGACACAATATTCCAGATGGGGTCTCACCAGGGCAGAGTAGAGGGGGAGGAGAACCTCTCTCGACCTACTAACCACCCTCCTTCTAATACAACCCAGGATGCCACTGGCCTTCTTGGCCATGAGGGCACAGTGCTGGCTCATGGGCATCCTGCTGTCCACCAGGATCCCCAGGTCCCTTTCCCCTACGCTGCTTTCCAACAGGTCAAGGATGCCACAGTGCTAAGGACATTGGGCTTTAGGAGTAGAGCCATCCCCTTCTCTGGTGTTGGCTCTCTATCAAGAGCAAGCCAACCCCCTTAGTAGGAGGCAATTCACCTTGTATGTCCTCTGCAGCGCGCTTGGGGTTGTGCAATGAGCTTTCACAGGAATTAGCTTGGTGCCCAGCAGCACAGAGACTGAGCAGCCTTGTCACTTTTGTGATACAAGCAGCTGTTAGTCGTAATACAGTTTATGCTCTTTTGACAAGTTTGAACAACACCAGTACCTTGTACCGGTGAGGTTCAGAGATGAGCCATGCAGAATAGGAAACCCTTTACCCTGTTTCTTCCCCTCTTTTAGTTTCTCTGAAACACTCTTGTCTTTGGTTTACAGGTATTAATGAAGGGGAACTTTAACTGCCTTTTACACTGCAGAGAACTAACCTGGATGCCTCCAGCATGGCTCCTCTCACTCCAAATTATATAGCAAATATAGGCCACCAACCATGAGCCCTGAATTTATAGTCCTCCTTCTGCACGGCAGCGCAGCCATAAGAACTGTCTCAAAGACTTCAGTCCCCTCCCCAAGATGTTGCCTTGCACCAGCTGGAGGCCTGACATGTCAGAGCTAATACTGTTCATTGCATGAGAAATAACCACCAAGTTACTGCTTGAGGAGTCCACGAGTTGAGGATGGACAAAGTCTCTTAACGCACACAGTGCATTCCTGCTGTCTCGTCATGAGTTCAAGTGCTCTCTGAGTAAGCCTGGGTTAAGCCTGTCTCGCCAGAGGATAAAAGGATTCTTTAGGTGAGCCGTGCCCATTGCCGAGGGGAATTAAGTTGTCTACTTGGAAGCCCGAAGCATGTGCAGAAACCACTGCACGAGGACACTGGGCACTGTGTTGCCCATTATGCTGGCACTGAGTGAGTTTAGATCCCAAGGGCCAGGTACTACCATACTGCTCATCTAGGCTCAGGACTCTAAGATTTACCAAAATAGGAATGTAGATGTAATATCAGCATGAAATATGGGGGAAACTGGCCTTAATGATGACTCAAACTGGAAACCAAGGGCTTTCTTTTCTCATCTATGAAGAAAAAAGCCTGCAAAATTCAGCCTTCTAGTGTTCTCCGTGCCATTTGCCTTGATTTTCCCTCTCCAGAACAACATAGTCTAGTTATGAAGCTGGTGCTGAAACCCTTCCAACAGATTTTAGGGAGTATCATCGGTGAGTCTTCAATGTCAATTGATCTAATCAAGGGATGAACAAAGGGGAAAATACCACTGACTCACTCTCAGCCCCACATATGCCTCAGTGTGACCTGCTTATAAATGGTGGGGTATTTTTCCAGCTTTTAGCTTCAGTGGAGGAGATACACAGCTCTTCAAAAAGCTGGCTACAATAAAATGCAAATTATTCTAATATGCAGGAACTCTGGACTCTTGTGAAGAGAATGAAATTAGTGAATAACATAAGCAGGACTTTTCACAAACAATTGTTCACAAGATTTGAGGGATCTATGATCCTTTGCACAAATAGCCGAGAGTTATTTGTGAGTAACAAATTATTAACATTTCTGAAAATCTGGAGGCCAAATGCTACAATTTTATCCACAACCATTTACTGTTGCTCATATTAGTTTATGTGTTCACAGCTCTGGCAGATACGGATGGGTGCGGGCTGTCAGGGCAGGTAGGGAGCCCAGAGAGGCAGCCTGACACCCTGGGGCAGCACAGAACACACATCTACCTTTGGGTCCTGAGTGGTGCTTACTCCAAGGGGTACTCCAAGGCCACACTTGGTTGCCATGGCCCTTGGGATGAACAGGATGGAAAGAACATCACTGCCTTAGAGAACTGGGCAGTTTTCACTCCTTTCTCTTTTTTTTGTGGAGGTAGATGGCATGAAGAATCTCTGCCCCATCTCTTGGGTGTGTGTTGCCACCCAGAACTTCCAAGGGGCACTGGAGTCTGTGCAAGGGAGTCTGTGCTGTGGTATCTTCTCAGTTCATCCCAAATCACAGTTCTCACTTTAGTGCTGAGTTTTCTTGTCTCCTCTCTCACTGATACTTGCACACAAAACACACCCATCCAGACACAAATGTCAAATCATTTCCCAGGAAAGTGCCATAACTTGCCCAGCTCCAGTTGGCTATCCCTTGTTGGAGTCAAGGGTGAGAGGCATTCTGTTCTGGTGGCACCCCATGCCCCTGCTCTCCCACCCCACCAGAGCCTGCACGCCAAGCGGTCCCGCACACCATCCCACCCCAGCCGCAGAAGGCAGGTCAGCCTTGTATCCTGTAGGACAATACCTTGATTTACCTTTTCAGGTCCTGCCTGGAGAAGGCAACGGGAAAGCTCTGGTTGAGAAGAGGCAAGTTCTCAGAGCACCAGTAACACAGCCACCTCCACTTCTGTAACCCTGGCCGAGCAGCAGCCCGCCAGTCGCCTTCTGTGGGAGCTTTAACAGCTGGAGGGCTGGGGAGGTGTGGCTGAGCACGCCTATTCCAGTTCCACCGCCTCTCCTCCTCTCCTCTCCGAAGGGACACGGCTATGAAAATACGGTCCCCCGTGCCAGGAAATGAAGTAAGGCCTCCCTGACGTCAGCGGGGCACTCACCCCTGCGTCTGGGTGGAGATGGAGCCGCCGCTTGTCACCAGCCCTGGGACAGGACTGAATGCTGCTCAGCCAAGCGCCTGATAAGGTGCTCCCCTGTCTGACTCCTGGCACCCATGGGTGGGGACCGTGGCTATCGATAGCAGGGCGTCCCCTCCCTGCTCCAAGCCTTTTGTCTCTTTGAGTGCTTTCCTGCCAGATAGCTGCTCGAACGGTGGAAGAGGAGGAGGTTGTGGGATGCAAATGGGCCCAGGGCGCCTGGAGGGTGAATGGCTGCCAGCCCGGCTCCAGGAACAGTTTCCTCGGGGCTCTGTGCGTGGGGACAGGTCTGCTCCACCTCTGCCAGTGAGAGCCACGGGATCCTTTCCTCGTGTGCCACTCAGCCCAGCCCTTCTCTCTGAAGGTGCAGTTCTGTCTGCTTGCGAGCACTGAGTCACTTTGTCCAAATTGCTGTCCCAAAAGGTTAATGAATGAAGGCAATGACAAATTCCCCCTTGTTCTACATTGTGCCTCTGGCCTGGCACACCTATCAGCACAATCCCATCCAAAGCCCCAGGTACCTCCAACGTGTTCGTGACTTCCTCTGTTGTTTTAAATATTACTCACTGGGAGTATTTTATTATTCTGATTAAGGCATTACATCAGGGCCTACCCACACCGAACACTCAGTCCCTACACACAGCCCCATAACCTGGAAATCCTGCCACCCCATGGAGGTTGCGCTCCTTCCCAAAACTGGGGGAGCAGCTGTAGGTGCTGAGGTCTGACTGCCAACGGTTGTCTCATCTGCATGCTAATTGTTTGCTTGTTTGTTTCAGGGCCCCTGTTTTATTTCCGGGTCTGATCCCTTTTGAACATCACATACAGAGACAACGACAAAACACCTATGAGAGTCCTCTCTTATGCACCCCCTGGAAGAACATGAGAGCCTGCAGGGACGAGTGGCTCATCAAGTGAAAGGCAACACTCAGTGTAGTCACTACAGGGTGGGCCATGCTGCACCCGAGGAGAGTTTCTCACGTCCTTCCCACTTTCACTTCCATGTAAAATCCTGTCCTTTCTTAGGAATGGACACACCAGGTTTCTCTACATGAAATTAACCTTAACTTTAAAGTCAGTCCCAGGCTGAGTGAGCCAGCAAAGAAAGGAGGCAGCTGTGAAAAATGAGAGGAGGAAAGGAGGAGCGATGAAAAGGAATTTAGCACCAGCTCAGTGGACATCCCAGGAAGGTTTCAGAGGTCACTGGTCATTGCCAGCCCATTTGCATCTTGTCATTATCAACTGCCAGCCATTTCCCTATACCTATGCAAACACACAAAACCCCAAACGCCATGGAAGGCAGCCCATCAAATTACAGGGCCGGGGGGAGGGCAGGAAGAAAAGATAAGAAAACTAACACTGACTTTTTACAGAGTGCTTGAGAAATTCTTGATAGTCAGTCATCAAACAAACCTTGTACTTTCAAAAGGCTAGTAAATGGGGCTATATTTGAAAAATACATCCCAAGTGACTTAGGAGCCCAAGTACTGCTGACTCATGGTAGGTAGCCTGAGAAATGGTGCCCATGGCCCTCATGCTGTGCCAAGGAGGATGGAGAAGCATTGCTGGGTTACATGGGTGAGTACAAATGGTACAATGATCACACCAGAAAGATGACATGACTGTCACCTTGCTTTAGGGACGGGATGCAACTTGAGATAAAGGCACCTATATTTAGATGTTAGATGTTTAGATGGTTATTACCTAAATGTGAACTGGGTGTCTCAGCTCCCAAACAGCCAAAGGACTAGCCCAGCTGATTGGATGCAGGTATCTATTTCTGTGTGCACTGAAATTGTCCTAGGTGTGGCTGGCTGGATTGCCTGGGGCCTCACCTACGTTGCCTGCACATTGCCATATAGCGTCATTCGAGATGCCCAGTTTATATAGAATCATAGAATCATTTAGGTTGGATGACCCTTGGGATCATCAAGTCCCAATTTGTAGGTACCTAGATGTAGATGTCCACCATATGGACTTAATTCTGGTGCATCAGCATAGACACTGAAGGTACTGTAGCTCACTCACCTGTAACTTAGCCACCAGCACCAGGATGGCATATTGGATACAAGAGCTGCAGGAAACTACCCTTCTGGAACATCAGCTCACCCTGAATAACCAGGGGATCTCAAATGGTCCTGGGCACCATTCTGTGGGCAGTTTACTCTTAGGTGTCTACAGAGCAGACTTCTTGATCAGAGACAGTTATACAGATTCCCACTACAGTTAATGGAAAGAGTCACTTCCAGGGGAGTTTCAGTTGACCTGCTTCACAAAAAACTCCAAATCAGACCTGAGAGTGTCTGTTTCTCTCCAACAGAAGTGAAGGGAGACAACATAATGAATTCTGATACAGATCTTTACACTTGTCAGCTGAAGTACATAGCAAGTCTCCAAAATCATTTCAACACAATCCAGTAGCGAAACACTGGTAAGGTTGGAAGTTCCTTTGGGTGGGAAGCTGCCAGTAGTAAACCAGCTTGCTTTGGCCATGCTACAACCCTGGACAAGCAAGCTGGCTGCTGGTGAATGAGAAGGAGCAGTGGCTATAGCTGAGAAGAGGCAGTGATGGCAGCAGGGTCTGTTCCCTTCAGGACCCCACAACCTCAGCTGTCTCTCTGTGTCAGCTCCACTCCTTCTCTCTTCTCACTTCTGACATTGCCTGGCCCTCCTCCGTTCCATGGAGTGCCAATGCCCAATGCTGTCCACCGTGCCCTGGGCTCTACTGGTTTGGTGTCACAGGGCTGAGCTGTCAGCAAAGAGCAGAGCACTGCAGCCCCGCTCAGCTCAGCCAGATTTGAGGGAGAGAGCACATCTGAGAGGTTCAGGGACTGGGTTAGTATCTTTTATTAAGCCAAGTACTAAAGCAAGTAGATGCCTGGGGAGAAATGGTGCTTGGTTCTCTGGAATGTGCCTAAATAAGATGTTTATTTTTGGTCACTGATATTGACTGCATTGTAAATATGCTTGTGCCATTCCTCCTGCTTAGCACCTGTGCAGTACATCGATAACACAAGAACAGCCTCGCTCCCTGAAAAAATCCCCCCGCGGCAGCGCTTACCACAGCCATACCGAGCTAACATTACAGCAGCCTCCACCCTGTTCTGCCCTGTCCATTTCCTTTGTCTTTAAAGCAGTTCAGGTATAAAATTATGACACCCTTGGAAACAGCCTGGCACCAAAGTGGCTGATCTTCAGTTCAGGCATCCAGTTCAGGACACCTCTGCCTTAGACAGGAAAGAAGATAAGGGCAGGGGGTGACATTTCTGGAAAGAGCCATGTGGCACCTCCACACAACACTGGGCTTTTTCCTTTTTTAATTTGTGAACCTCTTCTGCCCTGGCTCTGAAAGAGTATATCCATGGACTACCCAAAACCCCATCTAAGAGTCACATCCTTTTCCTGTGGAAATGAAAAGTGTGGCGTCAAAAAGCAAATGTTTTCTAAAAAAACCAAACCAAAACAAAAAAAAAACAACCAAAAAAAAGAAACTCCTTCAGAACTGTGATTTGTCTCTGTAGCCATAAGCTCTTCCAAACTGCATGCTGTGCTCCCTGCCATTTTCCTTCTCAGGAACAAAATAAACATTTCCAGTATGGAACAGTAATGTGTTGCTTTGCCAGGGAGTGTTGGTTGCTGCCTCCTCTCCAAGAAGCTTCCTTCTTTAAATGAATATGTTTTGGCCAACCCCTTTCTCTTCCCGTCTCCTAAATGCCCAGATTCCGGGTACAGGGCATTCATTTACAGCAAGAGAGAGAGATTTGGGCAAGAAAAGGGCAAGGAGACTTACTGAGTAAGTCCTATAAACAGAGACTTTCGAGCATGTGAATTATCTGCCAGAGTATCCCTAATTGGTGAGAAGACACTGCTCCTGGAAATGTAATGGAAACAGGCTGTCTTGTCCTCCACTAGGAACATAATGCTCTGCCATGCTGCAAATAGGACCACTTCTTTGTGCAATTTCTGTGGCCACTCTAGTACCTGGAAACTGAGGGGTGGTAGGGGTGGTGGGTGGCTCCTGGAGTACCTGCTGACACTGCCAAGTTCATGCCTTAGTCTTGCTCCTGTCCCACAGGGGAAGGTGTCACACTGTTTTTTGTACTCTGCAAGTGTGGGAGCTAGAGCAAGAACAGGCAGAAATATAAGGGGAGAGCAGCTCAGAGCACCTGTGGCTGTGATCATTTCAGCCAGGAAGAGCCTCTTCGTACAACAAAACTGGTGCCCTTGAAGGCTCTGAGCAAGTTAAAAAAAAATAATTAGATTTATCACCTCCTTTAGGATTTCAACAGTATGCTGATAAACGTTTCATTCATGACAACTGATGTAGTTTTCTGGAGGTGGGTACAGTTTTCTGTACCCACCCAC
Source organism: Jacana jacana (assembly GCA_013400555.1). Classification (NCBI taxonomy): domain Eukaryota; kingdom Metazoa; phylum Chordata; class Aves; order Charadriiformes; family Jacanidae; genus Jacana; species Jacana jacana. Next base: position 613,247 of record VZTM01007465.1, read on the forward strand.
GTACTAGAACAGTGAAGAAGGCTCCAGTCCAGTCCAGTCATCCCTTATGGCTTTAACCTCATCTGCTTTTGTGCTGATAAGCTCCCAAAGCAGCAAGTTGCACTGCAATGGATGTGTAGACAGACATTTTGAGAGAAATGCATAACTTTCAGGAATCAAGTAATCTGAAAATATACCAACTAGTAAGGATGTTGCCTGATACCCTCAGAAAGGAACATATGCTAAGGGAAATCTGGGAGAACCTGCATGTTCTCTGAATCTGCTGATCCCAAGGCTGGGGAAAGGATTTAGGAGAGAAGGGATGTCTGGCTGCATCTTTAGCTGGTGAAGCCTGACACAGAGACTCTCAGAAAAGCGCTCCATGAGGAGTCAGCCTTTGTTTTCCCTGTGTGCCAGTCCTTGTTTTGGTACTCTTGTCTGGCACCTTATGGTGTTCCCCTTGGTATCCCTTGCTTACTGTGCCTGGAGGAGTTTCCCTTTTCACCCTCCACATCACAGGGTTGAGATGACTGGCTGAGATTCTCACTAAGGGAGGATAAGGCCCACTCTCGCATGGGTTGCTGTTGACAGTAGACTTTCTGAGACAGCCATCCTGCCCTACAGTCTGAGGCTGATTTCTCCTGCCAGCAGTGCCTTGGGTAAGAAGCTCTGCAGAGGACTTCTTCCATGCAAGAAGCATTCCTGGGAATCAAGGTTGCACACAAAAACTCTCTGCTCAACAATACAAAGAAGTTTGCTTTACTGCTCCTGGATCAAACACCACCACAGTGACATAAAGCGAAGCTGAGATCCAACATAAATCACTCCTCCCTTTNTGTTCTGTTTTTTATCAACAAACTTCATGCTGGTACAGATCTGTGTCCCCACACAACCAGCATAAATGCTGGCATGGACTCAATATTGTCTGTCCTGGCTAAATTATCAAAAATGCAATTGTATTTACATGTTTAATCTTAATCAGACACATCCTATTGAGTGATATGGCTGTGTACAAATCTGCTATTGACTGCAGAACCGTGACCTGGGATCACCCAGCAGTTTTGATTGGTGTGTTACCCAACCGAAGCTAATCATTAATCAACGCTGTGATTTTTCTTGAAGGAAATGGGTGGCAAGGGAGAAAAACGTAAGGAACAATTGTAAGGTAAGGAGAAACAATTGAATTCCCAGCTTGTTGCTCCTTAACATTTTCTTGCAGTTCAGAGCAGGTCCCCAGGGCAAACAGTTCTTGATATCTGGGTGCCACAAATCCCAGTGTCACCGCTTGGAGCTAGAGAGCTGCTGAGAAGCCACGTAGGTCCTTGGCAATCCCACTCAGCTTCAGGGAAATGTAACCAAGGAACACAGTAACACACAAGGCTTAGGTGCTAGCCCTGAGGAAGAGTGTCTTACTGCAGCCCTGAGGAAGAATGTCTTACTGGAGCTTCTCTTCTGTGCAAGTTTCATCTTCTGGGGTGTCAGATGCTTGGTGACAAAGCTCAGGCAGGTGAAGGCGGGGCTTCTAGCATTGGCCTGCTCCATAGACACAGCAATGGGCATTACAGTCTGTGGGTTCCTGTGATTTGAGGGGAGACTGCTGGAAGTGCTGTGCCGGTGCTGACTTGGAAAAAATGACAGTGAGTAATAGTTCCCAGACTATACATATAAATGGTTTATAAAGCCAACGCCTCAGTTTTGCTTGCTAGTTCACCCTTGGCAAAGTTTGTTGCTTGGCCATGGTTACATATGACCACAAAACTCCTCAGATGCCTTTCAGGGCAGATCAAGTACTCAGGCCAGCAACTGCGAGGGAAGCCCTAGCTCAGCCCATGCTGCAGTCTGTGTGCATGCACCAAAAAGGTTGATGCAGCCTTGCAAACGCTTACAAAGATGGGATGGAAAAAAGAATGTATGTTTTGTCAGGGTAGGGGGAGGGCCATGCTTTCAGCATGCACAAAATGCCTTTTCACTCAAATCTCAAAGACTCCCCTCCCTCTAGCAACCCAGGCTCCAGGGGAATTGCTCTACAGACAGCAGCAGCCTGGAAGTATTTGGTTTCTAGCATAGGTAGATAACTTGTCCTGGAAGCCTGGAAGTCTGGAGCTCCTCAGGCATGCAGAGGTGGCAGTGGGTCTCACCATCACTGCAGGTGGTAGCTCAGGACCCTCTTGCAGGGTGTAAGTTATTGAGCTGGCTGGGGAACAGAGTTTAGTTACCTCCATTTAAATGGCCAGCACAGTGCTGGCCACTTTCACTTGGCAAAAGACAATGCATGCAGGCCTCCTTCCACCTCTTCTTCCATCTTGTTGTATGTTAACGTGAGCGGGTTGCTCTGCTAACTTTGAGGACAATGCAGGTACATAAATATCCCCAAATACCACCTCTCTAGAGGGCTAGTACTGCAGTTCAGCTCTTCACTTTTACATCAAAATCTTTCCTTAAAAGATGCTCCCGGTGTAGTGTTTGCCAGGAGTGATCAGCAGTTGCATCAACATGAAGGTCTTTGGAATTTCACCCTGTCCTACCCGCTCATCACAACTGGTGCTTTATGAGATCCAACTTCCTGGTATCACCAAGTGGCATTAAGCTCCCTAAGGGGGACATAGCAATGTTCATTTGCGTGCCTACTGCGTCTGGTAGTTAAGCAGCGTAAAAATCTGTGACACAACGATACACGTCCAAGAGGCTGCACTTAAAGAGAAAAGGAGAGGGAAACAGTGCTCTATTCTATCTGTTTAACTCAGGCAGAAATTTCAGTGGGTGTGTTTAAGGGGCCCGATCAGCATTCCTGCCCCAGCTGCTTGCTTCAGTAAAACGACACCTCCCTTTGCGGTTTCTGCCTAATCTCGGTGGGCACACAACCACACACAAGCACGCAGGCATAGCAGCCCATCCCCACCCCACCTCCCACCCTCCTGCCTCGGTTTTTGCAGCAGCTTTTAACAGCAGGTGAAAATGTAGGACTCACAAGGTGTGAGGGTGCTGTTGGTGAAAGCGGTAGCTGGGCAGGTTCAGAGAGAGAGAGAGAGTGAGGGGGAAATCCCAAACCAGGAGCATCACTGAAAATGGCTTTCCATAGAAAATTCACTGCAGGAAGTTTAGCGTGTGCTACACTGCCATAGGACCCCTCTGCATTTATTTTATGAAACCAGCTAGGAACGATGTGCATTCTTTTAAGTGCTGCCTAGTTCAGTGGCTGCACTTCATAAAGATGAACCACTTGAGACCATAGATTTGAATCCTAGCCAGAGAGATTAAGTACTTGAAAACCGAAGCTGAGGCCTTAATGTAATCCATTTCATTATTCTCCCTTTAATTCTATCAAGATAAAGAGTGGGAATCTCAATGGGTGAGCTGACTGGAAAATGCAGTCTGTGCATAAAACTCCCACTCATACTGTTTTAAGTCTTCTGAAAAATGCAAAGGGAAATACACAGTTTTAAATAGACAGTCACACGTGTACAGATGAACACACACAAAGAGTCCCCCTCACTCCTTTAACCAAAAATCCATCAGTCCATAGAAAGTTGGAATGGATATTTCCACTGATGACTCAGAGCAGTTGGTAGGACTCGCAGTGTCTCTCGATCTGCTGCTTGGGATAGTTTCTCTGTTTCACCTCACGCCTTCATTTAACTCCTCTCCTGATTTCAGATAAGCTTGTGGGGACATGCCATTTCACTTGATGGTCAGTAAAGATACCGTAAACTTGCCGTGTTTGCATAGATCTAAACAAGCAGCAGTGCGGGGTGGGGTTAGAAAAGAGCATTACACAGTTGAAACTGAAGCAGAAACTTCTGTACTCCAGGAACTTCCAGCCTGGATGCTGTGCCTGGGACTGGGAGGAGGCAAGGTCTGAACCAGACCAAAAATACAGCCCGCTGCCAAATCTCTGGCCTTAATTATTTTTTCTTCCAACCTTCTTGACAACCCAGGGGTTCCCCTAAGCTCAGGGGAAGAACATCAGTGCACAGCCATTATTAGTAGCCAAATAGAGAGGACTTGGCTGTAAGGAAGGTTTAGAGCTTGCAGAATGGAGAGAAAGAGAATGCGTACTTCAATTTGGACCACTAATCTCAACTTAAGGAACCCCTTCCTGGCCCTGCTGTGCTCCTTTCCTCCCATTTAACTGGTCCCTGGGTGGGAAGGACAATTAAGTTCTCATATGGGAGCCCCCAGATTTCCTGATGCTCTCTTGGCCCAGCAGCCTTGGCTGTTTTGCTTGGTAACCAAAAGTAACACCCCCTAAGTGACAGCCATACCCCAGGTAAAGGTTTAGTGGAAGTTTATTTGCCAATGAACCTCTTCAGAAATGTAAACACAGCTCCAGGTAATGGCACAAGCAATTCAGGAAAGCGTCAGAAATGAGGGACTACCCTTGGTGCATGCATGATATGGCAAAGGGAAGCTTCACCTCCCTACAGCAGGTTCTTTTCTTCCAGGGTCGTTGCATTGCCTGATAATCCCTTCTTTGTTCATTATTAACACACTGCCATAACAAGCATTCATTTGCAGTAATTAAATACCAACTGGCACACGAGCAGCTCTCCTGAAAAGGCTGTAAAGTGTTTTTTCCAGGAATCCCTGGCTGCAGATGAGACCTTACCTCAGGGTCAAACCGAGCAGCTGTTGGTCACCAGACAGTGCTGCTGAACTTCAGCAAGCACACAACACTCCATCTCCAGGACCTGGAGGCAGGTTCATTTAACCACGCAGAAAATGCATTGCCTTTGTGCCTATGTTTTAAAAAGGCAAAAGTAATCACTATAAATTTTGGCTCTGATCTTCCCTCCGCCACACAACACATCCCGTCACGTGTGAGATAAGTTATAGTCTTGGGGGAAAAAAGAAACAAAAGCCTATGCTGTATGTAAATGAAGAGATCCCATTAGAGCAATACTACTGCTGACCACAATGGCTTTATCACATTAGAGGGCCGTGATGTACAGAGGGATGACATTACCATGAAATCTTACGTTACATGGTGTTAGCTTTTCCTCAGCTACAACTGAACTCACACAGTAGCTCTGAAGCTGTGTTGAACTGGAACTGAAGTAAACCAACTTCAGTTCTTACCTGACAACCCAAATAAAAACTAAATCCAACTTATAATGATTCACCTGTCTGGTCAGAGTGTGGTTTTACTAGAGGTAAAAGACAAAGGGAAGAGTGGTGATCCACGTACATCATTCTGCCAAACAGAACACATTCTGGATGTATTACATGACAGTCTGGCTCCTTTAGCAAACACAGCATCTGTTGCAGTCCTTTTCCAATTAAAAAAATGTCTGCTGTTACATAACAGTTGATAATCCCCAATCTCCAGAGTGGTTAATCTACATGTACACATGGTTAAAACCTCTGCTGGCCAATTGAAACGTGACTTTCCTAACTGCTTATTTGTAATCATCAAGCAGAGAAATGACACAGTTGAGTTTGTTACTGGTTAGGACTTACCCTGACCTTCCAGGACACCACAAAATTTTGATAGGTTTGCCTTAAATCTAACCATCCTTCTCTTTATTCATCAAAAAGATTTAAGACTAATACAATTAATGAGTTTAAAGAAGTTGCTGAATATAAATGAACCATCTCTTCCTAACAAGCAGTCCTACATTATTAAGCAATGGGAGACCTGCCCCAGAGGCCCCAGCAAGATCTCCATTGCTTTTCATCATTTACTGAGTTGCTTTGGATCTTCTAGAGCATCTGTGAACACAGATCCCAGTCAGGCCCTGAATGGCTGAACTGGAGTATGCTTGCAGATGTGCAACGGAAGGACCTCTACTTGCACAGGGGCTGTAGTATCATCCTCTGGCAAGAGGCTTCAAAGCAAAGAAGCGTCTCCAAAAATGCCATCAAGATAGCAAGAGTCATGTGGGAACAGCTGAAGCATCCTGGAAAACACAAGGAAAGCAGCGCTGGAAGCATCTGGCTTGGGCACCTGTCCATCAGTGGTGAGAAGAGCCTGTAGGACCACACTGCAGTGCAGCATGAAGGGCAAAACAAAGAACCAGCCTTAGGGCAGATTATGGATCTGGTTGCAGGTTTTTTGGTAGGGCAAAGCTGAAGAGAAGTGAGCAGGGGAGAGCGCAGAAGGTGCTTAGAAAGGGGGATGCATGCATGAGACCTTCTTGGTGAAGGCAGGGAGTCAGACGTAGCAATGGCTAAAGGTGGGGGTAGAAGATGGGAAGTCCATCCCAAAAAAAGCACCAAGAAATGGAAGCTTAACAATGTAACACATTCTAAGCCATTCAGAGCACAAGGAGATCTTGCTCAGGGAGAATCTCAGCAGAACTCAGCTGGCCTGTGCCAGGTGCAGGAGCAAAGCACAGGGTTGCCAGTTAATTATGCGAAGGGAAGCCTTGGACAGTGCTTCCAAAGAAATAAGTCAGTCCACATGGAGAGGCCTGAAGGCAGGGAAGGGTGCTGCACCCAGGCACTTGTGAGTGGAGGGGGTCCCCTGCCCTAGGCCACACAGGGAGATTCCATCTCCCTCCACCGCAGGAGAGGTGGTTCCCCAGCTACGTGCGCCTGCAGGAACCACCACTTCAAGATCTCTCTCACCTGCATGCCTCCAAAGGTCAGCGGAGTCCCTTGGTCAGCTTTATCTGATCAAATAATGGGTGTGGACTGGGTAATGATGCAATCCTGCAGACAGTGCAGGAGAGCAGAAAGATGCAAACTCTGGCTATCTGGGCAGCGACATTTTGCTGACGTGCTGAGAAGGCAGGATCACCTGCTGCGGTGTACCAGTACAGCCTTGTGTGTCAGGCAGTCCTGGCTTCTGCCACGGGGCTCAGCCCCATAGCCCACTTCAGTCACAGAGCAAAGCCTTCCTGCTGGAGCTGGACGTGGGGCAGTGCACAAGCTCATAATCTCCTTCTTTCTACCCAGGATTCAATTTAAGGCTCAGCTTGGCTTCTGGTGCAGTTGTGTTATGTTGACAAAGCAGGCAGAGCTTCACATATTTGTCCTTGCCACTGCAAAGGCCAAGGAGGAGAGGGTCCAGACCACAGAAGACACTTAAGGCAAGGTCACCCAGATCTCTGTTTGTCAAAGGTCTCTCCCCACCATGTAACTCACTGTACTGTATAAAGACAGACTTGCCTCCTCCCTCACCACTCCCCTCTTTATCTTCTTCTGTATCTTCACGTGTCAATAACTACTGCATGGTCCTTTCCACAGACTTCAGCATATTTTTGGATGTTAACCCACAAGCTCTTTGAGGCAAGGTAGCATCTCTCCATGCATTTTCGGTGCTACTGGGGTAAACTGGTAACTGTAGCTCTCAGGTGAACAGAGAGGCAAAAAGCTGACACAGCTGACAAAGCCAAACACTTCCACCAGGAGCCTGCCCCTGTCCAAGGAGGAGAGGCTAAAAAGCATGGCAAAGGAAGAGAGCTCTCAAAGTTTTCGTGTCCTGCTTGGCACAGGACAAGCAAATGCTGCTGTTTCAGTGTCTCTCCCTTTCCAGGAAAGAACTGAGCAATTAGTTTTCCAAAGGGCTTGTGCTTAAAAAACGTAAAAATAATAATAATTTAAAAAAATTTAGGCTGAACATTAGGAAAGAATTCTTCCCAGAAAGAGTGGTCAGTCACTGGAATGGGCTGCCCAGGGAGGTGGTGGAGTCACTGTCCCTGAATGTGTTTAAGAATCAATTAGATGTGGTGTTGAGGGACACGGTGTATGGGAGAATCTTGTAGAGTAGGGCTGATGGATGATCCCAAGGGTCTCTTCCAACCAGAATGATTCCATGAAAAAAAAAACAACTAGCCTAAGTTGCTATGTGTAAGATGTAGAGATAAAGACACTCACCAAAAGTTTCATTGATACTATGCCCTCCAGCAAGCTGTCTTCCCATTGCAAGTTTTTCAACAGCAGAAGCTAACAGATACCTGCACTAGCCACATCTTCCTCTACATCTGCTGCTTCTACAGAATTCAAGAGAGCCACAGCTGTCTGCTATAGGATTTTCAAAGGAAGACAGCAGCCACATACTCACAAACTATCTGTGCAAACACAATACCGAGACCAGTGACAGCAAATCCAGCAGTTCCCCTTCTGTCAGCTTAACACAACCCTGATGGCGAGGGAGAGTCCTCCCTACTTTCAAAGAGCTGTTCATCAGCCAGACCGAGTGGCAGCATCTGACCTGTGAAAGCAGCACTGGCATTTTCAAAGGCAAGAAGTAGCCCAGCATTCAGAGGATGGATCTTCAAAAAGTCATCTTCTGAGCTAGACAGAGGCAGTGTAGCTGGAGTACAAAAAGTCATATCTGAGTGGGAGCCCCAGAAGAACTGAAGAGTCACAAAACACTAGTACGATTCGCAAGGAAGGGCTCTCTAACAAACTCAGCCTGGTGTCAGCCAGCCAAACACAAGCAGAAGCAAGATTATCTCCAAGTTTGATTTTAGAGAGAGTAGACTAGCAAACAAATCCATTTCTGACACTACTTCCATAGATCTTTTATAAATGTTTGCCACTATGTTGTCTCTTTTGGGAGAGCATAGCCAATACTTTGTTTGCACATATATCTAAACATTTTATTGATTTATTTTTAAACTGGAAAGGCGACTCCGCAATTCCTAGTTAATACTAAAGCAATTCTCACCAATGGGGGGAGAGAGCCTAAACTAAGATACACATACATGACTTGAGTGTATCCAATGGAAAATAGTCCACAGCTCTGCAGAATTGTGCCCAGGCTTTGTGAGAGGGACCTATTAGGCTGTCTGCTTCATGTTGGTGACTGTGCTTGGAGAAGACAAGTCCTTAACAACCAAAGAGAGCTTCTGGCATGCGTCAAGGTAAGGTTTAGCACACCTGTAAGCATGTATGTGAGCAGCAGTAACAGGAGATCCATCGCTAGTGGCAAATGTATCATTATATATACATATTGAGGGAGAAAAAGTATTACTTTCCCGCTGATGATACATCCAGCACAGAAGCTGGCAAGGACAGATCAGGCTGGGTATCTCCCGTTATAAGTTCCCTCCAAGTTAACTACAGTAAAGACAGTAGAAGACCAAGTACATTCAATTACATGCTTGACTGGGGTACCTGAATTTTTGTTGCTTTAAATAAAATTGAACAAGCCTCCACACATTGTTTCCCAGCCTTGCTCCCTGGATCCTGTGTCCCCTTGGATTGCTATTGCAGGAAAGAAGGTACTTTTGTGACTCTCTCATTGTACAAAAAGCTTTTTCCTACATCAAAGCCAAGAAACTTAATGTTTGAGCCCTCTTCATGGGATGGAGCAGGTGTACAAGAAAAACAACACAAAGGACTCATTTTCTTCTGGAAAGCCAGCATTACTGGAGCAATTCAACCTTATCATGCAACCCTTCTCTACCTCAGAGATGACTTGCAGAGCAAGTTTTGCTATTTGCCTTTCTTTACACAGAGAGAGAGAGAGTGTTTGTGGGTGAAAATCCTGAGCAGGATTAAAGGGAACCTAAATCAGTCCAAATTGGAAACACATGCCAAAAAACTTGCCTTCCTTGACAATAGCGAATAGGGAGGAGGAAGTGACAGAAAGAATAGTCTCTGAAGAGGCCTGTCAGCAGGGTTCTTCTTCCTTTGCTAGGATTCTAATGAAGGCAAAAATTTTCACCTTTTCTTGCACTGAAAGCCCCCATTGCATTTTCCTTTCCTCAGGAATTCTTAGCAAGCACCAAGTGAAGGCAGAAACTTTTTGGCAGAGTTCTATCCCTATTTTAGGGAGAGGTAATGGAGCAGCACGTGCACCTCTGCAACGATGAGGATCTTCTAAGCAAGGATAAAAATAGCAATCTTCCTTTTGGGCACCCAAAATCACCCTGTGTTAACCTGTAGTAAACACAGCTTCTGGCTTCTAGATGCTGAAAATGTGCTGAACAAGCTCCAAGAGCACCCACCCCTCCCCTGAAGACTGCACAGTGCCACACTGTCTTCTTGCACAACTAGGCATGACTTTGGCACAGCCCAACGCTATTCCTACCATGATACATAACGTATACTTGATTATCATGTTCAGGAAGGCACACAGCTGTGTCCCAGGAAGGCTTTAGAAGCAGATAGAAAGTGCTATTGTCAACATTATAAGTTTCAACATCTGAAGGGTTCTCAGTAAGAGGTACAGCACTGGAGGCATGACTGTATTCATCCCTGGGCCAGAAAGCAGGCAACCATTCCCATTTTTTACGTGCCAGAGGAACAAGACATCCTTAGCTCTCCCTTTTAAATACTGTCATTCAGAAGAAGCTTTCATAGTCTGACCAGGAAAAAAAGCCTTCCAAAAAACTAAAAGTGCCTTGTAAATTATTATTTTTATTTTTTTTTTTTAAAAGAAGCTCAGCAGCTAACCACAAAGCTTGGGAATCTGCCAGTAACTCATACTCTGATTCTCCATTAGAGCGATAGCTTCCCCACCCCTCGCCAGAATCTAGTGGTTAGTACGTAAACACAAGCAGGAAGAATTCAGAATGACCACATTGACTACTTTTGGCACCAAAGCTGGATTTTTACAGCATTTGCTCTGCAACATTTACAAGAACTAATTGCTTACTTGAATGTTTACAGAAACTCCTTACATGCCATTGCAGGCAAACCACAACTTCATGTTTATATAACATCAAAATGCTTGGTCCTGCAATCAGTTCCATTCCTTCTTAAGTACTTCCAAGTGCTTTTTAAAGTATATTGGATATTTTCCTTCTTCAGTGCTTGCCTGAAGTGGGGATATTTACTAACTTCAGTCCTGCTTTGTCAACCAAGGCCCTCAAGATTCCAAATCACTTCTCACTCCAAGAGTTCCCTCCTGAACTGAGATTCTTCTCAGCTCAAGTTAATGATGTTGCTAGAAAGTCGTCATACATAACTCTCCCTGTTGGTCATCAGTACTGTTTTGGGGCGGGACGGGACACGGGGTCAAAAGGTGCACTGCCAACTCCTTCAAACAGACTATGCTGTGTTCCTCGTGATTATTTTAAGCAGACTTAGGCTCAGGCTGCCTCCACAGAAAAAAAAGCCTTGGATTCCCCACCCTAGTTCCCAGTTTTACCTTTCTGCCCATATCTTCCCTTGTGGTCCCTGTGCAGCAGGTGCACGTCATTGGGGAACTGAGACGATCAACTCCATTTCAGACGAGTCAATTCATCACAACTTCAGCTCTGGACCAGTGTGTTAGCAGACACACATCTGAAGCAGGTATCTTCACTTATCTTGAAGTCAGTTACTCACACTGGTATCAATATTTAATTTTGCTCCTCCCCTGCAAGGGATTGTTCTGCTTCTGCTGGCTCTACAACACTTAAAGGAAAGACACTGTATCCCTATTCTTTACTGCCTGAGGTAGTCACCTGTGCAGTATTAAAAATCAAAACTATAAAACATTATTTAAAATATATATTACAAGTATATAAACAATCACCTCTTATGGACTTGGGAAGTGCAGAATTGTTTCAAACTGCAAACACCCTCACTGAACATCTTTCACGGGCACAGCTTCTACTGAAACTTCACTTGAGTTTCAACAAGAAAAAAAAATAAAGCCTGGTACTACCTGACACCATGCTAGAGTTTAATCCTCCACTCCAGCTCCCTGCTGTGCAAAGACTGGAGAGGTGTGCTTCAGAACTGCACCTCGAGTCCTCATGACTGAACAAACACAGTGGAATCAGTTGTTGTACAAAAGAACGCAGCCACACACATTCCAGTGCTGGTATTTTCTGATCTGCCTTTTATTCACAGAGACAGGTCTCACTCCATTCTTTTCCCCTCTGGGTTTCATCAGATCAGCTACAGATTTTGGTTTAGCCTGGCTGCAAGTTCTATTTTGGTCAAACACATCTTTAGGCACTCCCTATTCCACTTCAGTTATACAAACAGCCTCTGACCCAGCCCTGGCGGGGTAGTCACAATAAGAAACTATTTCCTGCCCCTCCAACCTGTTGAGATAATTTTAGTTGAAATTGAATGCACATACCTGTGGCAGGTGAGGCAACAGTGAGAATGTGGGTGTGGCAAGGCCTTTGCTTTTCTAGTGCCAATTGTTTCTACAGCTCATCATTCCACATCAAGGGAGGTGGCCAGCTGTCTAGGAGTCACTCCTCTCAAGGAGGCTCTGCACCCTTTTTCAAAGAGCAGATCTGGTTTTCTCCTCTGTAATTCCTGCAACTACGGAGGAGGGATTAAGAATCTTTGAGCCCAGAAAGGGGCAAGACAAATCCCCTTGGGTGTTGCTGTCTTCCACAAAGGAAAAAACCAGAGAGCTGTAAGAAACTCCTCCAATCTATTGAAGAAAGCTTCATACTGCTTTTAAAAGGAGCCCTTCACATCACTTGCATGCCACCCGTTAAATAGCTGGGAATAACACTAAGAGGTTTTCCAGAGACCCAGGCGCCCCAGATGGATTTAATCTTCATTTGCTGATAGCAGGACAAACCCTGTCCCACTTGTGGAAGGTAAGAGGTTTTGTTCAAGCATCAGGAGAACAGAAAAGCAGTCACGAGAGCACAGCTCCCTTGCTCCATGGGGAACAAGCATTTGCATCTCCACCCATATCCTCACTCATTTTATTCTTCTCTCCCCATTATATTTGAGGGCTGTTTCCTCTTACCTGTGGGGAATCCCTACCAAGGGGCCCCATAAAATTGTTCTTGTTACTGGGCTTCCACTCTGGCCTCTCTGCACTAGGCCCCATGGAAGATGCAAATGTCTTTCTGAAGCAGAAAGCTCTTAGTGGTCAACATATCCAAGATCTGTACCCTTACTTATCTGCCACACATCTTACACTGCTTTAGAGCTATCAAACTCGATGGTCAATATGTGGGAGATTTGAGTAAACTGCTACAAAAAACCCCCAAGCCCAAAATCTCACAATGTAAAAACACTGGCACCCGTCTCGGAGCAGACAGTGTGTTTGGTCCTCATAAAGACAAGAGCTGTTAAAAAAAAAACAACAAAAAACCCCAACCCAAAACATGTTCCCCTTATTCATGCTGTATTTTTTGTAATTTTTGCAAAATGTGCTGCCCCAAACCAAAGTATAAAAGTATTCTGACTAGCATACAAGTGTATATGTGACTTATGCTGATACTATGAAGTAAGCATCGTGCTCATCCTGACTACTGCAAGTTTCTGCTTTACACTTAGATCTAAAAAAAAAATAATCTTTTGAACATTGATTTTCACATAGCAGAAAATCTAGTTCATGAGTGGTTCCAATGGACATTAAATTTTCATGTTCAGTCATCATGGAGCTTCTCACCCTCCTCTGTCTACCAGCAGAAATCATAGAATCATTTAGGTTGGAAGAGACCCCTGGGATCATCAAGTCCAACCATCAGCCCTACTCTCTCAACACCACATCCAATCTACTCTTAAACAGTCAGGGATGGTGACTCCACCACCTTCCTGGGCAGCTGATTCCACTGACTGACCACTCTCTCCATGAAAAACTTTTTCCTAATGTCCAGCCTAACCCTACCCTGCTGCAGCTTGCAGCCATTCCCTCTTGTTCTGTCGCTCATTGCCCATGAGAAGAGACCAGCACCAACCTCTCTACAATGTCCTTTCAAGCAGTTGTAGAGAGTGATGAGGTCTCCCCTCAGCCTCCTCTTCCTCAAACTAAACAACCCCAACTCCCTCAATTGATCCTCATAAGCCTTATTCTCCAGGCCTCTCACCAGTTTCGTTGCCCTCCTCTGTACTCGCTCCAGCACCTCAATATCTCTCTTGTGTGGTTCGGCCTCACCAGTGCTGAGTACAGGGGGACAATCACCTCCCTACTTCTGCTGGTCACACTATTCTTTATGCAAGCCAGGATGCCATTGGCCTTCTTGGCCACCTGGGCACACTGCTGGCTCATGTTCAGCCGCCCGTCGACCAGCACCCCCAGGTCCTTTTCTGCCAGGCAGCTCCAGCCACACTACCCCAAGCCTGTAGCGATGCATGGGGTTGGTGTGGCCCAAGTGCAGGACCTGGCACTTGGCCTCGTTGAAGGCCATGCCATTAACATTGGTCCATCTATCCAGTCTATCCAAGTCCCTCTGTAGAGCATCCCTGCCCTCAAGCAGATCAACACTCCTACCCAACTTAGTGTCATCTGCAAACTTACTAATAGTGTTTTCTATGTCCTTATCTATATCATCAATGAAGATATTAAAAAGGAAAGGCCCCAATACTGAGCCCTGAGGAACACCACTTGTGACCGGCCGCCAGCTGGATTTAACTCCATTGAGCACCACCCTTTGGGATCATCCTTCCAGCCAGTGCTGGATCCAGCAGATCATACGCTCATCCAGGCCATGAGAAGCCAGTTTTCCCATGAGAATGTGGTGGGGGACAGTGTCAAATGCTTTGCTAAGATCCAGATATATTATATCCACTGTTTTCTGCCCATCCAACAACTGGGTCATCTTATCACAGAAAGAGATCAGGTTCATCAGGCAGGACTTGCCTTTCCTAAACCCATGCTGACTAGGCCTGATCCCCTGGCTGCTCATTACATGGCTGGTGAGTCCTGTGTGAAAATTTTTATTGCAAATGGGAACTGGCACTAACCTTCTGATTTGATCCGAAGGTAAGTACATTAATCCCATTCTTGCAAGACTCATAGAGCAGTGAACTCTGCTTAAGACAGAGAAATAAACAGGGAAGCAGAGAGCCAGCCTCTGCGATACCCATTTTTCAGCCACCCAACCCGTAAGCTGCTTTCCTGTGTAAATACCGCCCTCTTGCGTTGGTTTGTCAGTACTACCAGTACTACAAGGAGCAGCCTGTAAAACGTCAAAACCCAGTCCTCGCCATGAGCTGGGCAATCCCTACCCAGATTCTGGATCGAATTTCAGGCACCGAATAGCCTAATCCTGCCGAAGCAGGTTCTCTTTGTGCTGACACATTTATGTCACATCCGAATGGCTAGGACTGACCTAAGAATGAAACCTTCTGGCTGAGCTGAACAGGTCAGCGGTAAAGCAAAGAAAACCAGGTAGCTTTAAAATTAAGCAAAATGTATTTGGAGTTCTCCATGTCACGTGGACATGGTCACTAAGGGAAGGGCATCACAGCTGTGCTGTGGATACTCAGTGTCTTCTTTTCATTCTTCTCCTCTCTTCTGATGTACCTATCTTACCCCAGAGGCACTACTTTGTGTAGTGAGACAGGCTGCAGCAGCGGGAAGGGCTGCACTCACACTGCACCTCTTTGTCAGTAAGCAGGGCCAGGGCACAGCTGCTTTCAGGTCCAGATGCGAGTCTGGTGCCTCTGAAAGGAAGACAGGTCTCACAGTACCACAATGGGTTAAGGTCAGTCTGTAACTGGTGAAGTTGTTTTCCAGGTGAACTGCCCAATTTTTGTAAATGGCTCTGGAAAAAACCATAATCCGCTGGAGATGGCTTGGTAGATCGTTTTTGCCGAGCTCATGTAGCCATAAAGAAAAAAAATAAAAAAAGTCAGTCCAAATATTCAGCTAGAAGGCTTTCCTTCTCTTCTTTTTACCACCTGCCACCTTATTTCTGACACCAAGAGCTTCTTCTGTGTCGTCGTCATCGTTATCGTTGCGGGATCGCTTCTTCTCTCCCTGCTCCCGTAGCTCCTGCAATGCAATCAGAAGATTGACCAAGACTTCTGGCATCTGAGGAAACTTAAACTACAACATCAAGTAGAGGGACAAAAAAAGAAACCAGCACCCACCATTCGAGCAAATCTCTGGGCCTCAGCCACACGCTCTGTCAGCATCATAACTTCTTCCTCTTGCATGGGGAACGCTGGCAGCTTCTTGCCAATCAGGTGTTCAATGCGCTGGAACAGCTCCACGTCGTACCTGAGAAGAGCCAAGACACCAGCCTGAATCAGGCCTCCAGAGAGTGCTTCAGCTGTCACCACCCATAGACATCAGCCCTTATCTCAGATAGGGTTAGCTTGTGCTGATGGTCTCACAATCAACTCCTAATTGCACCCAAATGATGTCATCCTTCGGGATGGCTTCACAGATTTATTCAGCTCACCTCTGTTTGGGAGTATCTGGCAGACTTTTTTTTTTTAAACACAAATACCTCAGTATTTATCAAAACCCCACGCTTACTTAACCTGCATTATGTATTACAAAAATGTATGTATATTATACAGTCAAATTCTAAACAGTTCTGCTCATTACATGCCTGTTTCTAGAATTTATTCTAGACCTTTCTTCCTCCCAGCCCCGGAATTCAAATTCTCTCCCCTTTAACTAAATAAATTCAAGTGAAGAGTACTATTTCCTTTTCATCCAGGATGAGGTCAGATATTCCCTGCTCAGAAACACAGCTTTACCACGCTTTAAGAGTCATTTAGATATGGCATTGTGGGATATGGTGTAGGGAAGACCTTTGTAGAGTGGGATTAATGGTTGGACTCCAGGATCCCAAGGGTCTTTTCCAACCCGAATGATTCTATGATTCCAACACTTACTGCGTGACAAAGGTGATAGATTTGCCAGATCTCCCGGCTCGAGCTGTTCTCCCAACACGATGGATATAATCCTGAAAACAATTTTCTTGATAAGCAATAAGACACATGCACCAAACACAGAACAGAAGCTATGGGAAATCACCCTACCGTGATTTTTCTTTAGGAAAGAAGGAAATGGAGAGAAAAATACAGCCAGCCAGGATTAAATACTCAGGATTCTGTTCAGCTTTAGGACTTGAGAAGATACTAGCTTGTGGAGGTATTTATTTGGTTTTAACACATTTGTATTCTTCTCTTTCTAAAGTAGAAGACCACCTCCATACTGAGGACAGCAGGACAGAAGCTGTGATACTAGACTTTGCTACCGAACTACCACCTCCTTGGAAAGCTAGTATTTAAAGTGAGCCAATATCTGCCTTTTCAGTCTTGGAATCTAGTGCTCTGCATAGCCTTGTCTTCCAGACAAACTCTCTGGCAAGTAGATTTAATCTTGGCAAGCGTAGTGAAAAGGATGAATGAGAACAATTTGGAAGCATCTGATCTACTGAGTCTTCTGTTTACATGATTCTAAGCCGTTTCCCAGGTTTTACATCACATTATGGAAGTTAAAATACCCCCTTCTCCAGATAGTATCTGAGGAGAAAGGAAGCATTATGTGAAAGGGTATGTTCCATAACATGGTTAGACAAGAGGAAGGGGCACAAAAACTGTAATAACATCATTCAAGCTGCTGCCCACACCATTATTTTTTTAACTTTTGCCCTGTTACAATGTCAAAAGCAGTGTCACCAAGACAATCACCATACTTTCTTCTGCTTACAACGTGAAGGATCCTTGATCATTATATGGAACAACAGCAATTCCCAAAAATACATGTTAATGGTATGCTTTCTGAAACCAGGGTGGGAAACAAAGTCACACCCTTAAGACAATACTATACTTTCTATAAGGTAGAGAACTAGTAACTCACTTCTTTCAGTTTGCTTAACTTTGTGATATGCAGGTGAAACATTAAAGAATCTTCTTGATCAAACCCTCATTGAACACAATGGGACAACCTTTTTGTTTTTTCCCCAACATGGTTTAAAATGTGCAGTCAGACCTGGATTACAGGAACACACACGACTACCTGGAACTAGTAATACATTAAAACTATTTTCAAAGTCAGAAGGGCTTTAATGTAATATGGCAAAACACATACTCTGAGCAGAAACAGAAAGACACAGAATGCCTCTTACTTCCCTTCTTCACTTATGGGATCAATTCTTTAATCCAGATGAGGCCACCCATCCAAACTGAGATACCAACTCAACTACAGAGGCTGAAACGCATCTTTTGGACTATGGAAGCACGAACTAGACTTCCAAGCAGCAGAACAAAGTGTCTTTGTTCCTTTGTTTAGCTTCACCGTGACTCTAGGGCAACCAGAAGCCCTCAGCTGGCACACAGACCTAGCTTACCTTAGAGTGTGTAGGAATATCAAAGTTTATCACCACATCTACATGGGGGATGTCCAGACCTCTGCTTGCAACATCAGTAGCCAGCAGAATAGAACGTGCCTTTGCCTTGAACTTGTTTAGAGAGCCCAAGCGTTTATTCTGGAAGAGAGGAGAACAGAAAGGTTAATAAGCTCTGGCTGAAACACCAGTACACAAGAACTAGGGGAGGAACTAACCCAAAATTTCACTTATTTTTTGGAACAAAAATTAGTCAAATAGTAAAATTTCTAAGGATCACTCCAGTCCACTAGCTGTGAAATACTTCTTCTGCAAGGCTGCACAGTACAGTGCAGCCTGTTTCCCAAACAACAGGTCTCCCACTCCATGCTGGGGATATGCCCCTACCTGACTCATCTGCCCATGGAGAGGAATGGCAGTGAAGCCCAGGTTGCGGAGCAGTAGAGCAGTTCTCTGAGTATTGTTACACGTACTACAGAATATCATGAAAGAGTTCCCAGCTAGTTCATTCAAAATATAAACCAGGTAGCTGTCCTGTAAGGAAACAAAGAAGAAAAAAAAATAATTTAATCAGCAGTGTGCCCAGGTGGCCAATGGCATCCTGGCTTGCATAAAGAATAGTGTGACCAGCAGAAGTAGGGAGGTGATTGTCCCCCTGTGCTCAGCACTGGTGAGGCCGCACCTTGAGTATTGTGTCCAGTTCTGGGCACCTCAGCACAAGAGAGATATCGAGGTGCTGGAGCGAGTGCAGAGGAGGGCAACGAAGCTGGTGAAAGGCCTGGAGCATAAGTCTTATGAGGATCGATTGAGGGAGNTTCTATACACCACACTAAAGAGTAAGTATAAGCCAAAGAAGATGACTAGATATTGGACAGCAAGATGAGACATAACCAGATGAGGGAAGAAACAGAAGTGGCATTACCTTGAATTTGGAGGGGATGAAAATGTAGTATTGCTGCAGTTTTTCAACTGTCTGATATTTGGAAGAAACAGCACATTTAACAGGATTCTTCAGAGCAGCACGCTGGAGTTTTTGAACCTGGGAAGATCAATGTAAGTTAGTACTAGATGGACAGAGATCTTGTTAGAAACCTGTATCATACAGTCCATAGTATAGCCTGATGGAAGGAGAACTAAAGCAGAGTACTCTGCTCTTACCTTCTTAGTCATGGTAGCAGAAAACAGGAATGTCTTCCTGTCTCGAGGAATCACTTTTAATATCTTATCTACCTGTAAAAATAGAAAGGAAATGGAAACGCTGAATATAACAGCAATCAAAACATAAGCCTCCTCCAGATACAACGAGCATGCAAATGGAGAGTAATGCAGGTGTGCGACTGCCTCAGCAGGAACAAATTTCACCTCTTCTAGAGGGAAGGTGTAGGCTGATAGCTCATTGGCAATCAGGCAGTGTGAATCCCAGTAGTGCAAGTATCAGGAAATGTTCCTGTAATGTGATTGTGTTCTACAGCAAACACACCAACGTCAGGTGCTCCAGAGAAACCACTAGATTTCAGAGACAAAATGCTTCCTACTGTCTTGCCAGTGCTCTGGAGAACTCTGCGAAATTCTACAGCCACCACAGACGTTTGTTCAATTATCTTAGTTACAAATTGCTATTAATTTCTACAGAACCGCTCAGTGTTTACTATGTGACTGTATGAAGCAATTTTAAAGGGACTCATCTGGTGTTCCAAACTCTTCTTTTAGCAAATTCCTACCTCTGTCTCAAAATCCATGTTAAGGATCCGGTCAGCTTCATCCATCACCAGGAACTTCAGAGCTCGTAAGTTGAAGCCCTTTGTGTTCTCCAGGTGGTCAACTAGACGGCCAGGGGTAGCTACCAACAAAATCATGACAGCAAGTTTAGAATGAGAGCAGATGAAAAGATCTAAAGAGGCAAGAGAGTAATCTGTTACAGAAATGGGATTCCTTGCCCAAGAGAAGTAAAGACAGTTTGCTTTATGGAAAGGATTCTTTCACAGGATATCTTCAGAGTGTTTTGAAATAATACTAATTGATTCATTCTCTGAACAATGTCCTCCTTCCCCCTCTTCTCCTAAAAAAACCCATAAAACAGACTGTAAATGAGTTGCACTAAGAAGGACAAGAACATCACTTCGAATACTTGAGGAGAATGAAAAAACAAGCCAAAGGGGGTCTAGCAGGAATCACAGAATGATACTGGCTTAGAAGGTACCTCTGGAGATTATCTAGTCCAACCCCCCTGACAAAGCAGGTCCACTGGAACATGTCTGTGTGGGTTTTGAATATCTGCAGTGACAGAGCATCCACCACCTCTCTGGGCAGCCTGTTCCAGTGCTATGCCACCCTTGAAATAAAGAAGTTCCTCCACATGTTTAGACGGAACTTCTTATGTTCAAGTGCGTGTCTGTTACCTCTTGTCCTATCACTGGGCACCACTGAAAAAAGACTGACCCCATCCTCTTGACACCCACCCTTTAAGTCTTTATAGGCTTGATGATTTGGAATTAGCTTCTAGCAGCAAGGTGACTGGCATATACTTTAGAAACATTAATTGAGCCAGTACTCAGGTCTCAGGACAAAACCAAAGGACCTATTCTCACTTCTCCTTCAAATGCACCAAACCTTTCCATGGGCTACTGCGGTTCCATAATACCCATACCCTGTACCCACAGCACAGGAACTTACCGATTATAACATGTGGTTTCTTGGCTAAGGCCAGAGATTGAGACATGCTGTCAATTCCACCCACAATAACCGCTGCAGGACAAATAGAACATAATGAATCTCTCAGTGCAGCACCAGCCAGCCCCAGAACCCTACTGCTTCCTACTTCTCCCTGCCACCCACAGTGCTGTACAAATAAAAGGCTACTTATGAGAATTCACTTTATCATATCTGACCTTCCCAGGCCTCTTAAGCCATATGCAGTCCTTAATGGCCCCAGGTATTTTATTTTCACAGCTGAAGAGTTGGAGGCAGAATCTATTCCTTGCACCTTAATTGAGCTGCAAAGATCTAGGAATTCTAAAAACACCCACAAAGCTTTTGTGTTTGTAGAGAATGTCTAAAGAACCAATAGGGAGAGTGTGAAAGAAAGACTGAACTACAACACACTATAGAGTGGAGCTCTGCTCATTCACTGGACACAAACTTGCTATTGAAAAGATTCTCTTCTACTTCCATCTTCAACAGTTTGGACATAAAATACAGAAGAGCTACAGGCTACTACAGAAGAGCTACTACTACTACAGGAAAGACCATATAGTTTTTATTTCCCAAACCCAACACCAGATGTCCATCTTCCAGCATCATGAGCTTTTCTCATCTTTTATTCAACTGCCCATAACAATACTCTCTACTTTTACCTTCACAACCTAGAGCTGACAAAATTCAGTCTTCAGGAAAACTGTTTCAATATCACAAAGATACTTACTAGTGTGGACACCGATGGATGATCCAAGAGCTTCAAACTGCTCTGAGATTTGGAAGGCCAGCTCCCTTGTCGGTGTGAGGACAAGAGCAAATAGTCGCTGAGGTGTTTCCAGGAGTGCTTGAAGAATTGGCAAAGCGAAGGCTCCTGTTTTTCCAGAGCCAGTTTCTGCCAGTCCAATAATATCTCTACCTACAAGGAGCAGCAAGGAAGGCAAAAACAGTTAGAAATCTAGACCAGGGAAAGAAGCCTTTAAAGCACTGTGCAATAAAGCACAAAAATTCCCTAAAGATATTAAAAAAAAAACCCAAACAAACAAAAACCAACCAACCAAACAAAAACAGACACGAAGCACTTAAAGAGGAACAAAAGGGTCAAACCAAAGAAATTCAGAACATCTGAAGCACTTTGAGAGCGTGACTTCATTTGTACAATGATTAGTCTCAATGCTTTCCATTCTGTAGCTAAACTGCCAACATTCAGGTTTTCATAAAAACTTTAGGTTCAAAGAAGGCTTGACTTTATCATTTCTCAAATCTGTCTGTCAACTTAAAACTTATTGCTTCTATCTGGGCAAGTATTCTAGACCAGCTGTTGTCTCTTCACTGGTTTACAAGGAAATAGGCTCCAGTGGTTGAGATTTAGGTCATACCAACTACAAAACAGCGCTACCAAACTCACATTTCACAAGGATAAGGATAGCCAGTCCTTTGCCCAAAACCAGTGCAGGCAAGTGTAGAATTCATCAATAGAATCCATCCTGACCTCCTAAACTGCTGCAGCTGAGAACACACTGCTGACAAGCTTTAAACTGGAGACAACTTCTCAGGAATGCAATTTTAATTTTGTTTGGGGTTTTGGTTTGGGTTTTTTGGGGGGGGATGTTCATTGGGTTTTTTTCCCCCAAGAGAGTCTTATATGTGGAGTAAGAGTCTGACAAGAGTTCAGTACTAGGACAGAGTAGACACTGAAAGTTTATTCCCATTCTGTCTCTAAATATAGGGGTATATATGTTCCTGCTTCATGGTGTTTTAAAAATAAACAAACAAATATTCTGGAGGCAGAAATGTTTGCTGATTCAGTAATTTATTTTCCTGTAATTCCAGAATGTTGACAGAAAGTCACTGTGGTTTACTCACTCCAGAAACCTAACTTCAAAGAACTGCCTTCTCACAGCAAAGCAGATTATACAAGCTTTGTAATCAGCCAAGGCATCTCCAATTTCAGGCACACACTGTAAGCATCTACCAGAAGTTACAGTCCTAAATCTATCAGAAGTTTCCGGTGTATTCCTGAGTATTTCAGAAAGAAGATGGTCGATGCGGACTAACAGCTCAAATGATTGACAGTATTTGTATTTACCAGGGAGCATCAGAACTGCACAACAGTAGCAAACGCTCAAGAACCCTTATTTGTACCCATTTGGAAGTTCACAATTGCAAGCAATGTTACAGAAGAAATTAGAGTTCCAAGTTCCACCTGGGAAGTACACAAGAATGAACAGACTACTTCTAGACAGAGATCTTCAATGATGAAGTGAGAACACTCTCATCCCTGCCACTTCTCACTCAGCACAATTAATTTCCATAAGAGCTCCTAGGGCATCCCCAGATTTGGGATGAGAAGCACACTGCTCACCTTGGAGAGCCACTGGAATAGCCTCAACCTGGATCTTGGTTGGCACTTTCCATCCTAACTGGTCACAAGCTTCACACAGGACATCCGTCACCCCCTGAACATTAGGGAAAAGGGAAAGAGACGTCACCAAGAAGCCCTAAATTAAATACATGCTGCAACAGAGCTGAGCTTATCTCTAGCAGTGACAAATTCCATCAGCCCCTCAACCCAACTACGTGAAAGGGCAGGCTGCTCACAGCGACCCCCATTTCCAGCCCCACTTCACAGATTTGTTCTGAAGTGTTGAAGGTGACTACCATCAGGAAGGAACTAGTCTTTTTTTCCCTAGTTTAAGCAAAGAACTTTCCACACACACAGCCGCCTCTTCCCCTCTGGAGGTGCCCCGGTAAGCCTGGAAAAAGGAAAACGCGTGGGCAAGGTAACGCAAGTGGAAATACAGAGGCCGGAGCAGCAGCGGCATCCTCATCGGAGCAGTGGCCCGAACTCCCCAGAGCTCCAGCCCAGGCACAGCGACGCGGCGGTGGCCCACGTGTCTGTCCCCTTCCCGCACACCGGCGGCTCCGCCGGGCCTAGGGCCGCCTACAGCCCGCGGACAGCCGCGGAACGGGAAAGGGAGCAGCGGGGACACAAGCGGCTCCAGCCCGGCCTCACCAGATCCTTGAAGCTCCGTGACTCTTCCACCTCCGGCTCCACTGCTGCCTCCGGCTCCGCCGCCTGGCCTTCCCCATCTCCCGCCGCCATTTTGGACCGTCCCCTTCTTGAGTCAGCACAGAGCACTATGGGAATAATAGTCGTCATTCCCCCTCCCCAGGGCATTATGGGATTTGTAGTTCGGAGGAACAAGCCTATCGAGAAGTGGGCGGGGCGAGGCTCGCGGTGCCTCGCGCGGCGGCCGTTGGTCGTGTGGTAAGGCGGGAGAGGCGACGTCGGCTGAGGGCCGAGCGACCGGGTGTGTGCGAACAGGCTGAGCTGCGTGTTGAGGGATATTAGTTGTTTAACGTAAATATATAAGCTTTAATTACAGTAAATGACTTACAATACGGAGTGATCTGTGCTTTTACCTAGCTTTGCTGGGCAGAAGTAGCTGGATTTGCTGTAGCCTTCAGGCTGCGATAGAGCTATTTTTCCTGGTAATTTTCCTAGCAGCTGGTACAGTGCTGTGTTTAGCCATTTAGTATGGAAAACATGTCAGTCCCATGTTTTGATAATGTTTTTCCCAAGCTTGGGACTCTTCAGGTCTCCACATTCTGCCAGCAATCCCAGGCGTACAAGGTGTAAGGAGGCTCTAACCCTCGGCTGAAACTGCAAATCAAGAAGATAAGAGCCTGCCTGCCTACAGACAGAAGAATCCAAGATGATGCCAGAAGACCCCAGACCGTAAGTCTGGTGGGCAGCGTGTGGCAAGCACGTAGGGGGCAGGTATGTAGTTTGCAAGGGTACAATTGCTCAGGGATATCATTGTTTGGGGTCTCTCTCTTCAGAGGCAGCTAGCCAGGGCTGTCATTGCTGCTGTACCCTTCAATTAAATTAATTAGTTTACAAAATCTGGTGCCTGAGATTGCTGCGGGAAACCTAGGTTTGAGCCTGAAGAAGGAGGAAGTGCACCTGAGAGTGTCAACGCCCCGGATGGTGCGTGGATGCTCGGGCAGCTTAACAGTTCACAAGGCTTTATTAAGCAGCTCACTTGAGGCATGTCTTCTAAACGTGTTCAAGGCTTGTTTCCTTTAAGCTTAATTTGATTTATGCTTCGGCAAGGGAGGGTTGATTATGTGGCAAGTGGATTTTCACCGATCTCTAGAAAGGCCTCCAGGGAAGGGGGAGTTATGGAAGTGTAGCCATCTGTACTGGGATAAGATCACACTGAATTGGCTGTGCTAAAACCTGCCTGCTTGGCATTAACCACAAGTGGCTAAACCTCTGGCCTGCCACTCAGCATTTGCACTGCTTTGGCAGTGTGTGACAGTGTTCTGCATTCATAATTCCTACAGCTGTGAAAGGACAAGGCACAATGAGCTAGCCAGGCACAAAAATAGAAGTATTCATATACGCCTACATATATAATACGTATAAGGAGCAAATTAACTTTCATCAGAAGTGCTGGTGTGAAACATTTTGAGTTACTAGTGGAGAGAAAAAAAAGTCAAGAAGTGGCATTGTTCCACCCTGTTTTCCTGTTTATGGTAATTGCTGATGTGCAGCTTTGATGTGCCAGAAAAACATAAAATAAACTGAACTGTGGGAACTCGCTGCATGAAACGAGAGAACAGAGGATGGGAATAGATGCAAACCTTTGCCCAGATCTCTTGATTGCTGCTGTTGTGACTCGGGCGGGAAGCATACAAGTGCACAGTGAGAGGTGAAAATGCTGATGGATGTAGTGCCTGTTGAGGGAGAGCAGCATCAAAATATCATGGCACGGTAGTGTTTCTGAGCTCACGGGATTCCAGCTGGTCTGGATGGGGCCTCTCTAGTCTGTATTCCCACTGCTGATTGCAGCTAGGTGAACATCCTTTGTTGTAGGGGAAGGATGGTAACGTATCCAAGAGCTTGGGCTTCGAAAGGATGGCAGAGCTGACTGCAAAATGGAGCTGGTGATGGCATGTCCGAGCTGACCTCCCTCTCTCGTGCTGGTTGGGAAGCCTGGCTGGGTGTGCTCACAGCGGAAATGCTGACGTACCTGAGCATCTGCCACTGGATTCCAAGCGTGCCATTTCCTCTGCTCCCAGAACAATGAGGAAAGTGAGAGGAAATCTGAACACACTCTCTGCGTGACAGAGAAAGGAGAGGAAACCTGAAACAATTCACTGGGCAGCAAAGTGGAAATGAAACTGCTGCATCCCACTGTGCTCAGGAGCAATGATTTTAAAAAAAAGAAGCCTAAAAAACCCCAACCCAACAAGAAACACCCCATGTAGATGCTAGTTATGGCCACATTTAAAAAGTTACAGCAGTCTGAGCCTCGGGCTTGCTATATATCATCAGTGCCTAAGGGTTTGCTATATATCGTTGGTGCTAAAGGTTAAGCCTGGGCAGCAGTTAGACATGAGCCTTTGTACAGGTCACTGGAAATGGAGCCGAGGATGTGACGGGAAGTCAACTGCTTGTGATTCTTTGTTGAGCTTGTTGCCCATATAACATGGTAGGTGCTGTTTTGGTGGGGAGCAGGGTGGAGCAATTCTGTTCTGGTGAAATTCCAGTTTGGGCAATTCCTTTTTGTCAGTAGATGCATTTGAGTGAAAGTTCCCTCCCGTCCTCAACTGCTGCTGGAAGCACTCGTGTATGATAAAATAAGTACCGCTTCTGACTAATGACATCCTTTTTGTGCTTTTCAGCACAAGACACTGCAGATTATGTTGGATTTAGACATTTCCACTCCAGGGCTTTTAGACTTGGCTTTTGACCAACTGCATTCCTAGCCCTACTGCACGATGCGAGCTCATCTTCCTCAGGGGGGACAGGCTGGGGAGCACACACAGCACATGAATTCTAGTGCCGGTATAATGCCAACTGGTTAATAAGGGATGCACAGTAAGACAAAATGGACAATGTGTACAGTAGGTCATGGTTAATGGTAAATGGTCTTGTTACTGGGATGTCCAGAGGTAGGCTATTGGGATATCCTGACTCCCTGATGGTACTTGGGCTCCTTTGTCTTAGACACCTTTTATTATGCTTTCAAAACACACTATGGCACTTTGCATTAAAATTATGTTTGCATTCCTGCTTCACCATTTGAATCATTACTCCCTGCAGCAGTTTCAAACAAAAGAGGGAGCAAAACTGGCACCAGGAGGCCAGCTGGGCGTCCTAACTGCCAGCCCAGGCTAAACATCAAATCACACACATACCCTTCTCACCCTGCTGCCAGCTACCAGAGGAAGGGTTCCACCATCACATGTGCTGCCTTGAAGTGTGAATAACTACTAGCAAACCAGCTGCTTATCAAAGACACTTCCCCCAGATGCTCTTAGGGAGTCACAATATTGGAACTAAGCCTATGTTTATACTGGAGTAGGTGCACCCCTGTCCCAGCCCAGGTCACGTGCTTCTGGTGCTTGCTTGATACCATCTCTGGTGCTCATCTGACCCAGCAGTGAGTAGGAAGGAGTAGGAAATGAATCTTACTGACAAATATGGTAGATTTCTTCCAGCACAGCTGTTGCATATTTTAATCTGTGTTGATAAAAGCAGTCATCTCAGAAGAATGGTGAAGTTGTAACTGTCTGGTAGAGTTAGCTGGTGGTACGCTGGGTATACTAACAACAATTTTACATCATGTCTGCCTTTGCATAGTGGGCTGTTCACACTCCAAAAACACACTTAGGTGCTCACACATATGCACCTCAGGGTCTGCATATCAGAGGTCAGCCTCTGCAGCATATGTGGTCTAATTTGCACACCAGAGCATGCACTCACAGACCTAAACACACACTCAGACCCAAATGCCAGCTGTGTGGCTTGGAGCTGATGACCTCACTTTTCATTCTCTCCTTTTAAGTACCTCCAGCTGCTCCTATTGATTCCTTGGCTCCAGTGCCTGGAGCGTGAAAGCGAGCAGGGTGAGCCAGGGTGACAGGAATGGGATCACATGCAGGCGTGCAGAGAGACGCTGACACAAAAGTGCTTCATATTCATTTAATCAAACCAGCTGTGTAATTACTCATTTCTGGCAAACAGGCATGGGCATTACAGGCACCTGAGTCACACTCTGAGGTATCAAAGCTTTTTGTCTTCATGTGTGTAAAAACAAATGTTGGTGTCATTGTGAGGAAGAGACCGAAAGGACAAGGATTCAAGCTTTGTGAGATGCAGTGTTTCCCGTCCCAAGATTTTTGCCGGCATTACAGAATTACAGAGTGGGTTTTCTGACCATTTTAATCCATGCATCTGCAGGGAAATTTCCCTTATCTACTGGGGTCTACTTGTGGAGGCGGAATTATGCCTGCATTAAACTCCTCTACTTGTCTCAAGTTAGTTTCCAGGGTCTCTTCCTTGTACCTCTTCAAGGTATATGATACCCATCATCACAGTACTTGAGTTCTTTGCAATATTTGTTCCAGAAACATCTTTGTAAGGTAGGGAAGTGCTACTATCCCCTATTTTTAGGCAGAAAACTGAGGCATGGAGGGGTGAAAAATCACAAAGGATGTATTTATCAGAAGAGTCACTTGAAACAGGGTCCCGGTCCTTCCTCCTGCTTCGTAAGTGCTCTGCCACTGAATCATCCTACTCCTCTGCACCCCTCTTGAGTATTAGACCAGGATATATATTGCTAACGTTAAGCTTACACCAGGAAACGTTGCTAGGAGTATGTCTAGCTCTCCTTGAGTGCTGCCTCCACCCTCATAGACAAACCGCTGAGGGTCTCACAGGCTGCTCCACTGCATGGAGAGTGGCACCTCCACTTCTCAGATGTGCTCCCATTACAGCTGGGCTCCAGCTCAGACCAGCAACACCAACCCACACTTTCCTTCCTGCTGCAAGACAGATAACTGCTTTCTTCCACCAGTGCCCTGAGGCAGGCTCTGGTCCTTCTCCCTCTATCAGTCCCTGAGACCTGTCACTGGTTGACCATGTTTCACCTATTTTATAATTACCAGCATTCAGGCCATGTTTTCCTATTCCTACAGGAACTTGCCCTCCCTTGCAGCCAAAAAATGGGTAACTTGCTCTCACATGCCACAGACTTGCTTTGCCTCTAAGAACAACTGCTTTTCTTTGGAGCAGAGGCCTTCTTTTTTTTAAAAAAAAAAAAATATACACATCTTTAAAGACAGTATCAAAACCTTAAAATAATCCTGTGAAAATAAATAGAATACAAACA
Source organism: Jacana jacana (assembly GCA_013400555.1). Lineage (NCBI taxonomy): Eukaryota > Metazoa > Chordata > Aves > Charadriiformes > Jacanidae > Jacana > Jacana jacana. The sequence continues at coordinate 641,997 of VZTM01007465.1, forward strand.
TCCACTTCACAGCCTGGAGAGGTTTCTACAAAAGGGATAACAATCCATTTCTGGTCCTGCTCTTTCACCCTGGGATGATGAGCCATCCATACAGTCTGACATACCTGGAGCTGCTTTCTTCAACAGCCTTTCCAGATTTGTACCTTGGTAATGGGACTGTACTCTAGTGGAAATTGGCAGCTGCTGGCTTTTTAAGAGTACCCCAGCCCTTTTACCACTCATAGATTCATAAGTCCTGATAGGATTCGTAAGACCAGGACTGAAGGGATTCCATCAGCCTCCTGATCTGCTGCTTTTTGCTGCCTGAGGGAAGCAGAGCTGGGGAGATGGCTGGGGAAATATGGGTCAGGGGAACGAACACCTATTCCTGCCTTAAGGCTCTGGGATCTGCTGCTGCGTATGCAGTAGTCCAAGTGTCCATTGCAAACACCCTCCAACCTGAATCAGGTGGCTACTGTCAGCTGTTGGTTTGTGTGTCTGGAAGCTTCAACTTCCTATCAGGAAGGAGTTTGTGTTCAGGTATCAATAAGGCACATGAGAGATGTGTGCAGATTAACACCACCAATATTACGATAGCAACAGGTAGCAGTTCTAACTGTGACAATGAAGAATATACCGTCTCCAAGCCCAGTTTTAAATGTGGATTGACCACTGTTTTAGCTGGATGGTCTTGGGATCTCAGCAGTGGTTTTAGCACTCAAGTTGAGTCTCCTTGTGCATGGAGAAACCTCTCTCCTGGACTCAAGAAGTTCACAGACTTCATCCATCGCCCTGGTGCAGGTCTCAAGGTTGGCAGCCAGCTTCTGGATTTTGGCCTTCAGGACAGCCTGGCTCACTTTTGTGACCTCCTTTGTGTATTCTGGAACAAGGATACTGTGGGAGCCGCAGAAGACCATGAAGCAGATGGAGTTGTACAGCGAGATGGAGGCCCTCTTCTCTGACTGGCGCAGTGTGGGGTCCCCTGGGCCCTGCCCCCGGTGGAGGAATTCCAGGCGGCTTAGGATTTCCCTCATCTGCTTCCGACAAGTCATTGCGATTTCCTGCACCTTCCTCACCTCCCGGGAATTGCAAAGCACTAAGGAGAGATCGGAGGAGATGCTGACGGCTCCCCCAGCAGTGGCCAGTCCCAGGCCCACCGCTGATGCCAGGAGAGAGGCTCCCAGTGTTGCCGGGCTCAGGGACAGCCCCACGATGGCCGTGACCGCTCCAGCAGCAGTGAGGGTACTCCCGCTGACATTGGCGATCAGGGACCTTTTGCGGAGCTTGTTGAGTTTACGAGCTGCTTTGTGAAGGTGAGCAATTTGGCCACGCAGCCTCTGTCTCTGATCCAGCAGCGCTACGTGGAAGTGGTGTGTGGGGTCTAGAGTTTGGGGAAAGGCAGCACCATTTCTCTCCATGGCCTCCGTCTAGAAACAGAAAAAGCTGAGTTGGGATTCATGTTAAAAAAGAACACGAGACACGCTGAGCCCGGACCACCGGTTCAGACATGGCCTCCAGCCAATACTTCTTTTCACGTCACCCAGCTACATGAAAGGTGTGCTCTATGCACACACGTACACACTCACACACATGCACGTACACGGAGGAACTTTTTTACATTTTTTTTCTTGTTCCCTGAGAAAACTAAAATATCTTATGGGCTGGAGTCAGAGGTGCTATTGTTATTTCGTCTCTGGAGACACAAAATGTCTCGTCCAACACTGAGGACAGAAATTCCCTTGAGACTGACCCAGTGCCCAGAGCAGTAATGCTGCTAGAACTAAGTGTGTTTTCCCCACAATGGGATTCAGAGGGTCTGCAATATTCAAGGGCATCTTTCACAGGAAAGGCAAGACTCTAAGGAGGTGAAAGCCTCGCATCCTAGTTTGCTATTTAGGGGTCATTTCTCATTAAAGGAGGACAGAGGGAAGCTGCTGAGGGGAGTCAAGGTCTGGCTTTTCCATCCAGGAGGCGAGAAGCTCATTGATGCCTCAGACGGGTATTGTGAACATCCTTCCTTTCTTTAAGCAACTCAAGGTCCCGCAGCATTTTTTCCCTATTGTAACCTGGCGGCAGCGTCTGGACAAAGATGGGAACCATTTTTCTGCGGTGCGTAGTGCAGCCCGTGGTGGTGGATCCCCAGGGACAGTAGCAAGGAGGCCTATGGACCTTGTTTAAAAGGTTAATGAAGAGTACACCCGAAAAGTGAGACCAGTTTCAGTGTGCAGTCTGTTGGGGATGGGGGGAACAGGGGAACTACAGACACCTGTAAATAGAAAAGGCTTCAAAACTGCTGGCTATGGCAACCTTCCCTGCCAAGATAACAGGAGCGTGTCTTCCCTTCTAGAGGGTGAAACCCTCCTAGAGGGTTTCAGTGCTAGGTGATTTGTTTGCTTGCTCTGTTCTTTGTCAGAAGGGTAGAAAGAAATGTTCCAATAAGCATTTGCAGATTGCTCTAGGGCTGTAAAGTGGTTTACAAAGGAAGCCAGCATCCTTAACCCTGCTTACATATAGGGCAACTGCAGCCAGGGGGGCAACAGGAGTGATGTGGCAACCCCAGTTGTCTGGAGGGGGGCAGAGCTTTTGTGCTCCACAATGCTGCTCTGTGCAAGTCTGTGGTGCCTCTGCACCTAGCAAGGTCTAGCCATAGAGCTAAGAAGCTCTTTGCAGTCCATAATACCCTCATAACCAAAAGAAGTCTCTGTAGTAGAAAGACCTTGTGCCAGGGACAACTAAACAAGACTCTTCAATGCTACAGCCAACTTTTCACTTCTAAGTGTTTTCAGTGTCTTCTGAACTGTTTGAACTGGAGGTGCCTGGTCTCTCACACAGGTAGACTATACAGTTAGGACCCTCGAGGCTTTCGTTCCGTAGAATCCCTGGGTTACAGAAGGAGGAAACCTTCTACCATCGTCTTCTCCTACTGAAGTGTGTAAGTAAATAGTTCTCACTGACATTTTTTTCCCTTCTACTTGTCCTAATCCATCTCACACAGAATCCTTTAGGACCTCCTCCTGTGCCCTTCAAAATAATGACCTCAGCCTCTCTTGGGCTGTTTGACCTGCTTAGTACATTGTGCTTTTCTTAGTTGGAGGCAGTGACCTCTTATTTTTCACACCTATAGTCAGAGATGAAGCTGAAAGCACAAAGACTCCCACTGAGCTAAATGGATACCAGCACTCAACTGAAGAATGAGCATGTCATCAATAACTTAAAAAGAGATCAATATGATGATTATTAAATATATTGATTCCTGTACCCTCTTAATGATTTGTTCTGCAGATTTTCTTGCTGAGAACAGTGTCAAATAATGATAGCAGACATCTCACTGCAGTTAGTAGGAAAGTCATGCAATATATAGCATAAGCCACACAGTAACACATGTCTTTTGAATACACTGATTTATGCCAGCATAAAGCCTGCTCTTAGAGAAGAACTCTCCCCAGCAGTAAAGCTGTACTATACGTTAGTCCAAAACCCACAAAAGCTTTCCTAATACTCAGTACTCAGACACACTCCAAAGAATACTGGTTCGGACTTACCTTTAGTTTCCAGCCAACCTCCCCAAAGACAAATTTTGATCTGTTTCTGGAGGAGACCAATTTATAGCTCCTGTGGACCAATTGCTGCGATGGGAATGCTTTGCCTCATACTGGGAGTTTGCCATTTCCTGCTCTCCCTTGTGCAGAAGGATGTGACACACTGGAAAGTGACCTGCGGGACAGCGAGCACACATCATGTTCAGGAAACGATCCCTGCGAATGAACATTGTGTGTTTGCTTTTCCTGAAGTGTAGGGGAAAAAAATGTCTTTTAAAATCTCAGCCTATTCCTGGCGCTGAGCTGGTGCAGTCATTCCCCCCAGGGAGCAGCTGCCTTTCCTTTCCCTGAAATAGCAACTGACTTTACTCTGCGCTGGAGCCGCCAATTGCTTAATGACTGAAGTTCCACCCACCCCCCTACCCCCAGCACACGTCTAGAGCCAGTGGAGCATCAACCAGCCAGTGAACTTACTTCAGTCAAGGCCAGTGTACTTTTAAAATCTTTGGGACAATCGTGTGTGTGACCGGCTGGAGCAGAGCAGTGCTGTGCGGTGCTCCGCTCCATAAAAGGGAAGCAACTCCACAGCAAGGTGATTGCTCTAGATTCTCTTCCCTTCTCCTCCTGAGTGGATAAAACCACACAGCATCCTGCAAAAGGGGTGTTCTCCCTGTGGTTTTGCTCTGTTTCTTAACCACCGGCACTGTGATGGTTGAGAAACAACTGTGTTGTTACCCCAAGGTGCCTGCCCAGCAATCAGTGATCAGAAAGAAGGGGTTGTTGGGTTCCCCTCTTTTGCTGCCTGCTCTTGCCTAGCAGTTGTGCCCACATAGAGATGTGGCCAGAGGGAAGAAGTGATGGAGGTGGTGGAGAGAAACAGCCTAAGTGACACTCCTGGTGCTGCCTTTCACTCAGAGCCAGGTCCAGCTTAATCAAAGAGACATTATTTTTGTACGGGTTCAGGAAAAATAGGATTGAAGGCTTGACAAATAGGCTTGAAGATGGGACACCTATTTTCTTGCTTGGTGGATTGTTACTCTTCAGGGTTTTTTGTTGATAGGGAACCTCTGATTATGCCCTAGTGTCCCCCTGGCCTGGCTAATCAGAAAGCTACTTAGCTGTCACTGAGTGGTGAGGCTTTTCTGTTAAATGTGTGAGATACACAGCAGCGCAATCGCTGGAGCCAACCTTAGGAAGGGACAAGGACTGAGAGGGAGCAGGCAGGGAAAGGGGAAGGCTGGGATTATTAATTTCAATGGCTTTAGATCATCTTAAAATGACTGTGAAACAGTATGTCGAGTGGACCTGCATCAGGTGGGACATGAACAAATAAAGAAATAGCGTTGAAGAGCTACAAAACATTGTTTTGAAGATGCTTAAATAAGCAATCTTGGTCTGTTACACTTTGTACGTACTGCACATTAACAGGAAGGTGATTTTTGACACTGAAGGAAACTGTGCTTGAGCCCTTCCCTTTGTTTCAGAAACACGTGCTTGAATTTGAGCCCATCTGCCTTGGCGAATGTTTGCAGTTGACAGACACGAGAATTCTTTCCTACAGTCCCAAATAGGATAGGCTTTTTTTTATGTAACTTCATCTGCATTAGGAGTTGTGCCAGCAGAGATGGCTTTGTTAGGACAGGGAAGTTTTGGTACAAATGAAATAACAGAGAAAAAAAAAAAAATAAGGTCTAGAATGAGCCTGAGAAGGTGACACAGTTTCAGTCGTTCTTCTTCCTTTCCCAGTGCTCTTCTTTCAGTATATTCAGCTGCAAAATGTTGTGAGAACCCCCCTGTGATGCTCAGTATGTGGGCGAGGACATGATTAGAGTGCAGAAGAGAGAATTCACTTTCTTAACAGTATTCCCTCACAGAGTTTCCTGCACACTGAAAGACCTGCACTTCACACAAGAGATTTTGGTCTCGGATTAGGATGGTTTCTCACAGAGATCATCCCCGGGCTTCTTCACCATCTAAGAGAATATTTCCCCCTAATCCTCCCCAGAAATGAAGTACATACCCAGAAAGTAAGGGCTTGCCATAAGAAGCTACAGTTGTCAACTTGATTAAAAATAAAAAAAAAGTGTATTAGAATAAGAAACATTATTTCCTGGGGAGATGCCCTGTAGCAGTATGCTGTGATCTGGTTTTGTCCCTGCTGACACTCTCAAAAGCATCCCTTTGGTGAGAGTGCTTGTCTTCTCTCCCACCGATAATTAGAGAGACCCCTCCATCAAAGATGGGAGCAGGAAGGAAGAGGACCATCTTCTTTGAGTGCTTCCCAGGGACTGAAGGGCTTTCACTGCTATTAGCACACCTGCCCAGATGTGAGCACATCTGCCAAGTCACCAGGTAGGTCCCAGAGGCCTGCTTGAAGTGAAAGTTAGCTTCCAGGGATCTCAAGACTTGTGGGGTAGGTCTGACCTTCACTGGGCAGTCCTGCAAGGTAGTGGAGGCCTCACCATCCTGCCTGCTGCACATTTTCACCCAACCTCTCTGCTGCTGCAGCCTCTTCTTTCTTGGCTTGAAATTGGAAGGGGCACAGCAGGTGTTTCACAACTACCCTGGCCAAAAATGGTCCCTCTGCTCCACCCTTTCCCATCTAGCCACATCCTTTTGAAAAGGGCAGAAGCCAGACCCATGCAAAATCTGCCCTTAAGGCATTTTGTGGGAACAGATGACAAGCAAGGGGAAGGAAGGACGGTTTATTGCCTCAGTTCTCTTCCTTCCAGTGGAGTTTGGCAGAAAGGACAGGTCTTTCTGCTCTTGCTCTCCCCAGTAGAAGGGATATGTACCAGAAGAATTTATTCTGGAGCTGTTTGGAGCTACTGCAATGTAGCATGAGAATATCTAATGTTTGAAGCTGGAGTTTCAAAGATACACTTCCTTTATTGACATTATCTTGATCAAATACTGGAGTAAATTTGAGTAAATTTACATTCACATGTAATCTTTTTAACAGTGGATTTCTGTCACTCTTGGTATTTTCAACATCAACTGCTGGATCATGGAGCTAAACGTTGTCTTTTTTTTTTTTCATTTTTCCTGTGGTTAATTGAATCCATGACGAATTTTAACTCCTCACAGCAAGACAGTCACTCAGATTCAGTGATGCTGACGTTGTGATGGGACTATTCAGCTCAAAATCCTCAAATTTCCTAAAGGAGGATTTGACTTGTCCTGGAATGTTCACTGTCATGTGTCAGTGTTGAATTCCTCCATCATTTAACTGTTTATCCACAATCCTGGTGCTACATCTGAAGATGAATCAAGAGATGAAAAGTTGAACTGTGGTGGCAGGCTAAATCCTGGACTACTCTAAATTTTTCAGGTCTCCTCTCATTTTTTTAAAACACTTGCAAGATTTATTTGGGGGGGGCTGGGGGGACGGGGAGGGGAGCTAGGGGAATCTGTTTAATTTTGTTTAAAATTATTATTAGTTTCATATTGTTAAGCTTTTGCTAACAGGATTAAAGTTCATCAGGAAATAGTCCATATTAAAAAAAAAAAAATCACTGTCCTGAAAACAAAATAATGAAATTCCTTACCTTGATTACCCCTCCCATCTGGCACTGTGGAAACATGACAGACATACGGGAGCCTCAAGAAGTCCAGGAGAAATTAAAAACTGTTACCTCCAACTTCAGACAGTCATACATCTCACCTCATTTCATCCCTTTTCAGAGGTTCACACGCATCCCGTTTTTTCGCTGTATGAAGCTCCCTCTAGAGCCAGGAGAAGGAACGGCCATCACCAGACCCTGCTTCAGTCCGTCTCTTACAGGCACCTACTCTACAATAGGTGAGTTACTACAGACGGCAGTTCTTTAACCCTCTCCCGCTCTGTTCGATGTCCCCCAGGTTTGCTAGGTTTACGCTCCGATTTCAAATGTCCTATCCCACAGAGACTGCTCTGGGCCAGAGATGGTCCCTGTTACCCAGAACTTGGTGTCCTGCAGTGCTAGGAGGAGATGCTATTGTAGAAGACTGCAGGTGGCAGTGGTACATCCCTGTTTGTCCCCTTCGATAACAGGCCCCTCTTGCCCACGGATTTATCTGGTACCTTTTGAGCCAGCTGATGGCAGCTGCCTCCACTGCCTCCTGGGACAGTAAAGTCCAGAAGTTCCCAGTTACTCATGGTATAAAGAATTATTTTCTTTTGCCTGCTTTCAGCTAATATACTCCTTTCAGAGAGTGACCCTTATGCTAGCTGTGTGGGATCAGGGAAAGAAAAGTCCGTGGGTTTGATGATCCTGCACTGTGATCCCCTCTCACACTCAAGAGTGACAAACTGTCAGTTACATTCTCAGGATTAGCAGAGGACAGGTACGAGCCAGACACGTACAGAGGAACACAGGGCTTTGCAGAGCTGTGCTTGGAAATGTGAAGAAAGCACGTGATGGATAACATCACTGCATCATGGTTCCTTCTAGGTCCAGGGAGACTAAGATTCAATTTTAAATGGCTGAATCTGAACTGAAAAAAAAACCCCACCCAATTCAAATCATTACTATTTTTGTCAAGCCAGGACTTTTATTTTAAGGTCAGGTTTTCCATTCTTAAAATATGGCAGCTGCAAGGTGATTCCTCTTCGTAATGCTCTAGAGCTGGGAAAAATAATCAGAAACATTTTGTCCTATTGCCAGTGTCCTTAGAGGGAGGGAGGAAGGGCAATGCTTCCCCACCAGACAGGCTACATAGCTCTTTTTATAACTTCCTTAGCATTCACACTAAGGCATAGTCCGGTGTGAGTGTCTCAGAAATCACTTATTACACATTACCCAGACCTGATCAGAAAGAATAGCTGTCGGTAATATAAACTTCTTGGAAGGGAAATTTATGAAGAGGGGGTGGTAATCGCTTGAATGAGCTGAGGGCATCTTTCAGGCACGGTACTGAATCTGTTAATGGGAGACCTAGCAAGAGCAAGTCACCACTCCCTTGAGGCCTGGGAGCCTGCGCTTCCAGAAGAAGGGAAACTGGCCAGCTGCAGAGCCAGGATGTGATGGGGGTGGGAACCTGGCATTTCTCCCAGGCTCCTAGTTCACGTGTGCTGTGCCTGAGCGCTCTGCTGCCCGGTGTCCCTGAAGCAATTTCACAAGACTACAGGGAGGGTCACCAGATGCTCTTGGCCTGGGTGGATTTGGCCTGCCTACTGCACCCTGCTGAATAAATGACTGGGACATGGGAGGGAGGAAAGGAAACCTGAGAGAGAATGCACTTCCCTGCATCTGCAGATACACCCTGCATGATTAGCAGAAGGCATAAGGCAGTGCACGGTTCAGTGAGCCCATGGTTTGCAAACACATGCAGTTTTAGAAAGTACTTTCTAAAAATGGCATCTTTCGGGAGGTACAAATGCTTGGGGGAGTAGTAAACCTCTCTGGCAGTGTTTGATCAAATGCAGCCCTTGAAAAGATCAGGTATTGTCTCATTTTTTGCCAGTACAATAATACAAAAAAAACCCAGCCCACCCTGAAACCAAAATAAATAGGCAAACAAACAAAAATAAAAGAAAATAAAAAAATTCCTTACCTATTCTTTGATTTTGTCTAACCCACCCAAAACACAAACAGTAAAGAGAGACCTGGCTTTTGGGTATAACTGGGCTGGGGCTAGGACAGGACTTTTATAGGACAGTAATGCTGTTTGTATCTCTCCAGGTTGGATGGAGCCAAGATACACTTGTTGTGTATCTTGGGGATGTTGTCACTGAGGGTGACCCAGAAGAGGGTCTATTTTACACTTTGCTTCTCACTGCCAAAAGATGCTTTGCTGGCAGCTGGNGACAGGTCTTTCTGCTCTTGCTCTCCCCAGTAGAAGGGATATGTACCAGAAGAATTTATTCTGGAGCTGTTTGGAGCTACTGCAATGTAGCATGAGAATGTCTAATGTTTGAAGCTGGAGTTTCAAAGATACACTTCCTTTATTGACATTATCTTGATCAAATACTGGAGTAAATTTGAGTAAATTTACATTCACATGTAATCTTTTTAACAGTGGATTTCTGTCACTCTTGGTATTTTCAACATCAACTGCTGGATCATGGAGCTAAACGTTGTCTTTTTTTTTTTCATTTTTCCTGTGGTTAATTGAATCCATGACGAATTTTAACTCCTCACAGCAAGACAGTCACTCAGATTCAGTGATGCTGACGTTGTGATGGGACTATTCAGCTCAAAATCCTCAAATTTCCTAAAGGAGGATTTGACTTGTCCTGGAATGTTCACTGTCATGTGTCAGTGTTGAATTCCTCCATCATTTAACTGTTTATCCACAATCCTGGTGCTACATCTGAAGATGAATCAAGAGATGAAAAGTTGAACTGTGGTGGCAGGCTAAATCCTGGACTACTCTAAATTTTTCAGGTCTCCTCTCATTTTTTTAAAACACTTGCAAGATTTATTTGGGGGGGGCTGGGGGGACGGGGAGGGGAGCTAGGGGAATCTGTTTAATTTTGTTTAAAATTATTATTAGTTTCATATTGTTAAGATTTTGCTAACAGGATTAAAGTTCATCAGGAAATAGTCCATATTAAAAAAAAAAAA
>VZTM01007468.1:255-28780 GCA_013400555.1 Jacana jacana
GGGGCGAGTTGGCGGTGCCGTCGGGGCCTGGCAGGACGCTGGCCACCAAGAAGGACTGTTGGACCAGTTCCGGAGAGTCACTGATCACCTCCAGCGCCTCTGCCAACCAGCACAGCACCAGCTGGAGGAGAATGTCCGAGTCGCAGGTGGAGTCCGCCATCTCCTTGGCTTGCTCTTTCCACTTTTTATGCAAGAAATTTTTCACAGTCCTTTTTATACAAACATCCAGAGGTTGGATTTTGGAGCTGCAGCCGGCGGGGACGACGGCCGGCAGGGTGCTGGAGGCGCTCAGCAAGGACAGAACCTCCTCGGAGAGGTGGGTTCGGTGGCAGTCCAGCACCAGCATGCCCTTGCTGTTCTGGCACTGGGTGTGCTTCTGCCACACTCGGGTCGCCCACAGCTCCATCACCTCGTCGTCGCTGTATCCGTTCTCCTTGGCCTCCAGGAGGATGGACTCCGGCACGTTGGCGGGCTGCTGGACGTGACCCCGGTAGAAGACCAGGGTGGGGAGGACGCTCCCGTCGGCGAGGATGGTGAGGACCACGTCACACCAGGGTTCCCCAGTCCCCACCGTCTGCAGAGCGTTCTCCTTCCGGTCGTCGCTGCTCAGGACCTCCACGTCCAGGAAGAGGGAGATCTCGTCGATGGCGGCGATCATGGAGAGGGGCAGGTCCTGGGTGTGGATCTGCCTCTGCACGAACTCGATGAAGCAGCTGGCGTTGTCCTCCACCTCCTTGGGGAGGGGGTGAGCCACGGCGCGCCGCGTGTGCGTGCTGAGGTTGTGCCGCAGCATGAACCTCACCGCCCACTCGTAGGAGATCTTGAAGCCCCCCTCCAAGGAGCGGCCGAGCTTGGTGGCTTTCTGGAAGAGAGTCTCCTCGTTGACGGGCAGCTGCTGCTCCCTCTGCGTCAGGACCCACTCCGCCAGCTTCTCCTCGGCCTCCAGGCTGAGGTATTTGCCCTCTGACAGGGAGGCCAAGTTCTCCTCTTGGAAAGCCTGGAACCTCCGGAGCCAACGCCTGATGCGCCGCTGGGGGTTTCGGAAGTGCTCGGCCGCCTGCTCCGTGTTGCAGCACAGGGCGAAGAGCACGACCCGCAGCTTTTTGACCGATAACTGCTCCTTTTTGCCAGCGGGTTCCAGCTCCTTGCTGGGCTGCTCCTCGTCTTCTGGAGCCTCCGTGGTTAAGGACTCCTCCTCCGGGCAGAGGGGGGCTCTGCTGGAGGCCGCCGGCCCCAGCTCGGGCTCCAGGTGGTCCCTGCTGGGTAACGCCGAGGACGACTTTGTTTTCACGGCAGCAGCTTTCCCGGGGGAATAGGGAGGGCAGGGGTTCTTCAGGCTCTTGTCCTGGGGCTGAGCGTGCCTTGGAAGGGAGAGAACACAGGACCCTTCTTAAAACCCAGGGAATAAAGGAACTGGAAAAAACAACCGCCAACATTCCCCCCCTTCCCTCCCCTCCATCCCTTCCCTCTCCTCCATCCCCTCCCCACCATCCCCTCCCTCCCTTCCCCTCTCCTCCATCCCCTTCCCTCCCCTCCATCTCCTCCCTTCCTTCCATCCCTCCCCCTACCCCTCCATCCCCTTCCCTCCCCTCCATCCCCTCCGCTGCAGCAAGAGCTGAGAGCAGGGAAGAGTTTGCAAGTGCTTTACCTGGAATGTGATATCCAAGTAGGCCCTGGCAAGAAAACAAAACAACCACCCTTTGTAGCTTCACAAACAAACACTCACTCAGCCCAAACACAGGCTCTCGCCCAGAGGAGAAAGGTGCCCGGGTGCTGTAGGCAGAGCCTGCCCCCAGCCCAGCCTCCCCCCACGGCCCAGGGGGCAGAGCCCCACTCCACAGCAACCCCCCCTGACCAGAGCTCGGCTGGGGAAAGCTCAGCTTTGGGATCAGGAGGGACCCCCCGAAGCTTGGGAAGCCACGGAAACGCCGCCTTGGGGCTCTATTCAAAGCCCAGCAGCTGCTCCAGGGCCCTGCTGTCACTGGGACACAATGGTGCCTCCAGGAACAGAGGGACCCGCTGAAGCCCCCAGCATTGTCCCTCCTGGGAAGAGCCCCCCTCCCAGTCCTGGGAGCGGGTACTGGTGACAGAGCCGGGCTCAAAGCTGGGCTCTCCCATCTCCATAACAATGGGCCCGGCTCAGGAGGGCTCTGGGGACTCAGCCCAAGGCCAAACAAAGCTGGAGTTGACCCTTCCAACTCGGGGGATTATCTCCTGCCTTCCATTGATTTCCTTATTTATTCATTTCCCTGCAACTTCTCCGCTCCCTTCCGAACTCTCACCTCGGAAAATGATGTTACTGAACTCGTGGGACGGGTTGAAGACCAGGTGTTTGGCCATTGCGTCCCCCTCCGAGGTTACAAAGAGGCAAGAGGAGCAGGACAGCTTCACACCACTGGGAAAGGGAAAAAGGAGCGAGCTCAGTGCCAGGAGGAGATTAAAACTACACACAATTCCCTCCAGTGCACACAGGCAGCATCCCCACCCCAAACCAGTAACAGCCACTGGAAGGCAATGGGAGTCTCGGGCCAACGCGTTGCCCTGAATCCACCACATTCTCCCGCGTGGCAAAAAATAAGCAGAGCTTGAGAGAAAAGAAGTGGAAAAAAACCCCAAAACAACTCGGGAAGGGAGCGCAGAGGAGCCTCCCAGGTGAGTACAACGAGCTCTCCATTACCAGGCAGTGTAGTTTTTAAACAAAGCCAAGTATTTCGGACTCTTGCGAGGGACGTGGTTGCTGTAAGACAAAAGAGTTGATCAAACATCAGAGCCGTCCGGGGTATTCGAGGAGCAATAAACCCACGGGAACACAGTGTGTTTACAAAGACAGACCCAATCCCAGGCTTGATATTTTTCTCTGCCAGAACTGTATTCAAGGACATGAGAACTCTGTGTCTAATAAAACCCTGACGCTCCAGAGGGCTGGGCCACCACCCAGCGTGACCTGGACCCACTGGAGAGCTGGGCAGAGAAGAACCTCATGAGGTTCAAGAAGGGCAAGTGCAGGGTCCTGCACCTGGGGAGGAAGAATTCTGGCCACTGATAGAGGTTTGGGATGGACCCTTCTGAGGAGAAGGACCTGGGGGTCCTGGTAGACAGTAAACTCTCCATGAGCCACCAGTGTGTCCTGGTGGCCAAGAGGCCAAGGGACTCCTGGGCTGCATAGGGAAGAGCGTGGCCAGCAGGTGGAGGGAGGTCGTTCTCCCCCTCTNGGAAAGTTCCGTCTCAACAGGAGGAGGAAGTTGTTTGGGGTGAGGGTGGCAGAGCCCTGGCAGAGGCTGCCCAGGGAGGGTGTGGAGTCCCCTTCTCTGGAGCCCTTCAAGGCCTGGCTGCAGCCCTGAGTGCTGTGCTCTGGGCAGCCCTGCTTTGGCAGGGAGTTGGGGCTGGGGGGAATCTCCAGAGCTCCCTTCCTTCCTTCCTTCCTTCCTTCCCACCCTGACAGCTCCCCCGTGCCCCGATCCCACCTACTTGATCATGTGGTTGGCGTAGGCGCGGGAGCAGCAGGTGCTGTAGCGGCAGAGGGAGCAGTGCACGTAGGTGGGGAAGTGGTTGGGGAAGTCGGGGATCTCGAAGCTGCACTCCAGGCAGGTCTGTCTCCCCAGGACACTCCTGGAGAGAGAGGAGGGAAGAGGGAGAGGTGGGGAGGGGGGGAGGAGGATTGGGGGGGGGATCGTTGTTAGTGGGTGAACTGGCCCCTCGGGAGTTACAACCACCATCAGGTCAGAGAGATCAACAGGGTGGGGACTCTCGGGTGTCTGAGGCCAAACTACCCTCATCTCGCAGCCTGGGACCTCGGGGTGACTCTGTGCCAGGCTCAACACTCCCACTTCCCACAGGCAGGAGTTGGCAGCCCGGGAGCGGGCAATTAACACACCAATTAATGAATTAGAACCCGGAAGAGAGGGCAGCGGGAGGTGCTGACACAGTCCCATGGTTTCTGTAACAGCTCCCGTGACTCTGCACCTGGTGGCACCCAAGGGCTCTCCTAACACAGCTTCAAGCCTGGGCCTGTGGAAGCTGCTTCTCCTGCCATCAAGCCCCCTTGGCAACTGTCAGTGCCAACAACCGCGTTACCCGTCCCCGGGGCATTAAACACCTAACCACATCCCCTCCTAAACGAGCACGTATATATACACATCTCTATCTCCTTAATCTGAAATTTAGCTGAAAGCTCTGACATTTTTTTGACAGCTCTCTTCTGGACGTTCCTCTGGACGGGCGGGTACAGGAAGATGGGCTGGGGGTCGGCAGAGGAGGAGAGGGGAGCGCTCTCCTGCCCCGGGCCCTGCGGCATCTCGTTGGAGGCGATGGGCACCGCCCGTGGTTGGCCTCTGGACGCCCTGATGGTCACCTGCAGGGAAGGGACAACACCAAACCTCCTCAGCCACAGGAAAAAAATCCATCCAGGTCACACTCCTCTGTTCAGAGAAGTCCCTTCAGGCTCTTGGCACAGAGCTTCTGGGTCACCCCTCTCTCCCCACCGCCTCGAGGACAATGCCCCGAGCCCCAGAAGTGCCCGTTTGTCCCCAAAGCCTCTGCAGAGAGGGGCCAGCTTCCAGATGCTTTCAGGAAGGGAGGGTAACCGAGCCGTGCCGCTCGCCCCTCTCACTTCTAGTTTCTGGGAGGCATCTCAGTAACCAGGGGCACAGGGAGGGACAGACATGGAGCAGGGTTTCAGGGCCGCAGGGGGAGCGAGCCTCAGCCTTTGCTGAGCCACCATCATCCCCATCATCATCCCCACCACCACCCCCTTCATCATCCCNCATCCCACCATCATCCCCATCATCATCCCCACCAGCCCTTGGTAAACACGGACGGAGAGAGCCGGCTGCCAACTCGCCCTGCCTGGCCCTGAGCTTCCTCTCCTTACCTTGGTTCCAGGCTTCAGTCCTTCCAGCTGTTTGGGCTTTCGGAAAGTTTTGTGGTGCTGCAGCTTGTGCTCAATCTTATCCTTGGCAAAGATGAACTGGAGCCTACACTTGTTGCAGTGGTAAACGCTCTTCTTCTAAAGCAAACGCAAGACATCGCATTTCAGAGAAGGGGAAGGCACAAACCAGTGGGGGGGGGAGTGTTAAAAATAGAGGAAAAAAAGCAAAAGGGGAAAAAAAAACCCCAACACCCCCCCTCCACACACACACATTTCCCCTCTTTGAAAGCAAACACAGGCCCATTTCAGTTTGACACCTCCAAGTCCCTCCCTGCCAAGCCCTGGATCACGGGTGTTTGGGTTTTAAATTTGTTTGGGTTGGTTGGGTTGTTTTTTAATGAAAACTCTCGGGCTGTGGGGAGACCCCAGCCCTGGTGGCCCTGGAAGCTGTGGAACAATCTCACCCAGGCTGGTCAAGGCAAAGGCACAGGAGCGGAGCAGCCACCAAGGGCACCTTTCCTGCCGAAGCTGCCTCTGGGGGTGTCAGCCAGGGGCTTCGGGGGCAAATCAACACGGGGTCTCGGTGAGAGCCCCCCGTTTCTATATGTCACACCCCAGCTACACCCACAGGATATACCTCATCCATACAGCCAGAACGTACAGCAACGGAACGGGGAGCTCCTCTGTGCACACACAGCCCTGGTTACCTATTCACTGCCCGGAGGTCAGAACATTTCAGCTCAAATGAAGACAGGGCCCACTCTTCACCCTCACATGAAGCAATCCCAGTCCAGCAGAACAGGCTTGGGGTTTGGTTTTATTGCTAAGGAACCCCCTCTTTTCATAGAGTCATAGAATGGTCGAGGTTGGAAGGGGTTTTTAAGATAATCCAGTTCAACCATCAACCCACCTCTGACAAAAACCCGTCATCAGACTCATAGAATCATCCAGGTTGGGAGAGACCCTTGGGGTCATGGAGTCCCACCATCAGCCCCACTCTGCAAAGGTCTCCCCTACACCAGATCCCGCAACACCACAGCTCATCCACTCTGAAACACAGTCAGGGGTGGGGACTCCACCCCCTCCCTGGGCAGCCCAGTCCAGGCTCTGACCACTCTTACTGGGAAGGATTCTTGCCTCATGGCCAGCCTAACCCTCCCCTGCTGCAGCTTGCAACCATTCCCTTTCCTATTGCTAATTCCCTGTGAGAAAAGACCAGCACCAACCTCTCTGCAATGCCCTTTCAAGCAGTTGTAGAGAGGGATGAGGTCTCCCCTCAGCCTCCTCTTCCTCACACTCAACACTCCCAGCTCCCTCAATGGCTCCTCAGGAGATGGATTCTCCAGGCCCTTCCCCAGCTCCGTGTCCCTCCTCTGCCCTCGCTCCAGCCCCTCCAGATCTCTCTGGGGTTGAGGTGCCCAGAACTGGACACCAGACTCAAGGGGTGGCCTCCCCAGTGCTGAGCACAGGGGGGACAGTCACCTCTCTGCTGCTGCTGGTCACACCAGTTCTAACACAAGCCAGGATGCCCTTGGCCTTCTTGGCCACCTGGGCACTCTGCTGGCTCATGTCACCCAGCACCCCCAGGTCCTTTTTCTGCCAGGCAGCTCCAGTCACACTGCCCCCAGCCTGTAGCAATAGCCCACGTCCCTGAGCACCACGTCAACCCATCCCTCAAATCCCTCCAGGGATGGTGCCTCGACCCCTCCCCGGGGCAGCCCCTTCCAAGGCCTGACAACCCTTTTCCACGTAAACACCGTTCCTCATCTCCAACCGAGCTTCCTTTCTTTCTGCCCTTCCTTCCAAGCAAAAGCTGGACTCCTCACACGCTTCCCCCTCCTCAGAGCCCTCCTGCCATCCCACCTGATGCCTCATGAAGTGCTGCTGGAAGGCGTTGCCGTTCTTGAAGACCTTGAGGCAGTAGGGACAGAGCAGGTGCCGCGTGTCCTCGTGGATCATGCGGAAATGACTGTCCACCTCGGAATAGAGCGACGAGCGGTACTGGCAGACCTGGGGCAGAAACAATTCCCAGTGAAACAACAGGGGAATCTCTCCCCCATCCTCTGCTGCACCACGGGGGTCTTTGCAGCAACACCCCCTCCCCCCCTAAAAAGATACCCATCAGTGGAGCTCAGGGACCAGGTCCTGGAGAACCCGCCCGCTTATTCCACCTGAGAGACACCAAACCAAGCAGCAAATGTTGCAGGTATTTTAGAGAAAGAGGTTTGGGCCACTGGTATAAAAAGAAAGGAGTGACAAGTCAAACTCCAGATCCACAAGTCAAACTCCAGATCCACAAGTCAAACTCCAGATCCACAAGTCAAACTCCAGATCCAAAAAAAAAAACACCCAACAAAAGGCAAAAGGGAGGGAGAGAGTCCCTCAAAAGGGAGGGAGAGGTTGGGATGTGTTGAAGGGCAGTTTCTTCAGGGCCTGTCTAAAAAGTAGGAACGTGACCTGCTTTAACACAACAGATTTTAGGAGTTTCTTCTCTTTTTTCTTGATGGAGGGGCAGTTCAGGACCTCTGGGTGGAGGTGGCATGTTCAGAACTGATGGCAGCACAAAGCTCGTGGCAGCACAAAGCTCATGGCAGCACAAAGCCAGTGTCAGGAAAAGGTAAACCCCAAGCAGCATAATCTCATCCTGCTCCAGGGTGACAGCTCCTCTGCACGGCACAGCCACGTCCCCGCGGGCCCCGGCAGGAAAGGAAGAACCAGGCTCTGAACAAAGGTCTATGGAGCTGCTGCAGCCACAGAGCGCTGGGAACTGCCAGCAAATGAACACCAAGCTCCTCGTGCTGCCCTGGTGGCCACTGGGCTACTCTAATTCCACACCTGGAACCCCCTCCATGGGCTCTGCGGTGCTGCTCCAGGGTCCACACGTGGTTTGAGACCCCTGTGAGCCGGGGGCTTTGCTGGAAATCACTGGGTTTCCTCTGGCTCTCCAGCCTGCATTTAGGGAACCCAGCCCTGTAACCACAGTTAGTACCTGACAAACATAGGGCATCTCCCCGGGCTTGTGCGTGTCCTTCATGTGCTGCAGGAACATGGGCTCGCTCTCGAAGGCCCACTCACAGATCTTGCACTTGGCTGCAAAGGAAAAGACAAGCAGGTAAAGGCTGGGGACGAGAGAACCCCCTTCAAACCCGTCACCAGCAGCACTGGTGGCACCAGGCAGGAACCCTCTGACACCTAAAGAAACCACCAACAGCCAAAACTGAACTCACTGGTTGACTCGTAAGGACTGTGGACGTTCTCCAGGTGACACTGCAGCTGGAAGGGGGTGGAGAACTGCCTGTAGCAGTGCTGGCAGATGGTGTGGACGTCCACCTCGCCGTTCTGCTGGTCCAGCTCCACGTGGTGCTTCATGTGATTCATGAACCTGACGGGGAAGGGGTGGGAAGAGGAAGAGGGTGAACACAAAGTCCAACTGTTTCGCACCCGTAACCCCGAAAGCATTACCAACCCTACACTGGAAGCTTTTTAGCAGTGGTCAATGTTTCCTTCTTGCTCTTCCCATCAAGAGAGATTGTCTCCATCTCTGGAGACATTCAAAACCCTCCTGGACAAGTTCCCGTGCAAGGTCCTCTAGGAGGACCTGCTCTGGCAGTGGGTTGGAGGAGATGACCTCCAGAGGTCCCTTCCAAACCCCGTGTCACCCTGTGATTCTGTGAAAGGAAGGAAAAATCTCCTCCTGCCCAGCACCCTCCCGCTCCCCAAGTCCAGGAGAAGCAGAAGAGCAGGGGCTGCAGCAGAGGGGCTGCACTTCTGACCACCCCCCAGCCCTTCCATGGATGACAACACTTCAACTTAGAAGGACGACCAGCAGCCCAGTCACCACCAGAGAGCACCCCAGCGGCCAGCTCCCAAGAACACACCATCATGTGCTCTTAGACATCAATAATGTCTAAGATATGGAATAGTAATCATGAAATAACATTTTAAAGAATATATAAATAACAGGTTTTCTCCCTCTGTGTAAAACACAGCATTGAACGAAGATGGGAAGAGCAGCTCTCTGAGAAGAGTCAGCCCCTGCTCTCTGCTGAGACCAGTGAGCAAAGGAGGCGCCGTTACTCTCACCAGGCGGGCTCCTTACAAGCTTCCTCCCTGACCCAATGGAATGATGATGGGAAAACCTCTCCCCTCTGAGCTGCACCAGGCCCCGAGAGCGGCGCCAGAGGCACCAGAGGCACCAGAACCCTGCTGCTGCCGACCCCGCGCCCCTCTGGCTCTCACCGTATGTTGTTCTTTAGCCTCTTGGTGCAGTGCGGACACCTGAAGGACGTCGGGACCTTGGGGAAGTTCAGCAGCTGGCTCACTTTGCCACCGTCTCTGCCGTAGTAGAAATCATCTACCAACATAATGAGCTTACTTTGGGAGGAGTCCATTGCGCTTTCGCTCGGCTCTGGGGCTTTAGCGGGTGGGGAGAGCGCAGGGATCGGAGTGGAAGAGGGTGGCGAAGCAACAGCTGGAGTTTTTTCTGGAGACGGGGGCTTTGCAGATTGAACATTCGTTTCAGACTCTAGAGACTTTCTTTTCTTGAGGAACTCAACCATTTCAGGGCAGCAGTACTACAAAGGAGCAAGCAAACACAAGAAGAAAAGCCCCCGCGTTAAAGTGTACCCAGGCAGAACCGCACACGCTACCGAAGAGACCAGGACCAGGCAGCACCAGGACAGGGCAGAGGAGCTCGAGGAAAGGGCAAGGCAGAGTCTGATTCCAATGCTCTGGTTCACTGCTCGGTAAGGAAAAGGAGATGAACGGACCCTCCTGGCACCAGCAGGGCATGAAACGAGGCCCTGCCTAGCTCCCAGCGAGGGGCCCTGGGGAAGGTCCTCCAGAGGCCTCTCCCGTTTCTCCCCGTCCCACTGGGCCTTCGAGCAGAGGTCCCCCAGGGCCGGGGAACACCCCCACGCTCCCGAGCGATCGCCCCGTGGCCGCCCGGCTCCGAGCTGTTACTTACACACATGTGGCCTCTTAAAGCTTCGGTGACTCGGAACTGGGCGTCACACCTCGGGCAGACCTTCCTGCCACCGTCTTGCAAGTCAAAGGTGGGAATAGGAGACGAACTGACTGCAACGGGAGAAGCACACCAAGCCATTAGGACCCTAACTCCCACCCCCTTGCCTTCCAGCCTAAGGCAACGTTTAGGCCTTCTTGACTTTCAGGAGCTGCCTTTTTAAGACCCACTGGGCAGGCAGAGAGAGAGAGAGGGGCCAACACCTCAAGGAGGTGCTCTCTCTGGAAGAGGAGAAGCAAAGGTTTTATCCCTTTGCCTCCCTGCGTAGAGGTCGGTGTGTTTCCCAGAGGGCAGCACGCACAGTGATAACTTTTGAGTGCAAAACAGAGCTGAGCCAGCAAACATCCACCAACAAAACCTCAGCAGAGGGTGGAAGCGTCCTTCAGCTGAAGAACTGGGCACAGCAGAGCTTCCCCTGGGGGCTGTTGCTGTGGGGGAAGCTGGGTGGTCACAGCTCAGCTCCTGTTTTCACTGCGGGAACCCAAAGTTCGGAGCCCTCGAGCTGCTCCAGCCCGTACCTTTTAGTGATGAGGAAGAGGAGGAGGACTCTGAGACGCTGGATCTCTGGGAGCCGTGCACGGGGCTGCTGTTGGAAACCACCAGCGGGCCGGGGCTCTGCCCTAACGAAGGAATGGTGTTGAGGGTATTCACTAGCTTTGCAACCTCACTGCTGTTCTCCCCAGTCACGCCGGGCCGCTTTACAGTCACAAAGCTGGCGATACTCACTGCCGAGGGAACGGAGGGCAGAAGAAGACTAAATAAGGACTCAGTAAGCTCTGCCCCCAGCATGTGAATCCTGACACCCCCCACCACCTCCTTTTCCTCCTCCCCAGCCAGGACCCCTCCTCTCCTGCCCTTCTCCTCCCCAGGGATGGCTGGGGAGCCATCATCCTGCCCTGGGAAAGCAGGTTTCCCCAGCCATCCAGATGTGCAGGGTACGAGCCGTGTCCCGCGACGACCAGGCACCAGTTATCAAGGAACCATGGAAATTCTTTTGTGTTTCTTTTCTAAATGCAGCTGTGTCTGATGATTCTGGCCACCCTGAGCTAAAAATAACCTGGCTACTTGCTGTGTGAAGAAGTTTGGGGTTGGTTGGGGTTTGTTTCCCCCCCCGCCCCTCCTTCTTAAATAGTTTGTTTTGGGCAATCATTTCACACTTTCAGCCAGCACTCAAGAGAAACAAAGGAAGAAACCACCACAGCTGATTTCTGCTTGTGCTCCCCACCTACTGAACTGCCCCTTTCAAAGCCAGTAACAGTGATTAACAAATAGCACTCGGGGAGGGGAGGGGGGGGGGGCGGATGAGACTCCTAATTGAAGCTCTGGGAAGGTTGTAGGACACAAAACTGAACTGGGTTCTCCAAACCAAACTGGACAGGAGGGCGGGGTTTATCCCCCTTTTCCAGGTTGGTGAAGAGAGCTGAAGCGTGAGTCAGTGAGGGGCAAAACCAGAACCCAGGAGTTTTGAGTCAGTTCTGCCTCTCGGCGGCTGCGCCCTCCGTCTGGCGGCGGGATCACAGACCGTGTCACAGGCCCGAGGCCCCTCGCTGGCCCGTGGGGAGTCTTACCTAATTTGGGGTTAGTAGCTGGACTGGACTGCCCTGGCTGTGGCACAGTTAACTGTCCCAGTGGTGTTGGCTGCGTTGCAGTGGGAGTTGTGGAGGTGCTGGGAGTGGACTTACTTTGCTGCTGCGCCTGGGACTGGGGCACAGTGCTCCGGATGGTGAGCGTGGCCGGAATGACCGTAGTGAAAGTGTTGGCGGTGGGTCGGACCGGCATGGTCGTACCTGGTCTCACCTGGGCCATTTGAGAGAACACCTGAGGAACTCCGACCGCTGGTTTAACAAACTGCGTGCCCGGGGCTTCAAAGACAAAGGAACAGACAAGGTCAAGCCATGGGATTCCAACTCCTTGTGCAGAAACACCGGGGTGCAAGCTGTTTTCCAACACCCCTGCTAATTTCAGGGGAAGTTTTAGAAGTTAGAATCACAGAATCCTAGAATCATTCAGGTTGGCAGAGACCCTTGGGGTCATGGAGTCCAACCATCAGCCCCACTCTACAAGTTCTCCCCTACACCAGATCCCTCAACTCCACATCCAATCTGCTCTGAAACACAGTCAGGGATGGGGACTCCCCCCCCTCCCTGGGCAGCCCAGTCCAGGCTCTGACCACTCTTGCTGGGAAGAATTCTCTCCTCATGGCCAGCCTAACCCTCCCCTGCTGCAGCTTGCAGCCATTCCCTCTCCTTCTATCGCTCATTGCCCCTGAGAAGAGACCAGCACCAACCTCTCTGCAATGCCCTTTCAAGCAGTTGTAGAGAGGGATGAGGTCTCCCCTCAGCCTCCTCTTCCTCACACTAAAGTTCAGCACCTTAATTTCCCTTCCTGAGCAGACTAGAACTGAACACAGGATGCAGACTGTGTTTCTAAGGGGGATTTTAGGTGGAGTTTTCCAAAAGGCCTACATAGTTTAGGAGCAGAAATCCCACCAGCTTTCACAGGGCTCGCAGTCCTTGTCAGGGTGGGAAGGAAGGGAGCTCTGGAGATCCCCCAGCCCAACTCCCTGCTAAAGCAAGGCTGCCCAGAGCACAGCACTCAGGGCTGCAGCCAGGCAGGGCTGGAAGGTCCCTTCCACAGAAGGGACCCACAGAAACCCACAGAAGGTTTCTTATGTCAGGAACAAGGGTGATCCTGCAGCTGCAAATCAGTTTGTGATAGGAAGCTTTGGGGATCTGGTCTGGGGAGAGCGAGAGGTGACCCCTCATCCGCTTCCTTGCTTTGTTCAAGGCAGGTTTCTGGTGACCCACAGGCTCTTACTCGTTCTGAAAACCCACCCTCAGGGTGAGGTTTGGCTTCCAGGCGGTCGGGGAGCGCTCACACTGCACAGGGAGACTTTGAAACGAAGGGAGAGGGGTCCTCCCGGGCTGGGAACTTGGAATTAAATTTAGTGAAGAGGCTTTTGGAGAGGCCAGATTTAAAGAGAGCCCCGTGTGTGGCAGACACTCCTTCCAGCTGGGAGTCCCTGAAGGGGTTTGTTACTGCCACCAAAGGGCCCACTCTGCCCTAAAGCCACTTGTAGAGTCGCAGCCACGAACACGGACAAATCCCTCCTGGTACAGAGCTGGGAACCCCCCCCTTTAGAGCCACGAAGGTGAAATACAGATTTCCAGTATTAGTTTTTATATATAGATCTATATTTTTTAAACTCTCAGAGGCTTTGGCTCTTTCAGGCCTTACCTGGGACGAGGGTGATGGGTCGCACGGTCTGACCTTGCTGCACGTTGAGGACGATTCCGACCTGGTTCATGGTGTTTTGCACCGGCCGCACGTTCCTCACGGGAAAGCCCTGCCATCGAACAGCACCGTTACCCACCAGGCAGAGATCTGACCCCCCGGCACCCTGAGCTTCCTGGCCCCCAAAGAAACACACTGAAAAAAGCCTCCCCCCCCAACCCAGTGCTGTCACCTCCAGCCCAACGGGACGGTGAGGCTGCCCCGTTCCCAGCCAGCAGCAGGGCCACCGTCCTCACACAACACCCAGCCTCCGCTCTCGGTCCCCCCTTCCCTGAGGGTCTTCTCCCAGGTCTTCAAAAAGGATTTACAAACCCACCCTTGAAGCAGTTTCCTGGGCTAGAAGAATTTTTTTTTCCCCTTCTTGTTTGAAAAGCCAGAGCTCTGGGAAAGACTGGCACTCGTTTGGGGAACTCCCCCAGGGAAACGCTTACAGAGGCCAGAGGACACTTAAAGTATTACCTGCACATCTCTCAGGAAAGTAAAGCAAATTAGTTAAGTATTCAGGGATGGTAAACTCACACAGAGTGCACAGACCTCCCCGCAGCAGGGAGCTGGGCACTACCAGTGAGCCCACCAGTGAGAGCCAGCGGGGGGTCCCAGCAGAGCCGTGTGGGTCCCCAGGACCTGCTGGGGTGTGGAACGGGGCCAGCTCTCTCGAGCGAGACCCAACTGTGAAACAACTGGGAACACGAGCTGTTTCCAAACAAAGCTCTTTCTAATTCTACATAAACTGAGAAACAGAAACCCCAGAGATTTCAGCTCGAGTGAAACATCTGCTGAAGGACTCGAGAAGAACTGAGGGAGGGGGCACCTGGCTCTTTCTTAACGGAGAACATTCTCCCATGGATGAGAACCTTAGAATCCCAAAATCTCAGGGGTTGGAAGGGACCTGGAAAGCTCCTCCAGTCCAACCCCCTGCTGGAGCAGGAACACCCAGAGCAGGGCACACAGGAGCCTCCAGGCGGGTTTGGGATGTCTCCAGAGAAGGAGACTCCACCACCTCCCTGGGCAGCCCCTGCCAGGGTTCCCTCACCCTCACCATCAAGAAGTTCCTCCTCATATTTAACTGGAACCTCCTCTGTTCCAGCTCCCACCCATTGCCCCTTGTCCTGTCACTGGGTGTCACTGGGAAGAGCCTGGCTCCATCCTCCTGACACTCA
The DNA here is from genome assembly GCA_013400555.1 of Jacana jacana. Classification (NCBI taxonomy): domain Eukaryota; kingdom Metazoa; phylum Chordata; class Aves; order Charadriiformes; family Jacanidae; genus Jacana; species Jacana jacana. The sequence goes on from VZTM01007468.1 coordinate 14,600, forward strand.
CCCTTTCCAGAGTTATCAACATTCAGGAGGTCACCCCTCAGTCTCCTCTTCTCCAAGCTCAAGAGACCCAGCTCCCTCAGCCTTTCCTCCTCTGGGAGATGCTCCACTCCCTCCATCATCTTGGTAGCCCTGCCCTGGACTCTCTCCAGCAGTTCCCTGTCCTTCTGGAACTGAGGGGCCCAGAACTGGACACCATATTCCAGATGGGGTCTCACCAGGGTAGAGGAGAGGGGGAGGAGAACCTCTCTCCACCTACTGACCACCCCCCTTTTGATACACCCCAGGTGCCATTGGCCTTCTTGGCCATGAGGGCACAGGTCCACCTCCTTTCTCTGTTGAGGACTCCAGAGCTGGACACAGTGCTGGCTCATGGGCATCCTGCTGCCCACCAGGACCCCCAGGTCCCTTTCCCCTGCACTGCTCTCCAACAGGTCAGTTCCCAACCTCTACTGGGACCTGGGGTACCAGGAGCTCTCCTGTCTTGGCTGGAGGCCACTCACCTGGGTGGTTATGAAGATGGGCTGGCTGGTCACCGGAGAGTTGGTGACGTGGTTGGCGTTCTGCATGATCTGCACAGGTCGTAGGACTGGCTGGGTCACCATGGTGCCCAGGCCCGAGGCCGGGTTCTGGGTGAGGATGAGGGGCTGCCCGCTCTGCTGCACCAGGGGGTTCCCCGCTGGAAGGAAACACACCTGCAGTCAGGTTTGTGGGGCAGAAAAGGCTGCTGCCGCCCGCCCGCACTCGCTGGGAATTCTGAGCCTTCCGAACCGGAGTGAGTTCTCCAGAGCACGCTTGCAAAGTCAACTCCTGAAACCATCCCAGCCTGCTCTCCTATTGCTTCACTGCTCGTATTTGGACGAGGATTTTTCCAAGCTGCCTCAGAACTAGGGGTTCAAATCCCCCAGGCCTTGGAGCAGCCCCGGCTCCCGCGTGCCCTCTGAGCGCAGCCACCAAATTAGTGCTTCTTGTCTCATTAACCGTGGAGTCAAAATTCACCTGCTGGCAAGACACTGGGAGAACTTACTCCAAGCCCTGGCACAGGATGTGCGCTCCAGACAGAGCCACACTGAGAGCTTCTGAGCAGCATCCACAACCGCAGGGCGTCGGGGACACCCGAGCCCAGCCAGGGCTTCAGGTAGCCAGGACCAGCCCCAGCTCCCAGCGCTGACACCATCCACGTCAAAAGAGGGGACAAACGGTTAGGGTTGGTGACAGCACGTCCCAGTTGAGAGGTTACCACACACAGACTCCGAATTCAACACTGGGGCACCAATAGAAGTCCTCTTGAGTTGATGAAGGGCAGGGTAAGAAGCCTGGGATGACCCAACTCCTTGGTGACACTGTTGTCCAGCGGGTGCCCTCGGTGGCCAGCACCCAGAGCCGAGGGGCGGAGAGGAGCCACCCAGGGACACGGGTTAATAACGGTGGGGGATTTGGGCACCACGTGGAACCAGGTCCTCAGGGCAGCCCTGGAGAAGCGAGGGATTCCCAGGGCCTGGGGACAGATGCCTGCAGGTGTCCGAGGAGCCTTCCATCATTCTCAGGAGAAGTGACTCCAGGTGGCTCCTGAGCTCTCCGAGTCCAACCCCAGAAAGCGGGGCAGGTCGGGCACTGCTCCAGAGACAGCCTTCAACCATGGGAGGCACAGGCAGCAAAGAGGAGCTTCTGTCATAACCCCCTCCCCAGGGACGGGCAGCAGAGCCCCATGTGAGCACACACCTCATTTTTGGCCCCAAGCATCAGAGAGACAAACTCAACTAAGAGTTTGAGGGGGTTGAGGGGAGAGAGGGCTCCCAGAGAGTCCTTTAAACTGCACTAAGTTTTCAGAGAATGGTTCAGGCTGGAAGGGACCTTAAAGACCATCGAGTTCCAACCCCCTGCCCTGGGCAGGGACACCTCCCACCAGAGCAGGTTGTCCAAAGCCCCCTCCAACCTGGCCTTGAACCCCTCCAGGGATGGGGCAGCCACAGCTTCTCTGGGCAACCTGTGCCAGGCTCTCACCGCCCTCACACCAATTAATTTCTTTCTGGTATCTCACCTAAACCTCCCCTCTTCCAAGTTAAAGTCATTTCCCCTTGTCCTGTCCCTCCGCTCCCTGACAAAGAGTCCCTCCCCAGCTCTCCTGGAGCCCCTTCAGATACTGGAAGGGGCTGTAAGGTCTCCTTGGAGCCTTCTCTTCTCCAGGCTGAACACCCCCAGCTCCCTCAGCCTGCCTTCGCAGCAGAGGTGCTCCAGCCCCTCTGAGCATCTTGGTGGCCCTCAGCTGGACCTGTTCCACCAGGTCCACCTCCTCTCTCTGTTGAGGACTCCAGAGCTGGACACAGTGCTCACCAGAGCAGAGCAGAGGGGTAGAATCACCCCCCGTGACCTGCTGGCCTCGCTGCTTTTGATGCAGCCCAGGATGGGGTTGGTCTTCTGGGCTGCCAGCGTGCCCTGCTGGTTTGTGTGGAGCTTCTCATCCACCATCACTCCCAGGTCCTTCTCCTCAGGGCTGCTCTCCAGCGTCTTCTCGCTTCCCACCCTGCCCTGCCTTAACCCCGCACTCACCGCCCGTTACACCCAAGCCCAGGCTTTTCTTCTGGAGCTTCTACCTTTTCAGGACAGGCAGCACTTGGTGATTCTCCTGGTGGGAAGAACTACAGGGACGAGAAGTCCTATGTTTATCTGAGGGTGGAACTCTCATGTGGAGCTGACGTGCCACATGGTGCCCACCTCGTTTCCTCACCAACAACCCCAGGGCTTCTCTGGGGTGCAGGACTCTGGAGACAGGAACGTGCACGTAGCCAGCTGGTGCGATGGATGTGATATAAGAAAGAACTGGTTTGACTGGGATACAGGTAGAGTTAAAAGCAATCAAAGGAAATTAAGATTTAAAAAAAAAAAACAAAATTAGGCCAAGCGTCACTTCAAATATATTTAGCTTTTGGTAATTTTTCCTTTAAAATGTCTCAAATTACTGGGGCATAAAAACTGATCTGCAGGGAGAAAAGTGGATCCAGCAGAAGGGTGGAGAAAGGTAAGTGAAAAGGCACTTCCAGTGTTTTCCTTTGGCAAGCCCGTTTGCTGGCTGGGGGAGACGGGGGCAGTTCCAGCCAGCCCAGGAGGTGCTGCTGCTCCTTCCCCTGAAGGAGAGGTGGTGGGTTGTGCCCAGCACCCCCTGGGAGAAACTCCAGCCCAGGTTTGTCAATGGGGGAGCTTGAAAGCTCGGGAGTACCAGCACGGGTGCTGGTACTTAAGAAAAGGATGGATTTTAGGTCTCTGGGCTTAGAATCCTAGAATCCTTCAGGTTGGAAGAGACCCTTGGGATCATCCAGTCCAACCATCAGCCCCACTCTACAAGTTCTCCCCTACACCAGATCCCTCAACACCACATCCAATCTACTCTGAAACACAGTCAGGGGTGGGGACTCCACCCCCTCCCTGGGCAGCCCAGTCCACTGACTGACCACTCTTGCTGGGAAAAACTTCTTCCTCATGGCCAGCTCGCTCATAAATGAACTGCATCCTGGAGGGGAACACAAAAACCCACCAACCAACAAAACCATAATCCAACACAACCTTTACACTGGGAGAACGGAGAGATTTAACGGGTCTTTTCCAGCCCTGGCTTGTAAAGTCTTTTTAATTAATGTAAAACAAAATGCAAGACGACAGCCACGAGCGTAGAAAAACAGATTGCTGCAAGCTGGGACGGCTCCAGACACGGCTCACTTCGCCAGCCATCCGCACAGTCACAACTGAAACTGGGATGTGACCCCCAGTTACTGGGCCAGCGGCAGCCAGAGAGGTGACAGATGTCCCCGTGGCACTTTGCCACTCCGAGCCCTCGCTGGCATCAAGCCGAGAAGGATTCCCCTGCAAGTCAAAGGGGAGGCAGGGGAGGCAGCGAGGACCAGCACCACGCCACGCTCTGGGGTGAAGGGAATCACAGAATCCTAGAATCATTGAGGTTGGCAGAGACCCCTGGGATCATGGAGTCCAACCATCAGCCCCACTCTGCAAGTTCTCCCCTACACCAGATCCCTCAACACCACATCCAATCTGAAACACAGTCAGGGATGGGGACTCCACCACCTCCCTGGGCAGCTGATTCCACTGACTGACCACTCTCTCTGGGAAAAACTTTTTCCTCATGGCCAGCCTAACCCTCCCCTGCTGCAGCTTGCAGCCATTCCCTCTCCTTCTATAATTCCCTGTAAGAAGAGACCAGCACCAACCTCTCTCCAATGCCCTTTCAAGCAGTTGTAGAGAGGGATGAGGTCTCCCCTCAGCCTCCTCTTCCTCAAACTAAACAACCTCAACTCCCTCAATCCATCCTCATAAGCCTTATTCTCCAGGCCCTTCCCCAGCTCCGTGTCCCTCCTCTGCACTCGCTCCAGCCCCTCCAGATCTCTCTGGTGCTGAGGTGCCCAGAACTGGACACCAGACTCAAGGGGTGGCCTCCCCAGTGCTGAGCACAGGGGGACAATCATCTCCAACCCCCTGCCAGAGCAGGTCCACCCAAGAGCAGGTCCCACAGGAACCTCACTCGTGGCACACACAGCGACAGGGGAAGGATTCCTTTACCCACACACCAGAGGAACCAGAGGGAGAGTGAATCAAGGGCTCTCTCACTGTAGGAGCGTCCTGGTTTACTCCCGAACTGCGAAACGCTCGTCACCAAGGGTAAGGTCCCACCCGTGGGTATGTGCACCACGGCCCCACCGACACCAAGAGAGTGACAACCAGAAAGCCCTGGCCTCCTATCCTTCCCCAGGGTTCCATCACAAGGAGGGTGCTCATACGGCGCCTGAAGAGCTCAAAGCCTCCATCGGGCGATTTCTGCTTCTTCTGAGCCCAAATTCCTCCTAATTCGCACAACCGGCGGGTAACAGCCCCCTCTGCCCTGCACACGCTGCAAACACTCAACAGTTCCACACTTGGCCACTTTGTGGAGAACAGGCACAGAGAAAACCCCAGCCCCAAACCAAAGAACCCGACTGAAGCCCGTTCTATCGAACCCTGGGGTTCCCAATTCCCAAGGTACGTCGCAGGGACCACAGTTCCCCAAGGGAATACCTGACCTCCCTGCTCCTTTCCTGATGGTGTCAGTCACCCCCGGACACTCACACCTACTAAAGGGCTTTGTGGAAGAAAACCAAACCTCACCTCCTTTGGAAATTATCAATTCTCTACCCTCAAGAAACCCCTACTTTGGCCACAGAACAGGAGCAACTGGGCCAAAGTTTCCTTCGTGTTTTTCGAAGAGCTCCCCCCTCTCCAGCACCTGCAAAGACCTCACTTCTTTCACACAGAGGAAAAAAAGCCGTTTCCCAACCCAGGTACTGGGGGGGGGGACACCCCCAACACCCCCCCACTCAGCACCCCCAGCACCAAAAAACCTCTGTCAGCGCTGCAGAAGCTGAGATTTGTCACATCACTCCTTGACAGGCTTCTGAGCTGTCACACACGACCGCTCAACTGGACCCTTTTACACCAGACCCCCCCTAACAGGAGTGATTCTGGACTGAAATGGTTAATTACCTGTAGTGGTTTTATCAACCGAGTTGTAATCTTCGACCACGGAGTCTTCAATCACGTCACTGATTTTCTGCCATGGTTCCAGCTCCTCCTCCTCACATTCCATGAAAAGGTCCGTGTCCGCCATCCTGCCAGGGGCAAAGAGAAACCTTCCTTGGTCAAACTGGGATTCGACAGGCACCAACAGTCTCACTGCAAGGAAAAAAATGCCAGCCCAGAAATATGAATTATGGGTTGCTTTCCCAGTATTCTATAATCATCATCATCATCTTCAGCAGCAGCAGCAGCAGCCGCAAAGGGTGGCAGAGGCTGCCCAGGGAGGGTGTGGAGCCCCCTTCTCTGGAGACCTCCAAGGCCTGGCTGCAGCCCTGAGTGCTGTGCTCGATGAGTTGGGCTGGGGGATCTCCAGAGCTCCCTTCCCACCCTGACAATTCCCCCAATTCCGGGATGTTTTTAGGTTCTTGCTGATTTCTCTGGTCTCAGAGCTGACTCCCCGTCCTACGTGAAGAGGCTGTGGCTCCTCTTCAGGGAGATCTGGGAGGTCGGGCTGACGCCCCTCGTTTTGTCTTAAAATCCCAATGTTTCTCCCTCTCCTACACAAGACAGCCAACAGCAAAGCTTTGGAGTCAGGGCTCACCACCCCAAAACTCCAGCCCCCTTTAAATAAGCGAGTAACTGGGCCTGAAAGGAGGAAGAACCACGGGGTTTTGTTGTGGTGGTGGCTTAGGCCTCAACCCAGGCGACAACTACGTGTGGGGCAGTCTCTGCTAACCCCGGCCGGGGTTCCTCGGTTACATCCACCTGGAATTCCTCGGTTACATCCACCTGGAATTCCTCAGTTACATCCACCTGGAATTCCTCGGTTACATCCACCTGGGTGAGAGCAGAGAAGAGCCAGTTCTGTCCCTCCCTGCCACCGGGAATCCACGGGGTCTACAAGGGGTTTTGCTGCCCCCGATTACGTTTTGGTGGCGAAAGAGGCCGCTTTGGTTGCGTTTCGTGTTCTCCACCGCCATTCAACGGCCATCAAACTCCAGTCAGAAAATGTTCCCAGGCAAACTGGCCAAGAGAAACAGCTTCCAACAGGGAAAAAGGAAGAGAATAACACAGCCCACGTGCTGGCACTCTGGGTTTCCAGCAGCCCCAGAACAGAGGGGTGACCAGGAGGCTTAAACACGGAGGAAGGGTTATTAGTCGAGACACTAGAGGGGATGTAGCTGTAAAATATAAGCTGGATTAAGAAACCAGGGAGCAATTAAATTATAAGCCTTATCTCATTAAGCTCTGCCTGCTCTCCCTCTCCCAACTGCGTCCGAATTCCGGGCAAACAACCCAAAAAGTTGCCCAACGAACTTCAGGCTGTAAATGATGAGCCTAAAGCTGGGCTTTGAGAGGGGGGGAAGCAGCCCAGGGGGGGACACAGCCATGGAGGGGGTGACACAGCCCAGGGGGGACACCCGCTTTGTGCCCACACACCCTTCAGCTTGGACTCAGGCGGTGCCAGGCACACAGTGGGGACCCCCAGGGGGAAACGCCGCAGCCCCGCACGAAGCCAGAGCCAAAAGGGGGCGAACGCCGAAGCACCTGCCTTACCCAGAGCCAGTACCCGAAAAAGAAGAGTCCTAAAAGCTCGTTTGTCTTTCCCCAAATTGGGATGGCCGGCACCTTTTCGAGGCCACCCGTGATGTCACCGTCTCCTGGTACAAAGGCAGCCTCTCGGAACCCCGTTTCCACGGGTGTTACCTACAATCCCAGAGTCATTCCAGTTGGCAGAGACCCTTGGGATCATGGAGTCCAACCATCAGCCCCACTCTGCAAAGGTCTTCCCTACACCAGATCCCCCAACACCACAGCTCACCCACTCNATGAGTCTGACCCCAGGCCCAGCTTCCAAGGACTTCTCCTGCCTCTGCCTCAGGAAAATATCATGTAATCAATGAGGAAAAGTAGCCAACTGATGAAAAACCCCTCACACCTGCCAAATAAAATGACACCAGTATATTTTATATTTAAAAACATACTAACCCAGCAGAGTAATACCCCCCATGACAACTAAGCAAGTGTATCCCATTAAGCACGACCAGGCTCACGTTCTCCACAGGCTTCAAAGCCACCACCAGCACCTTCATTTGCATCAAACCTGCAGCCAGCAGAGAACTGTATTAACCTGATCTCAACGGTGGGAAGAGGAGTTCAGTGAAATGAAGGGACTTGCTACAGATTCCACCTGCAGCGAGCTGCTTAGAGACAAAACGGGGTGCCCAGCCCGTTTACCTCCTTCCCCACAAACTCAAACTTCCTCCTGTTCTGCCAAAAAAAGCACCCAACCAACCACAGATATCTATTTATGAGTTACAGTGGAGAGAGGACTAAAATAATTAGTGAATGACAAATGGTAAGAGAAGAGATTCCAAGTGAGGGAGAGGTTTGTGCTGGGGGAAAGCAAGCCTCAAAGAGCCTTAAATCTTACTTTCTCTGCCCGTTAACAGCACTTTTTCCCACCCACAAGCTCTTACCAAAGGCTCGGTCGGGGGGGAACACCCAGGGTGGGGAGCAGACACCCATCACCACTCATCAATAACCACCTCTTTAGCAGTTCCAATCCTAGAATCATTCAGGTTGGCAGAGACCCGTGGGATCATGGAGTCCAACCATCAGCCCCACTCCACAAAGTTCTCCCCTACACCAGATCCCTCAACACCACATCCAATCTCCTCTGAAACACAGTCAGGGATGGGGACTCCACCCCCTCCCTGGGCAGCTGATTCCACTGACTGACCACTCTTGCTGGGAAAAACTTTTTCCTCATGGCCAGCCTGCCCCTCCCCTGCTGCAGCTTGCAGCCACTATCCCCCCCTTGGCAGAAACATCTAGAAAAGCCCCTCTGTGAGGCTCCTCTTGGCCGGGTGGAACCGCTGCCACGGGTCCCCGTTTGTCCGGGCTGACATTTCCCCGGCGGGACGAGGCGCAGGGCCCTGCCGTGGCACCCCTGGGCTGGCTATAAATAGGCAGAGAGGAGAGGGGACACACACACACACACACACTAAATAACCCGTGCTATTAATTAGAGCGAGCACATCCGCCTGCCCGGGGGGGTCAGAGCCGCCTTTTGCACCCACGGACCGAGGGAGCGCATAAACCCGAGTGGATGCTGTTGAGCCCCTCGGGGAATCAATCACGGAATCAATCATAGAATCGTGGGTTGGAAGAGACCCTCGGGATCATCCAGGTCCAGAGAGGCGGCAGGAAGAGGCTGCAGAGGCCGTGGTGACAACCTGCCTCTGACAGGGACCCGACACGGCCCGCGCGGGGCCTTTCGGCTCTTCCCATCAGCCCAGCTCAGGAAACGTCTCCTCTCTTCCAGCACCCAACAGCTTTGTTCCCCAAAGCTCTGGTCTCGGGTGCTCGCCTCCATAAGGAGCCTTTGCCCCGTGAGATGAGTCACCCCGGTGATAAACACCCTAGGGTTAGCTTTTCTGCTGGCAGGTGCTGAAAAACAGGGGTGCCAAAAGGCTTACTAAAAAGAATAATAGTAAAGAAACAAATAAATTGTTCCTCAGGGCTCAGTGCTGGGGCCTTTCCATTTTAATCTCTTCACTGATGATACAGATAAGGACATAGAAAACACCACCAGTGAGTTTGCAGATGACACCAAGTTGGGTGGGAGTGTTGATCTGCTTGAGGGCAGGGATGCTCTGCAGAGGGACTGGGATAGACTGGATAGATGGGCCAATGTTAATGGCATGGCCTTCAACCAGGCCAAGTGCCAGGTCCTACCCTTGGGCCACAACAACCCCAGGGATGGCTACAGGCTGGGGGCAGTGTGGCTGGAGCTGCCTGGCAGAAAAGGACCTGGGGGTGCTGGGTGACAAGGGGCTGAGCATGAGCCAGCAGTGTGCCCAGGTGGCCAAGGAGGCCAAGGACATCCTGCCTTGCATAAAGAATAGTGTGACCAGCAGAAGTAGGGAGGTGATTGTCCCCCTGTGCTCAGCACTGGGGAGGCCACCCCTCGAGTCTGGTGTCCAGTTCTGGGCACCTCAGCACAAGAGAGATNATAATAATGACAAAGTGTTGTAGACACACTGCAAGCTTTTCAGCCAGGAAGGTTAATTTCTCATCCCTTTGGGTGGAAAATGGGAGAAGACCCCCAGGGAAAGAGAAGATATATATAATACCTATACATTTATATAGGGTTTTACAGATATATATATATATATATGTGTGTATGCACTGGCCTTGTGGAGCCAGAGCAGACCCTGGGTCTTTTGTCAGCTCACTGTTGCCCTTGGGGTTGGGGGGAGAAGCCACCAACCATCAGGCTGGTGCACTGAGAACCCGGCTACTCCCCCTCCGACCAACGCCGCCACCGGGGCCGGGGGAAATCCATCAAGGAAGAGGTGTTATTCGCACAGGAGGAGCCCCATCTCCCTGCCCGGGGACAAGGAGAAATCCTGCTCTTCTCTCCCAAGGGGAACAAATAAGCCTCCCTCGCAATGTCAAAGGAAATTGGGCGTCTGAGGTGCGAGGGTGCTTATTTACGAAGAGAGCTTGAAGGACATCACCCACAGCACCCACAGACGGAGGAACCTTCTCAGGAGAACACGCCTGGGCCGGTGGAAGGGCCAGGACACCGTGCTCTGCTTGAAAAGACAGACAGATGGCACTTTGCCCCTTCAACAAAGACCCCACTGACCCCCCAGCCCAGGTTCTCCAGCCGAACGCGGTGGCAAGCAAAGGACTCGGCCACCACGGAGCAAGTCTGGACCCGGGAATTCCCAGCCTGGGGAGAAGGGGGTGCTGGGAGATTCCTCGTCCCAGCGAGGGGGGGAGTCTCCCCAAAGCTGTGTGTTCCGTGTCTGCAGCGTCACTGGCAGCTTTGACACAAAGCAAAGGAGCAGTGACACACACACACACACACACACGTGCTGTACGGGCACACGGGGCTTTTTAGAGAGGACTTCAAATCAACGGCTCCTTCACAGCCTTCTTCAAAACTCCCAGCGCGGCATGAGTGGCTCTTGCCACGTAAGCTTGACTTTCTAAGGCTTTTAATTAAAAAAAGAGGAAAAATAAAAGAAAAAAGAAGTATAAATAAGTCCCCGCTCGTGAGGGCACCGCTGGCGGCCCGATTTCTGCCGACTGGGTGAAACCATCTGCAACGCAACCAGTGCTAAGGGCAGGGGAGCAGGTCAGCAATAAACACACGCTCCCTGACACAGGTGACTTGGCAAAGCCAAAAGCTGAATTTTGTTTAAAGGCAGAAGGAAGGAGGAGGGAGGGAGCCCATTACCCCTGAGGGACAGAGGCCAGAGCACACAAGCTCACCCCGTCCTGCCTCCGCGGTGCCGTTCCCTCCCGAGGACCCAGCACAGCCACGTACGTCACCCCCGCAGGAGCAGGAGGAGGAATTCATCAGCTTGGATCAAAGGCAGCAAGTTCCAAGAGCAGTGAAAGGCCCGGGATCCTCCCTTCCCTCCTCTCCCTCCCTGGGGCCGCCTTTCCCGGGAGGGCAGGGAACTCCGGGTGCCAAACCACTGACTCTGCCCATCTCCAAACGGGCAGAGAACCCAAGCCCTTTGAAATAACAGTTATCCAACCCAAAAAGGTTATCAGTTATCCAGTTATCCAACAGTTATCCAACACCCAAGCCTCCTCAAACCCTCCTTTAAAGCTTCAGGAGCGTTTCCAACCCACCCAAGAGAAGAAGCAGCAAGAACCAGGTCCAAGCACTGGCCCTGTCGAGGTTCAGGCTGGGCCGGCCACGAGGGATGGCTCCTCTCCCCGCCAGGAGGGGAAAGGAGAAGAAGGGAGAGAGGCTCACGGGCTGAAAAAACCCCTAAACCAGCTGTAACGAAGCACTGACAGTGAAAAGAAGAGATAACATGAGTAAGAAAATAATGAAGTATATACAGAACCTCTCTGGAGCTGCCAGGACGATGATCCAGCAGCGCTGGATTCCGGAACGCGGGGACGGGGATCAAAGGCAGATGAAAGCACAGAGCCCTCCTCAGCCACCGGAGGAAAAGCCTGACCCTCTGATCTCCCAGCTTCCCACCCGTACAGCAGGGATGAGGGAGGGAGAAACAGCTCAGGACCACCCCTTGGCTGGAGGGGGATGCTCTGCCTTGGCAGGCACCGTGGTGGCCTGACCTTGGCCGCGCTGGGAACCGGCACCAGTGGGAGCCTCCCCAGCACCGCCCCCGGGCGCCAGCCATCAACATCGGCCCTTATCACGCTGGGAGCTGGCACCACCTGGAAAACACCCCTGTGAAATCCAGAGACTTGACTGAAAAGCCAAACTGCTGAGCAGAAATGGGCTCTACTCCCTCTCAAACCCGGAGGAGCAGAGTCAGCAACGGTTCTTCTGTAAAGAACCACGTTCCCGACCGACTCCGGCGGGGAGCCCACGCTCACGGGTGACCGGGAGCGATGAAGGACCGCAGGGAAGCTGAGGAAGGAGTTCATCAACTGTAGAAAGGTGGGCCCTGCCTCTTCCAAGAGTCTACGCATGACCACCACCACGCCTTCGACACCTGCAAGGTCCCAGTGCCAGCCCCTGCCCCAAACCCGTGGACTTTCTCCATCCCTCTCGCCAGAGGTTTGTCAGCCCCTTCCCCAGCCCAGCTTTGCCCTTCAGGTGTAACTGCAGCGCGGTTCTAACGCTACCATACCCCAGTCCTGTCCAAACCACACACACTGGAACTTCACTGACCCTTGAATCGTCTTCACCACTTGCTACGAACCCCCCTCCTCCCCTCCTGGCAGCCCCGGAGAGAGAATCTCAAGCACGAGAACGAGGGCCTGTCTTTAAATGAGCTCCAGGAGATGATTCAGTGAACGCTTCAGGACGGAGGTTAAAACATAAATCAGCTTCTCCCCTCCGAGTTCTCCTCTGGATGGTCACTTCTTCTCACCACCGTGTCCTCCCCAGGTGAGCACCCACCCAAGTTCTCCTCTGGATGGTCACTTCTCACCACCGTGTCCTCCCCAGAACACCCACCCAAGTTCTCCTCTGGATGGCCACTTCTCACCACCGTGTCCTCCCCAGGAGAACACCCACCCAAGTTCTCCTCTGGATGGCCACTTCTCACCACCGTGTCCTCCCCAGAACACCCGCCCTGGGCAGAATCAGCATCTTGTTCCATTCCCACTTCCTCTCCATTGCACACAGGGGATGGCAAGGAAGGGATCCTAACTTTTTAAGAACCCAGAAGACCCAGCGAGGTCACATTAACCAGAAATGAATCCCGGGATAAAGCTTTCTGCTGCTCACACGCTGCAGCCCCTGCCCTGCCCAACACCCAACCAAAGCATCGTGGCTCTTCGGTGGCTCCCAACGACCGACCAGCAGGGTCTGAAACTCACGGAACCCACCTGAGAAGCCCCACCAGAGAGAGGGTGTTCCCCATCTCCGGCAGCCGGAGCCGGACAGCCCCATCCTTCAGGCCAAGGCAAGTTCCCTCTCTGTGTGTTTGGTTAAAGGCTCTGAAGCCTGCGATGCCTCCCAATTAAACCCTGTTATCAGGCACCCAATTATAACGCCCGGATCAGCCCTCTGGTTCGAGCCAGGGAGCGACCAACGCAAACCGCTCTCTGGTTACTTCCCTCCGCAGCCCGGCCTCACGCCTGGGGCGCTTTTCGTGGCTGCAGGACTAAGCCTGAAGCTCCTGGAGGCCAAGAGGGGGTCTGCAGCCACCTTCCCACAGGGAAAAAAAAACCCTCTTCTGCCAGGAGCCAGCGTGGGAGCACCCCAGTGCCTCCAGTGCGGGTGCTGCTGCCGGGAGGGTGAGGACAGCCAGAGCTTCTCCGACCCTATCAAAGCAGCTGTGGGGAGGGTGCACACCAACAAGGAAACCCTATATATATCCAGGAGGGCATCCATAGGGAACATTCACAGAACCCCACAGCCAGGCAGAGCCTGGGGGAGCCAGGTCTCCGGGCAGGCAGCCCCCAGGACAGCCCTACGCACGCCGACCATCACACCATTGAGAAGAAGATGCACAGTGGGCTCAGCCTCGCATTCCAAGGATGAAAAATTAACAACCTGGAGCTCCGGGACAGCACACAGGGAGGAGGGGAGAGGTGTAAATCTCCTATCCTGGCAAAGTACTTCCTCAAAGCAGCAAGAGATCCCCCCCCTCTCCTTTTCCTCTGCCCCGTTTGGAACCTCTCGGTGACAGCTCCCACCGCTGCCAAGCCGTGCGTGCTGTCTCCTGTGGTGTGCTCTCCGGGAGGGCAGCAGGGTCCGTGCCTCTCCCTCAGCTCCTCAGGTCACAGCCCGGCCACGGGACCACGAGGACGCCCCAAGGCAGCCGCCCGGGTTCCCCCCACACACCGGGAAGAGCAAAGGCCGGGCAAACACACCGCGACAACACCAAACACCTCGGTTTTTCGTAGCCAGAGCCGCAAGGATCGGCCTCGGGGTGCCCTGCATGAACTCCTCCAGTCATCCCAGTCCTTCTCCAGAAGGAGCCGTTAATCAGAACCCCCATCCCAGCAGCGGGGCAGGTATGTCAGGGGCCGCCGCTCGCCAGGGAGCGAGCGCTGGCCGAGGGCAGGGAGTGCCGGTGATCCGAGACTTCTTGTCCCGGGGAAAGGGACGGGGCGGCGGGGAAGCGCAGGGAGAGGGGAAGGGAAAAGAACAGACCGGCTTCCCCCCCC
>VZTM01007468.1:35250-62063 GCA_013400555.1 Jacana jacana
GTACGTGGCCAGGAAGTGGAGGCCCCGGGGCTGGAGCAGACAGCAGCGGTTTTGCCTATCGGTGTGTTACTGTGTAGCTGCCAAGGTGGACGCTGTTACTCTGAGTTGGGACTGCAGACCTGGGGGAAAAAAAGCCTAAATTACAGAGAAAACCACTAATTCTGACTCAGCAAAAGTGAGTCTGCTTGATCTGCTGAGGGTGAATGGAGTTCTCTCTCTCTGAGTACCAAGTGAGCTCTCTTTGCTTTGCTGTGTGACACACAGGCAGCTTGAGTTTGAGGCCCGGGGAACCCCTGGTGCGTCTCTGGGGAGCCCCAGGCGCTGCAGGAGGTGGGTGAATGGAATCCTGCACCCTACAGCAGCGTTCCATGGGAAAGGATTGGCCACGGGGCTTGGGGAAGAGCGCCCTTGGCGGGGCGGGAGAGCGAGCCTTGGGCTGCTCTTCAGAAATGGAACAGATTCCGCTTAAAATCCGCTTGGGAAGAGGCTCGTGTTCCAGAGAGAAGGGGCTGCTTCTGCCTGTGCTGTGGTGTCTCGTGGTGGGGACGGTGCATAGGCTGGGCCAGTTTCCCTGAGGGTCGGTGTGGCCAGCCCTGGCAGAGCGATGCAGAGCTCTGGGCGGGGGGGGCTCAGCTCCCCCTGAGACGGGGAGGGATGAACCCCGAGGTGCCCGGGCTCTTAGGCTGCCCGCTCCAGTCTCCAGCCCGTGATTTCACCTGGTGCTGTGGGGTGACTCAGTGCCCCCAAAAATGAGAGAAATGAACAGCTCAGTTCTTCGCTGCCACCCAAAAGAGTGCAGGGTCTCCACCACCACCAGGGAAGCTCCTTGATGGCATTGAGAACCTCCTCCTTTTTGTCTGAGTCTGACTGGGTGGATGGAAAGGTACTGGGAGTTATGCTTTTTGTGGGAAATCCTGCAGCAGGGGAGGGATAGGCTGGCCACGAGGAGAGAATCCTTCCCAGTAAGAGTGGTCAGAGCCTGGACTGGGCTGCCCAGGGAGGGGGTGGAGTCCCCACCCCTGACTGTGTTTCAGAGTGGATGAGCTGTGGTGTTGGGGGATCTGGTGTAGGGGAGACCTTTGCAGAGTGGGGCTGATGGTGGGACTCCAGGATCCCAAGGGTCTCTGCCAACCTGAATGATTGTATGAAACCGTGGCTTGTGCGTTCTCAGCTGATGCAGGTGTGGTGAATAGCCCCCAAGCCCTGTTGTTGACTTGTCTGGAGTTTTCCAGAGTGGGCTGTGGATCCTGGTTGGTGGCTCACAGAGGAACAGACAGTTGCCTTGGGTTTGCTGTCCCTCCTGTCCGTTAAAAGGAGGAACAGAACGGGTGGAAAGACATGAAAAAATAGAGAGCAGAAGGAAACTAGAGTGGATTCCTCCGTTCCCTTGGCTGTCCTCGAGGGAGAATTGCTGCAGACAGTGACAGCAGGAGGAGCAGTGATGCTTCTACCAGCTCTTGGTGGAGATGCAGAAATACCTGCGTAGGGGCAAGGAGGAATGGGGCTTTATTGGAACTTCATTTGTGAAGAAAAAGAAGAAAAGTACGAGGAAGCAGGTACAGCAGAATGGAGATGTTCTTCCTGGTAAATACCCACGTCAGCCAGTGGCAGGTCTTCGATGGGGAAGCACCAGGGAGGGTGGACTTGGTGGATGGGCAGAGGTGTAAGAGACACTGCCGGGGAGCAGCACCGAACCGCGGTGCTTTTGTCCTCGGGGGAGTTTGGAAACCCCTTGGTCGTGACAGGGGGTCCTGCTCCCGGTCCCCCTTTGTGTGTCTGCGGGGCTGGTGGGGCTCTGGAGCCTAACAAGGAACCTGAAGGGGTTTGGCTGGGATTAGGGTAGCAGGGGTAAAGGGTACCGTGAACCTGTGGCTACGGGACGGTGCCCGTGGCGGTTTCCCTTCCTTTGTGTTCCCAAAGGAGCTTGGCGTCGCTGAGATACAATGGCCCGGGATAAAAGAGTTCTTGGAGGAGATCAGAAGGGGAAAGAAAGGAATAAAAACTGTGTGTGAGAAGGGAGAGAAAACGCTCCTCGTCCCGCTGTATGTCTTCTCTGGGAAACAATTTGGCACAAATACTCTCTTTCCCAAGCAATCTGCAGCAAACCGCATCTGCAGCGCTAATTACGCCGTGCTCTAGTGCCTGCCCAGCTCCTGCTAATTTAGGTGATTGAACAAATTGGAGTAAAGTTTAAATTATGGCTTGGGCGTAAATGGCACAAAGAAAACTTTATATTTTTGTCTTTCCAGATAAAGATGTTGTACAAAGAACGCGAAATTAAACCTAAAGTAGAAAATTGCTCTTTTTGAGAAGATGCGGGTTCTGAGTGAGGAGCCTCCGCCGCGCAGAGCGAGCGGCTGGGAGCGTTGTGCCTTCAAAGAAAGGCTCCTCCTGAAACAGGCACTGGAGCAGCCACTGCCTCTGGATTTGAAGTCTTGGATCCAGGGCATCCTGAAAGGAGCTGTTGCTATAAACTCTTTTTCAATAGAATGTCAAATAATTACCTGCTCTGCTGGTTTTTCTCACAGACACCTGGGGCACCGGGGGGAGGTGGGTGTGCAGAGCCCAGCCTCAGGCCAGAGGTGGTCCCTCTGCTTTTGTGGGAATCTCTTCTCCGCTCAGGTTCCCTTCAGCTTCCTGGAAGTGCAGTGTCCCCACTGGGTTGACTGGTTCCTGATGCGGTTGCAGAGCTTGGAGGGGAGAAGGAGGGTTTGCGGCGGCTGGAGGAGTGGGAGCAGAGGTGGGGACCTGAGTGGGTGATGGAGAGAAGGTGGAATGGTTCATAATTCCCCTTCCTCTTCTCCTTTCCAGTCACCTGCAGTATCACCTCTTGCCCAGGCCCTAAATCCTTAAAAATAGCCATTTGTATGCAGAGCAAGACTGGAGGTTTCCCAGTGATAATGAAATGGGTTGCTCATGTTGGACAATCTGTCTCCGGACTCACGTGGCAGTGATTCAGCAGCTCACTCTAAAACATTTAACACGGTTTCCTTAAATCCCAGACCCTTGTCGTGTATGAACGTGCTTTAAAATTGTGTGGCTGAACTCCTTGAGCCGAAGGCCCCCGTTTCCCATCGTTTCTGAGCAAGAAGTGTCACACTCTGTCTACGCTCAGAAGCCCGAGTAACGCCAGCACTGACTGGAGTCAGCGTGACTCAGGGGTGTCTGCCAGCCTAAAAGGGGGGGGTCTCGGGTTTGTCAGCCTCTCGAGGCGAAGAGCTGTCCTCTTGGAGCTATGCCTTGAAGTCACTTCAACCTTACAGCAACTTCTTGTTTGTTTGGTTTCCTCCAATTAGCAAAGTGTGGGGCGTGCGGTCCCGGATACGCCACTCCTCTGGATGCCATGAAAGGCGAGTACCTTTACACCTTTCCTTAAATCCCAGCCCTCAGGGAAGGAGCTGTGGGATATCTGGGGGGGGGACACATAGTTTAACACGAGCTTCTCATCCGCTCCCAGCTCTACAAAAGTCACCTTCTGGTCTCCTGGCTGACTCCTGAACCTCGCTAATGCCCTCGGGGGGGTTGCACTGTAGCTTTTAACCCTGTCAGACCTTCCCCTGGAGCCCTCTGATGTGCTTTACCAGCCTCAGCTTTACAGAGTGCTGCCAGGAGGTTCAGGTGTGGGCAGAGCGTGGCTGGGGAGAGCAGAGCCGTGGCACGGCCTGGCAGGCGGGAAGGTGGTCTCCAGCACTGACCCTTTTTGGGGAAATAATTGCATCCCCAGAGGGGGTGAGGGAGCAGAAAGGCCCCTCAGCTGAGTAAGCTCTTGCTCCTGGTGATTTCTGGCTGCTCAAACTGTACACCAGGGTTTCTCCACAAAATGCAAATATTGAGGTCTGGCTTCCTACCTCACAATTACAGACAGAGAGATTAAATCCAGAGCAGATTCTTTTCAGGTTAACCCCAACTTTTGATAAAAAGGTGTTCTTCTGAGGCATTAAGCAAGATTTGTGCCCTCAAAGGTCCCCGGGAGGAGATCGTGTACCTGCCCTGTGTCTACAGGAACACGGGGATAGAGAAGCCCGACTACCTGGCCACTGTGGACGTCGACCCCAGGTCTCCTCACTACTGTCAGGTACCGTTTTCAAGGCTGGTGTGTGTTTGGGTTCATGGTCAGCATTTCTAGTCTTACTTCTCCTCTGGTCCATGACTCTTCCTCCCCTGCTCTGGCTTCGGCTTCGTCTGTCTTTTCCTGTACTCGTTTTGCGGTAGGTGTTTGTGTTGAGGACCAGTCAAAGCCTCTGCTGGTTGTTGTACCAGGCTACTCAAGGCTAACCTTTATCTTGTTAGTCTGAGACACTTTCAGAGCGGTTTTGTGCTTGGTATTTCGCTTGTTCTTTCTGCAGCAGCGGCGCTGCTTTGTGCTGAGCAAGAAAAACCCTATCCAGAAGCTGATATTTCCTCGGGGTATGTCAGTGTCAAACACTGGGGGTATAAACACAGACAGAGTTTATAACGTAGGAGGTCTGATACCCTGGGAAGTCCCACACAGCAGGCATTGTAAATCCGATCTGTTTACTTCCTAAATGGAAGTAGCTGTAGGTAGTTGGTACCAATGCACCAGCTCCAGACTGGGTGAGACTGTCCTGAGCCCAGTTTGTTCGCACTAAACCCATGGTGAACCGCGTGGTGCTCACCTGCCTGGCATGGCTGGGGTACGTGGGGCCGGAGCAGGGGATCTGCTTGGGCATCCAAGCTTGTCATAGTTTGTTCTTCTTTTTAAATAGCTGCTGCTGGGGGGTTTATTGCAGGGGTGTGGAGGAAGCAAATCCCCTGAAACTTTGACAAACTTTGCTCTGATCTTTCAACTACCCCTGGTTACACGGGGGAAGAGTGATCAGAAACGAGAGTGCAAACGAACGTGCCAGGGTGGTGCAGCCCCAGCTGCAGTGGGGTGAATCCTGCAGAGCAGGGACTTGCAGCACGTGGACGAGTGGTGCTTTTTTCTTTCTGGTGGCTTTTCCCCATACTGTTATTCCATGTCTCCTTATTTAGATAGAGCCTTTTAAAGGTTTGGGTTAACTTACTGGTGTAGGGCGGTTGACAAATGCCATGGAATCACCACCTCCCACTTCCTTCTCCCCTTTTACAGCCTGGGCTCTGCAGATCTCGGGCTGAACCTGCCTCCTGAATAACAACTAGCAGTTTCCTTCGGCTCTTTATTAATTTATGCTTTGACATAAAGAGCTGTTTCTTTGCCTGGGGTGGTGGTGGGGGAAAACCCTATGCCAGCCTGAATCTTAACTCTGTGCCTGGCTTTGCAGGTGATCCACCGCCTGCCCATGCCCAACCTGAAGGACGAGCTCCATCACTCGGGGTGGAACGCCTGCAGCAGCTGCTTCGGGGACGCCACCAAGAGCAGGAACCATCTGATTCTACCAAGCCTGATCTCTTCTCGCATTTACGTGGTGGACGTGGGCACAGACTCGCGGGCTCCTCGAATCCATAAGGTATATTGTAGATGGCGTTAGGTTGGGCTTTCATTTCTTATGTTCTGACCAAGTGTCGTGGTTTTGACCAATGGGACAGATGATGACCCCTCCCTCCCCCCCAAGGAAAAGAGAGGGGAGGAAAGGATTAAGAGATTCAGGAGTTGAGATAAAAACTAAACTACTTTAATGAAATATCAATACCAATAATATAATAAACAATAACAAGAATATAAAAGGAAGGATAAAGAAAAAAAGTACACAGTCTATACAAAACCCTATCAGGCTCCCAGGACGATGATCACGTCCCCAGCAGCACCAGTGAACGTCCCAGGCTGGACTGGGTGACCAGCAGGAGCTGGATTCCGGATCAGGATCAAAGGCAGATGAACAGACAGGGTCCTCCTCAGACATCAGCCATTGAAGGAAGAAGAAAGTAACTAACAATCCCTTGATCCCTCAGCTTTTTTTACTGAGCATGATGGGGATGGGATGGAATACCCCAACTGGCCAGTTTTAGGTCACCTGACAGGATTCCCTGCCCTTGGCTGTTCTAGCAGTCAGTATCAGCAAGGGCCTCTCTGCACCATCCCTTGGGATAATCAGGTCTGATCACTGTGGGACGAAACACTCTCTGAACAATGTGCTGTTGGTTTCAGACTTTAGTTAGTTAGAAGAGGCCCAGCTAAAAAAGTAAAACTACTGAACAGAAAATTGGTTTGTTTTGCCTCAAACCAGGGCACCAAGAGACAGTGCTTTTATGGATTCCAGCCTCAAAGTAGGATAGGAGAGCTGGAGCAGATATGGAAGCTTCTGTCAAGTGTTAGGAATTGCAGGAGTTTTGAAACTTGTGCTATTTGTTGATAAACAACAGACAAAAATCTTGCAGTGAAACGCTGGTAGATGTGTTCCTCCCTCCTAGGGGTGGCTCTGGGGCGGGGTAGCCCTCTCGGAGAGGGGCCTGGGACTGTGTGTGCACTCGTTTCAGGTTGTGGAGCCGGTGGAGTTATTCTGGAAGGGTAACGTGGCGAATCCTCACACCTCTCACTGCCTGGGCAGCGGGGACATCTTAATCAGCTGCTTGGGAGACCCTTCTGGCAACGGGAAAGGTACCCGTCCCCCGCGGTGCTCTAGGGGAGGCATCTGCGGAGCAGTACCGGCTGCCAGCTGCAGGGGTTGTTCTTGTGCACCCCACCGCTCCACCAGCTGTAGCCTGAGGTTACTGTAGAGTGTTTCATTCACTACCACGTGATCAAGTGCTTTAAAAATTCGGCTTTGGTTTGCTTTAAACCACAAAAGTGATACTAATGGAACCACAAAGTTTTCTTAAGCACAGGGTTGCATTTTAAGGAGCATTCAGACACCACCATCTCTCCCCCCCCCCATTTAAAGCTGAATGTATTGTCTTATTATTAAAGCTGTGAATCTGTGGGAACATCTTCAGACGCTGGTTTCTGTGTTTGTCTCAGGTGGCTTCATTCTGCTGGATGGAGAGACCTTCGAAGTGAAAGGAAACTGGGAGAACGGGGAGAAGGTCCCTCCCCTGGGCTACGACTTCTGGTACCAGCCACGACACAATGTCCTGATCAGCACCGAGTGGGGAGCCCCCAAAGTCTTGGCAGAGGGGTTTGACCCAGCCGACGTGGCGAGAGGTGAGGGGGTGTTTGTTCAACCTCCCAGGAGTGAAAGTGCTTCTTCCTGACAGTGACATCTCCTCCTGTGCTCATTCTTGTCTGCTGCCCCCATCCTCTAGGGCACTACGGCCGCCGCATCAACGTGTGGGACTGGAGCACCCACACCTACCTGCAGGCCCTTGACTTAGGGCAGGGCTCCGTTCCTTTGGAAGTCCGGTTCCTCCACAATCCCGACGCGGCAGAAGGGTTTGTGGGCTGTGCCCTCAGCAGCACCGTGCATCGCTTCTACAAGACAGAGGTGAGCAACAAAAGCCCTGGCAAACACATAGAATCCTAGAATCCTATAAGTTGGAAGAGACCCTTGGGATCATCAACCATCAGCCCTACTCTACAAGATCTCCCCTACACCAGATCCCTCAACACCACATCCAATCTACTCTGAAACACAGTCAGGGATGGGGACTCCACCACCTCCCTGGGCAGCTGATTCCACTGACTGACCACTCTTGCTGGGAAAAACTTTTTCCTCATGGCCAGCCTAACCCTCCCCTGCTGCAGCTTGCAGCCATTCCCTCTCCTTCTATCCCTCATTGCCCCTGAGAAGAGACCAGCACCAACCTCTCTGCAATGTCCTTTCAAGCAGTTGTAGAGAGGGAGGGCAGCAGCAGAGAGGGAGGGCAGCAGCAGAGAGTGAAACACAGCAGCTCAAAAGGGGATTCAGGAANCAGCGGAGAGGGAGGGCAGCTGCGGAGAGTGAAACACAGCAGCTCAAAAGGGGATTCAGGAACTCACCCATCGCTTGGGAAATAGTCACATTCGGATTGTCCATCAGTTTAATCACGGGAATGAGTTGTGAAGGGTCTCCGCTACTGAACGTGTCTTGCCAAGGATGGGAACGTTAGTGGGCACTTGGACATGGCGTGGCATTAGACCACGGCCTGCTCTCTGGCCTGCAGGCTGCTCGCCGAACGGGGATGGGTTGGGTGGCTGATCAGAAGGTGTGGGACTCGTCCCCGGTGTCAGTGTGTGCTCCCACTGCTCAGCTGGTGTTGGGAAGCACAGGGAAGACCTGAAGGGAGGGGAGGAGGGGGCAGTGACGGGATCATGGGCAGGGGTGTGGGGCTGTTGCTGTTGTAGACAGAGGACGCAGAGCGGTAGGAGATGGGCAGTCTTTAGTTCTGCTGCTGCAACAATCCCTTTGAGGGGTTGCTGCATGATGTAATCATTGACATCCTTACTGGCAGCATGGTCACCCTCCTCCCCCCTCGGTAACGCTTCCTTGTGGTGTCCACATCTCTGTTCTGGACCCCTTAAATAAACAGCACTGTCTGCTGCTCCTCCCTCTGTCAGGCCGAGCTGAGCCCTCTTGGCCAACACTGAGCAGTGACAGTGCTGTGTTTCCTCCCGTGCCTTCTGCAGAAAGGAGACTGGGCCGCAGAGAAGGTGATTGAAGTCCCCAGCAAGAAGGTGCAAGGATGGCTCCTCCCTGACATGCCTGGTCAGTGTGAGCTTGGTTGGAAAAGAAATGGGGGCCTTGTCCTCTTCAGTTCCTTGGTACAGTGGGGCCTCCTGCAAATCCTTAAATGCCAGCCGCTTCCCTTGTTAAATACTCACTTTCTGTCTGGGTTCTGCCTGTAACACTTCTGGAGTAACCAAATTAGCCTGGTTTGTGAGCCACCAAGTAGGAGGTTGTCAGACCGCTGCTCCCACGCTGCGCGGCGCTTGAGCTCGGTTCCTCCAGAACAGTCCTTGGTGGTTGGGTTTTTTGAGCTGAGCTCTCATTCAGGAAGAGTCCTGGGAGAGCCTGAACCTCCTTTTGGGGAGGCACTGCCTTTCCTAGGACCAACCTGTATCTTACCATACTTTTCTGAGGCTACTAGGGCTAGAATTTTGCAAGACAACAGGCTTTTTGTCTCTTCTGTTGGCTGGTCCTGTCTTGTTTCCTGACTTTTTTTGCTACTGAACGTTTCCCTGCAGGTCTCATCACCGACATCCTCATCTCGCTGGATGACCGGTTCCTCTACTTCAGCAACGGGCTGCACGGAGACATCCGCCAGTACGACATCTCCAGCACCCGCCAGCCCAAGCTGGTGGGGCAGGTGAGGCAGTGTCACAGAAGCTGTCACATAACCTGGGCAGCAGAGGAGCCTGCCTTCTTTATTAACAAGAGACAATGGCGATTTACTTCTGCTTGAGAACCGTCACATACCGCTTTCCTGTCCCTGCGGTGGCTGACGCTTGCTCTCCCACCTTCCCTTGCTTGCAGGTGTTCCTGGGGGGCAGCATTGCCAAGGGTGGGCCTGTGGCTGTAGTGGAAGACAAGGAGCTGCAGTGTCAGCCAGAGCCATTTGTGATCAAAGTAAGTTCTGCCACCGTGTGTGTGTTTGGCGGGGGGGGCGGGTCAGAGCTCTCCTTGTCAAGGACCTGGGTGGTGCCTCTGAGGAGCAGGACTGCCCTGCTGTGCTGTTCCTCCTGGCTGCTGAGGTTCTTTTTGCTCAGCCTCCCTGGTGGCTGGTCTTGAGCACCTCGTTCTCTGTTCCAACTTCAGGGGAAGAGGGTGCCGGGTGGACCTCAGATGCTTCAGCTGAGCTTGGATGGGAAGAGGCTGTACGTCACCAGCTCTCTCTACAGTGGGTGGGACAAGCAGTTCTACCCAGATCTTATCAAGTAAGAAAACTTTGGTAAACAAACTGCAGGATCTCAAGGTTTCTCTGTTAATTGGTGAGAGATTCCAGCTGGTGCAGAGAGCTCTGTTCCAGTCACATTTACACACAGCCCCCACAGCCTGGATGTTCACCCAAAGCACGTCCCTCTCAGCGGGCCCACGCCTCCTGGGGGCCTGGACACGCTCTTTGTTGAACCAGATCTCTTAGGAAGTGGGTGAGAACGGGTGGAAAGGCGGGAGGGTGACCTGGTGGCCCTGGTACTCCTCCCAGACGGCCTTTGAGTGCCCCAGCGGGACTCGGGGGCGTTCAGGGAGGTGATCTCCGCGGTGGCCACGGGAGGGCAGAGCGCAGCTTGCCTACTCCTTTCCAACTCCCCGCTGTTCATTTTCACTCCTTCCTTCCGAATTTGAGGTTGCAGGTTTGGCTGAGGTGAAGTAGTTCCCTTCTGAGACCTGCTAAGCCCCAGTTTCAGTGTGGGGCTCTTCCCGTTGTACCTTAAACGAAGACAAATCCTGCCCAAATATGGAAGAGACGAGAAGAGCCACAAATGGGAAACCTTTTCCCAATATCTGTTCTCTTGTCCCCTTCTCAGGGAGGGCTCTGTGATGCTGCAGATCGATGTGGATACTGACAGAGGCGGATTGAAAGTGAATAAAAACTTCCTAGTGGATTTTGGGAAGGAACCCGATGGGCCTGTCCTGGCTCATGAGATTCGTTACCCTGGTGGGGACTGCACCTCTGATATCTGGATGTAACTGTATGGAGCTTGTTTCTTCCCCCCGCCCCATCTTTCTCCCTGCCCTCCCCTTCCCTTCCACGGGGGTGAATCGGTTCAGCTGGAGCTTTGGCTGGCACCTGAATGCAGGATTCCACTAGGCTGAGCCGTGGAGGCTCCACTTTCTGCTCCTTCTGAGGCAGCCAAGGCAGGACTTTGTCGAGTGGGGCTGATGGTTGGACTCCATGATCCCAACGGTCTCTTCCAACCTGAATGATTCTGTGATCTCTCTGAAACACTGATTCTGTGATCTCTCTGAAACACTGATTCTGTGATCTCTCTGAAACACGAGATAAGTCTCCTTTGCTCTACTCCTCCCTCTTCCACCAGGGTCTGTGTAATCACTAGTGACTGCAGGTGCCCAGGCCGAGGTCACCACTCTCTTTGGGACTCTTTGCCTTGCTTGGTGCCAGCTTGCCCTGCTGCTCGCTGGTGGGGCAGAAGCTGTTCCTAAAGGACTCCCTGAGAGGGGGAGCAGGAGTGTCCTGTCCCTGCAGAGCTCGATTTGCTCGTGAAGCACTGGGTGCTTTGCAGCAGACCCAAAACTCACGTGTGCCTGATCTGAACCCAGAGCTGGGTTATGTTTTAACATTTGTGCAGCAATCTTATAAAAAAAAAAAATCATCAATAAAATTCTTCTTCAAGTCAGGTGGAACTTCACTTTTTTTATTTTGTCTTTTCAGCATTTCACTGTTTCAAGTGAAAGAACGTGGTTCTTCCATGGTTCTTCCTGCTTCAAAGAACACGAAATGCAGGCTCATTTCAGAGAGTGAACTCTGAAAGCTCTTTGGTGAGGAACTTATTTCTGCTGAAGCCCCCTTTGTTCCCGCTGCTGCAAGCAAAGAGTCTCTTCCTTGAGAGCGGGGAAACCTGCAAAAAGCTTCTCTGCAGGCTGTGCTGAGCTGGGTGACAGCGACAGCGGGTGTCCTGGGGGTGTCTCTTGGCTCTCCTGCGACTTCTGGAGCAGATGGGTGCTCCCAGCCTCACCCTTTCTCCTCTCCCCTCCCTCTCTCTCNCCCTCGAGGTCTTGCTTTCCCTCTGTGTCCTGATGAGCTGCAGGGTGTTAGTGGGACTTCCCACTGGAGCCTTTTGAGAGGGCTTTTTTCTGACTTCTCCTGTGCTTCCTCCCCCCCCAGCTGACAGCTCTTGCTGTAGAATCAAGGCTTCTGTACATTGCTGTTTCCTGTCTTGCCTGAGATATTTACAACCAGGCTTGGAGAGTCCAGTTTCGTGCTTTCAAACATGAAAACGTCCCCAGGGGTGCCCCGTTAAAGGCAGTAGATGCTCTTCCAGGTGAGTACAGGAGGGCATAGTGCTGCTTGCCTAGTCCTTCACAGGAACCATCTCTCAGTTTTCACTCACCCCTGGTTAAGTTGAGGCTTCAGGACGAGGAGAAGCAGCCGGTCTTGCCCATGTGCCCTCCCCAGCCCCGCTGTGCTGCCGCTGGAGCCCCTGTGGGGCTGTGGGAGGAGGTGGCTGATGGAGCTGATCCGGCAGAAAAAAGGTGGCTCGTGGTGCATCCATCTCCCTGGGGCTGCCCCCAGGGCAGGGCCTTCACTGCCCACCTGAAGCCCCTGCTCGTAACACGGTGCCTGAAATCACCACCTGAGGATGTGGGTTTCGGAGGGGTTTGTCCGGTTGTAGCTGTGGGCTGTAGCAGGGAGGGGTGATGCCACTGGTGCCACGCTGCTGCCCAGACCTGTCTGCCCCCTCCCCGGTGCCGCCTGCTCCAGCAGCAGAGTGTTTCCTTTGGAGGAGAAGGGGTGGCTGGAGGAGCAGTGGAGGAAAGGCAGGAGAAAGTGTGTGGGGGCAGCAAGCGTGGTTGTACTGGTGTTCCCTCCAGCAAACCCAGTACCCTGTGTGTGGGAGTGCTTGTTGGAGCGATGCTTGGTGAAGGGCAGAGCGTGAGCCCGGTAGCCCTGTGGATGTTGGGTTTGTCTCTGCTCACTGAAGTGATCAAGAGATCCTGGGTGGTGGATCCTCACTCTGCACGGGGTTTTGAGCACTCTCTGTTTTCATGTGCCGTCCATGGACTCTGCTGCCCCAGGAGCTGGTTGTCCCTTGCCACCCCCACTGTGTGGTGAGCTGTGCCACTGCCATCGACTTCTTGCTGCTCCCCTGAGGGTCCCCAGCTGGTGGGGAGGTCATCCCCTGGAAATCTCACCATCTTTCTGCCCTATTGCCCCCTTCTCTGCCCTGGCAGGAGGTGAGCTCAGCTGGTTTGCCTCGGTGCTCGCCTGCACCATGAACTTAGGAGTTTTCGAGCAAAGCTCTGGTTTACAACATCTTCAGGGGTTGGATGATGTGGGTTTCCTTCTGCTCCTGAAGCAGGGAATGGGCTGGAACAGAGTGAAACCCCTGGGAGATGTGAAGCCTGGGAAGGTCTAAGACAGCCTACCTCTTGCTGCAGGTTTTGCTGGGACACGATTGAATGGCAGAGCGAGGTGGGACACGGGAGAATGTCCCCTGGGACACTGGGGGAAGGTTGGAGACTGGTCCTGCAGTTGGGAGCTTCTTGCTTGGGTGTTCAGAGCAGGCGTGGTGTCCTTGGCGGAGCAAGGTCTTCTCCCGATGCCTTTGGTGTGCTGTGCCAGCCCCAGCAGCAGGTTGCATCACCTCATCCTGCCCAGTATCAAAGCTGCAGCGTGTTCTTCCCTGTCAGGGCTGGCAGAGGTGGTGAGGAGCAGGGGAGCAGCTGCCACCCCAGCGTGGGCCCTCCTCGAGGCCCCTGATGGTGTCCCCGTGTCACGGCTGCCACAGGGAGCGTTCCTTGGGCCGGGAGCTGCCGGTGCTGATGGTGTTCTCCACTGAGCATCCCTCCCTGGCGTTGCTGAGCCTGCTCTTATCAGTTTTAATTAGAAAACTCTACACCCCACAGCTTGGTTTTGTGAGGGGTGCCAAAGACGTCACCAAGGAAAGCCAAAGAGGATGACCAGCAAACTTTGCTAATGAGTGGAGGACTAATGAGCCTTTTAATTAGCAGGTGTGCAGGTGCAAGGAGGTGGTGCAGTGAGACATGCACTCGTGACAGCAGAAGCCTGCAAAGAGGCATCAGCCGAGCTCCTGACGTTGCCCCTGATGGGGCAGAAGCTGCTGGTGCCTCTTCAGGCCCGGCTGTGCCTCCTGCCCGCTGGGGAACTGGGACGGCAGCCCCTCAGGGACAAGGCCTGGACCTCTTTCTTTGGCTTTGCTGGGAGGAAAAATGGAGAGGTGTGCCCAGTTCCATGGGAGAGCACTGGTGAGACTGGGCCGTTGAGCAGAGAAGAGGCAAAGGCTGTTTTGAGCTGCTGTTGGGAGCAGAGCAAGCCCTGGCTCTGGAGCTGCTCCTGCACCGAGGGCTTCCTTCTGTTACACAGGGAGATGCCAGCCAGCCCCTCGTGTCCCCAGCGTCTCTGCTGGCCTTTCAGCCTCCAGCCCAGCTCATGCTTCTGCCTGCTGGGTTCTGCTCTGTCTTCTGCCTGTCTCAGCTGCTGGACGTGCAGTGCCAGTTGCTGGCTCCATCCTTCTGCCAGGCCTGAGTGTCCTCCAGTGGGCAGCACCTTCTGGTCCCCATTGCCTGGAGCCCACGTTTGGGAATCCCGATCCCTCAGATATTGGTATTTCCACTCTTTCTGGAAGGAGTGAGAACAAGAAAGACCTGGTTAAAAAACCCCCATGTTTTCCTTTCTGCTGCCTGGAACAAAGCTCTTGGCCAGCTGGGCCCACCACCTTTTGGGTAGTGCACTGGTTATTTGAGAAACTGCTTAAAGCTGGTGGGCTCTGGTGCCAGGCTGGTCCCACCTCCCCCTGTCGCATGTTTAAAGTGCTGGTGTGGAACCAGAGTCCCATTAATTACAGCCCTGGGTGAGCGGGGGCTATCTCTCCTGATAAAGATCTCCTGAGGGCTGCTTTAATGGGGCTGTCAGATGTTTCTGCATTCCTGTGTGGAGCAATTACTTACCCCGTGTAATTTGCCCACCGACTGGGGAGCTCTTCCCCAAGAGGAGATACTTGTTCTCCTTCCATGGGGCCTGGTGCTTCCTTTGGCAGCTGGTGGCAGCCGGGCTCACGGTGGTCTCACCACGGGACTCTTCTTCCAAAACACTTCTCTGCCACCCACTACCCTTTTCACAGAGGTCCCTCCTGTTCCCCAGGGGGTTTTGGGGCAGTTTAGTCCCGTTTAGGCTCTTTGTGCCTTCGGTGGGAGCTGTGCCGTGTGGTGGTGGACGAGGCTGTGACAGCCTGGCTGCGTCCTGTCCCTCAGAGCTGCAGGTTGTCCAAGAAGGGTGGACATGGGGACACCTCTGTCCTTGGCTTCCCGTGGCATTGTTCTGCTTGGCTGAGGTGGGGGGAGTAAGTGGCTAGAGAGTGTGGGCTAGGGACTAAGAGGCAGTAGCTGTGCTCAGTTGCCCCAGATCCTAAAGGCTCCCGTTTCCCACACCTGGACCGACGTTCCCGGGTGGGAGATGCAAACCTGGGAGGCAGCAGCCATGTCCTGGCTGTGCAGGTGCTGCATCAACAAAGGCACGGCCTGTGCTTCCCCAGGCCCCTGTTTCTCACCTGACACCTTTCCCAGCTGTGTGGGAAACGTCAGGAGTCACTGGAGTCTCCTCTGATGCCAGTGGTGATGGAGCCCCCTCCCTCCTCTGGGTGCTGTGTCCCAGGTCACGGTCCGTAGGGGCTGGGAACATCTTCTCTATGGGCAGAGGTACCACGGGGCCCTGCTTCCTGAGCTGACACCAGGGATGCCATGTCTTCAGCTCAGCCCTCAGACAGGGACGTGCCTTCTGTCAGGGTCCAGCTTTCAGAGGTGCCATGGGTGGCCTTCGTCCCTTCAAAGCTTGTAATTTCCAGGAGATGCTGGTGGGGCCGATTATCTCGCTGGACTTCTCATCCCTGCTGTGGAATTTGCAGCCGCTGCACATTTGTGTGGCAGGAACCCGGGGCTGGGGGGTGGCTTTAATTACCTGAGTCTCAGCTGGGACACGGCGGCCTCCAGAGCGTGGAGAAGTCCATTGGAAACCAGCAGATCCCCAGGATCAGATATGGGTCTGAGGAAAAGACCTGCACAGAGCAGCAGATTTCTCCTCGAGATTGGTGGTTGGTGAGGCGGAAACCAGCCCCAGCGCTGGTCTGACACCTCCCAAATGCTTGGGATAGATGGCTCCTCCCTTGGTTTCTCCCCCACCCTTTGCCATGGATATAAGGCCCCCTGGAGCAGCCTTGGCCAAGACAACCTGCTCCAGCGAGGCAGAGAGCAAGCTGCACCTCCAGATCCAGCACCCCTGCTCTTGAGGAGAGTGACCCAGAAGACCTTCAGCATGGGTAAGAGCCCTGCAGCCTCCCAGCAGCCCCCAGCCTGGCTCTGGCTCTGGCTCCAGCCTCTGCCTGGAGGCTGCAGACACCCCACCTTGAACCCAGGTCCTACCTGGGGACGGGTGGGTTTGTTCTTCTGCTGGGCTGCAGGAAGGAGAGGTTTGGGACAGAGCTTTGGTGTCTGGTGCCAGATGTTTCTTTGCTCTCCCTACCCATCTGCTCCCAGGTTTTGGGATGATCTCTTTGCCTCGAGAGGCTAAGTCTGGGATTCCTCAGTGCTGTAACAGCAGCAGATGCTGGTCAGAGAGGTCCCCTTTGATAGCTGGGGTGGGAGAAGGTCCATGGGGTGGGACAGAGCCTTCTCAACAGGCACCTTTGAAGGATGTGGACGTTTCTCATTTTATTCTTCTCTTTTTCTCCCCAAACAGACAGATGCAGAGCTCAGTGCTACGACTACCCCACCTGCCCAGATGTTGTGAAAGGCAAGTCCTCTCCCAGAATCACGGAATGATATGGGGTTGGAGATCCAACCCCCCTGCCAAAGCAGGTCCTCCTAGAGCAGGACCTCTGGAGCATGTTTGGAATGGGGGCATTGGGGAAAGACCTCCCTGTTAGTGGAGATCACCATTAGTTAATTAACTGGGTGGGCTGAGCTCCTGCCCCCAAGGGGAGGAAACTAGTGGTGTGGAGACCCTCCTGTGTGGTTCTCTTGCCTGTGGGTCAGTAATGGATCAGTTGGGTTGCAGAGTTGTCAGGACTAAGGAGGAAGGTTGTAGCATCCTGGAAAATGAATCGAGTCCTATCTGAGAATCTCTTGAAGCTTCTCTTTTCCTTTCTGGCTGGTTCTTGGCACGTTCTAAGTGAGGCTTTCTCTCTACCCAGCTCCTCGAGAGGAGGTTGCCTACGTGACCTGTACCTACAGGGAGACATGCATTGACCAGCCTGACTTCCTGGCCACCATCGATCTCAACCCCAGGTCTCCCTATTATTGCCAGGTACCTGAGTCTTGGCTTTTTATTGGGCTGGTTCTGGGCTGCTGGCTCTGTGTGTCAGACCCATGCTGTGTCCTCCTTTCCACTCTCCTCTTTATGCCTGGCTCTGCTTGAATCTCTCCTGTCGCTCTGTCCTGGGGACAGGTCTGCTCTGACTCCCTTCCCAACTCACTTCCAGAGCATCGTGGTGCTGCTGGTGAGCTGTTGAGCACAGGCTCGGAATCACCCTCTCAGGGGCTGCTCTGCAGGAGGTTTAGGGGACCCAGCAGAGTCTCAGCACGTTTCTGTCGTGCTGCGACGTCAGGGACGTTCTGTCGGGCGCTGGGCGTCCTGCCTGCTGTCGCCCAGGATGGGACCTGGGTTTTTCCCTGTCCCTGAGGGCTGCAAGGACAGGATGTCTACCCCTACAGCCACGTTTCAGCTTTAACCTTTCCCCAGATCTCCTTTGGTGCAGGGAGCG
Organism: Jacana jacana; assembly: GCA_013400555.1. Classification (NCBI taxonomy): domain Eukaryota; kingdom Metazoa; phylum Chordata; class Aves; order Charadriiformes; family Jacanidae; genus Jacana; species Jacana jacana. The sequence goes on from VZTM01007468.1 coordinate 52,502, forward strand.
GCGTTACCACCTCTAAGTTGCTGGTTGTACTGGGGTCCCCCCTGCGCGCCCCCTAACTCTGCCTTGGCTGCCTTAGGTGATCCACCGCCTGCCCATGCCCAACCTCAAAGACGAGCTGCACTCCTCGGGCTGGAGCACTGGCTGCACCTGCTTTGACAATGTCACCACCAAAAGGAACAAGCTGATTCTTCCCTGTTTGATTTCTTCCCGCATTTACGTGGTGGATGTGGGGTCCCAGTGCCGGGCTCCCAAGCTCTGTAAGGTAGGCCTGAGGTGATTCCGCTCTGACCAGTTTCTGGGAAGGAGTTGGGAACTGGTGCTTCTGGGATAGTACATGGGGAAGAAGGGTTCTCTCTTCGTCTTCTCTTCCAGCCTGATGTTAGAGACCTGGGTGTCGTTTCCCTCTCCCCTTTTCAGACCAGAGAAGGCTCCCATCGCCACTGTGCTCCTTTCTGTGAACCCACTGCATTCAGAGAGCCAAAATGACTGGAAGTCAGGCAGCAGCCCCCAGTGTCCCCCACCCAAATAGTGGGGTGGACAGAGGGGCTGTTTTGGGTTCAGTATTGCTCAGAGGCTTCTGTTCTCCTCCCTGAGGAGGAGCAGGCCCTGGCCAGTGGGTGTTCCTGGAAAGAAAGCTCCTGGAGGCGTCAGGGATTCTCCAAAGTCTCGTGTGGCCCCGGGGGGCTGTGCCAGGGAGGGTGAAACGTGCTGAGCAGTTGGAGGTTGAAGTGTGTGTGTGTGTGTCACCCCTTTGCAGATGATTGAGCCAGTGGATGTCTTCTGGAAGTGCAACAAGGGGTACCTCAACGTGCCTCGCAGCCTGCCCTCCGGGGACATCCTGATTGCCAACATGGGAGATCCAGCCGGCAACGCCAAAGGTGCTTTGGCCCTGGGCTAACTGGGGAAAGGGCCCTCTGCTTTGGAAGGGGGGGCGTGGGGGTGTGATTTGCCATCAAACCCTTGGTGTGCTGCAGGTGGGTTTGTCGTGCTGGACGGAGAGACCTTTGAGCTGAAGGGGAACTGGGAAAACGAGTGCGAGGTCGTCCCGAGCGGATACGACTTCTGGTTCCAGCCGCGCCACAACGTGCTGGTCAGCTCTGCCGGAGTGGTCCCCCGACGCGCCGGACGGGGCTTTTGTCCCAGCGACCTGAAGAAAGGTGGGGGAAGAGGGATGTGGGTGCTGAGCCAGCTGGGGTGATGGGAGGGACGGGCAGCCCCCTCCCCTCTTCTGACTCGCCCTTCCTTTTCCTCCTCCTCAAGGGGTCTACGGGCGCCGCCTGAACGTGTGGAACTTGTCCTGCCGCTCCATCACCCAGTGCTTTGACCTGGGGGAGGACTCTCTGCCGATGAGCGTGAAATTCCTCCACAACCCCGAGGCTGCCGAGGGATATGTGGGCTGTGCCCTGAGTGGCGTCATCTACCGCTTCTACAAGTGTGAGGCAAGTGGTGTGCCCGGGGTGGGGGGAGCCCGGCCCTGCCTGCGCCGGCAGGAGGCCTCACGGCGCGCGGTGCCTGTGTGTCTCGTGCAGAGAGAGAACTGGGCAGTAGAAGAGGTGATTCGGATCCCGGCCAAGGATGTGACGGGATGGATTATGCCCAAGATGCCAGGTTTGTGTGCCCTGGGGTGGAGACACAGCGAATGGCGGGGGGAGGTGAGGGCTGGGATGGGTGGGAGGCGGGTTTGCCGTTGGTGCTGCCTGCTCTAGAGCTCTTGGTTCCTGTGCCACAGCCTTCACCGCCGACCTGGTCATCTCCATGGATGACAGGTACCTGTATATCAGCAACTGGCTGCATGGAGACATCCGCCAGTACGAGCTCTCCAAGAACTGCAAGCCCAGGCTGGTGGGGCAGGTGAGGCAGGAGCAGAAGGGCTGGTGCCGTGGGGCTCCTTGGCAGGGGCTGGTGGGGGCTGGATGCCAAGGCCTCACGTCTCCCCCTGCCTTGCTTGCAGGTGTTTGTGGGAGGCAGCATCCTCAGGGGCGGCCCCGTGACGGTGTGCAGGGACGAAGAGCTGAAGTGCCAGCCGGAGCCCTTGGTGGTCAAGGTGAGTTCTGCAGCCTCTTTGCCCCCCCAGGGCTGGGGTCTTTTTGGGGGGTGGCAGCAGCTCTGCTGCCCTGCCCCTGCTGGTGCACCCCTGTCTGGTGCTAACACGACTGCCCTCTGTTGTACCTTCAGTGCAAGAGGGTGTATGGCGGCCCCTCCAAACTGCAGCTCAGCCTGGATGGCAAGAGGCTGTACGTCACCAACTCCTTCTACAGCACGTGGGACAAGCAGTTCTACCCCAACATGGTCAGGTGAGGAGCGTCTGGGAGGAAAGGAGGGGGGTGGGGGGGGTGGGTGTTGAATTAGCAGAGATGGTTTGATTTAGCAAAGCTGACGATGAGCTCCAGCACAAGGCAAGCCCCGGCCACCCTGTCACACCGTGCTCTTACTCACATCCCTTGAGACTCCAGGAAGAAAATGGGAGCGCTGGTGTCCATCGCTGCTGGAACCTTCTCCCTGCAGCAGCCAAGCTGTCAGGGAGAAGGGAAGCAGGAGGAGAAGGGCAGGCTCTCTTGAGCCCCTGGTTTCTTGTCTGTGATGGCTGCGCTCTTGTCCCCTGCAGGGAAGGCTCTGTCATGCTGCAGATTGATGTGGACACTGAGAAAGGAGGCCTGACGGTGAACAAGAACTTCCTGGTGGATTTTGGGAAGGAGCCTAATGGGCCTTGCCTTGCCCACGAAATCCACTTTGCCTGTGGGGATTCCACCTCCGATATCGTGGCCTAGGTGCCCGTGAGAGAACCCCTCCTCCTCCTCCTCTCTCTCCTGTAGTGCAGCCCTTAGAAAAGAGCGAGGGGGGTTGGGTCTGGGGGTCCCTGTTGGTTGCTGGAGGCTAGGTTTCTGCTTAAGGGGCTAGGGAAGCTCGGCCCTTGTGCCAGGGTTTGGCTTGGGCAGGGCAGTGGGCAGAGACACGCGGCACGTTGTTCATTGTGAGCTTCCTCGCCCTTGAATGCCGAGGGCAAAGAAAGTGAAGTGCCCAGTTGGTCTGTGGTGCTGTTCCTCGGCCAGGTTGTTCCTGGGCAGTCTTCCCTTGGCCCCAGAGCCCTCCTGGCTCCCTGGCACGTCCCTGGCTCGCTCTGTGTCACCGCAGAAGGAGTGTGAAGTGCTTTATTCTGAAAAGAGGTGCCCGTTTCCTGCCACTGGTTTGCTTTTGCGTTTGCTTTAAACACGAATAAACCTGCTCATGGCATCAGCTGCATCGTCATGCGCCCTTGTTTCATTGAAACCCTTCTGTGTTCTTTCCAGCAGTGGTAGATGATTCAGGGCTGCAGAAATCCCTACGACAGAAATGGAGCTGGCTGCTCCCGGGGGGGCTGTTAGTCCTCCTGGGGACTCGCAGGCAAGCACAGGGGGGGGGAGATTGAGCCAAAACCAGCCCTTTTTTGCCAGCAATCGTTAGGTGCGATGGGCTGAGAGTCCCTAATGGACTGAGCCTGCTGGTTCCAGTTCCAGAAGGACAGGGAACTGCTGGAGAGGGCACAGCAGAGGACCATAAAGACGATGAGGGGCCTGGAGCATCTTAGGAGGAAAGGCTGAGGGACTTGGGGCTTCTTAGTCTGGAGAAGAGAAGGCTGAGGGGGATCTGATCAACACCCAGAAATGCTTCAAGGGGGGTGTCAGGAGGATGGGGCCAGGCTTTTTCCAGTGGTGCCCAGTGAGAGGACAAGAGGGAACGGGCACAAACTGGACCATAAGAAGCTCCATCTCAACCTGAGGAGGAACCTCTTCCCTGTGAGGGTGGCAGAGCCCTGGCAGAGGCTGCCCAGAGCGGTGGTGGGGTCTCCATCTCTGGGGACACTCAGCCCCCTCCTGGATGGTTCCTGTGGGACCTGCTGTGGGTGGAGGAGATGATCTCCAGGGGTCCCTCCCAACCCCACCTCAGTCTGGGGTCCTGAGTTCCTGAGTCCATGCCTGTGGTGGGCACTGGAAGGGGACCAGGCACTGGAGGGGCCAGGGGCAGCAGCCTCTCAGTCAGAGGTGTCGCGGGGAGAAGGGTTACGCCGCTCCTGCCCCCTTCCCCGCCAGCAGATGAAGGTCCTGCAGCAACCACTCCTCCTGCAATTAACCAAACCCTGCTCCTCTCTTTTCATTCCTGGTTGGCATCAACATCTGCAACCTCAGAAAATCCTTCCTGCCGTCGGGAACGCGGCGCTTGGCCCGTCGTTCCTCAGGGGCAGCCCCCGGCTCCCGTGGGGAGGCTGGAGAGCCAGCTTCCAGCTGGGAAGGGGAGGAGAGGAACCCTTGTTTCCCCCGGTGTGGGAAGGGGTGCAGGGTGTAGAACCAGCCCCGTGTCCCCCGGTCCCCTGCCCATCTGGGAGGGGAGGAGGTTCTGGAAGCGCTGAAATAGCTTCCCTGCATGCTCCCAGCGCTGTGGGACGCTGCCCCGGTGCCTCCCACAGCTCCAAGCGTGTGGATCCTCCCCCTGGGACTCCTTTTTCCAAACCCTCCTTCTCCCCATCCTGCTCCCTATATATTGCAACCCCTGCAGAGCTGCCTCCCCTCTCTCAGCTTGGTCCTGGCAGGCAGAATGCAGGCAGGATCGGCTCCTGCCGCTGCCCGTCAGCAGGCGAGACCCACCCCAGCCTCCAGCCCAGGTAAGAGAGTCCCTCGACTGGCTTTCCAACGGGCTGTCAGTGACTTTGGTGCCTCCTGGCCCTGGGCTCTGCTCCAGCATCCTCCTAAACTCGACTGGGGCTCGTGGGTTTGTGACTCCCACAGCCAGAAAGCACCAAGCGACAGAGAAGGTGGGGCTGAAGCTCGGTGGGCGTCTTCTCTGGCCAGGAGGGGGTTGTTGGAGGAGTGATGGAAAGGGAAGGGAGAAGCGAGCTGGAGGGGTGGCTTCTCAGAGCTTCCCCGGAGGGAGGGACAGGGGACAGAGTAGGAATGAGCAGAAATAAGAAGCTGAGGCAGCAGAGCCCGGTCGTACAGTTTAGCTGGGGGGGGTCCCCCCCTCTCCTCAGGCCTGCCACCCCCAGCGGGGAGAAAAGGGTCCTTCTGGTGGTGGCTGTTTCCTTCCAAGCTCTCACTCAGCTGCACTAAAACCAGTTTTCTCAGCAGTTTTGAAGTCCCCTGGAGAAGGAGGTGGGCAGGGTTGGCAGCACCCCCGAGACCTGCAGAGTGTGATGGGGGCTCCCGGGGACGGTGCTCGGGGCTGGGGAGGAGGCAACACCTCGAGCACTGAATGTTTTGGGTGCAAACAGGGAGTTCTGTGGGGAAGTTTTCCATTCATGCCCCAAAGCAGAGTGCCCTCTCCCCTCCCTCTGCCCTCGGCTCCAAGCAGCAGCCCAGCCATTCTGCCTTTCTCCCTCCCTGCCTCTCCTCCTCCTCTTCCTCACAGGAGAACCCAGAGCTCTCAGGGTCCCCCTGAGCCAGGCATTGCCCTTGCACGTGTTGGGCAGCCCTTCCTCTCCCCACACAGGGACAGAGACGTGGCTCAGAGCCTGGCCCCCCTCTGCAGGGGGAATATGTCCCTTTATCACTGCCCTTTTGAGCCCCAAAACCTTCCTGGGGGACATCCGGGTGCGTGTGGGCACCCTGCTTCGGGTATTGCCATGGTGGGGGGGGTGGGGGGTACGTGCAGCCACTCCAGGGGGTGGTTCCTTCAGAAGAGGGGATCAAAAGAACTCACTGTTGTCCAATTTCTGCTTGTTTTCTGTTCTTCCCAACACAGGACAGTGTGGAGCGTGTGGCCCCGGCTTCGCCTCGCCGCTGGATGCAATGAAAGGCGAGTCTGAGATCCCGGGCAGGCGGGGAAGAGCCCTGCCCTGCCTGGCAGTTAGGGGACAGACTGAGATGCTGCTTTCAGGAGGGTGTTATCAATTAGCAGCTCTCCAGTTCTCCCAGGGGGCTCCCAGCGAGCAGTGGTTCTGCTTCTGGCCTGTCCCGAGGCCGAAATGCTGAATGGCAGCTTGGTGGCAGAACAAACCCTTTTAGGTTTCGCGAGGGCTTGGTCACAGGATGGGTCAGAGCCTGCAGCAAAGTCCCCTCTGGCTCCTCTCTGCAAAACCAAACGGGATTTTGAGGTTTCTCAGAGGCAGATCTTTGGCCCAAGCCCCGTGGCAGCAGCAGCAGCAGCAGCAGCAGCAGAGCTAAACCCGGGGAGGAAGAGGAGGTCTCCCGTCGCGCTCTGCTCCCGACGGCTGGGATGGCAGCGTGACAAAACCTCCTGGTGCAAAAACCAGCCTCACAGGCTGCTTCCTCACGTGTCTGGACACTTCGCTCTGCTGTGAGGAGGCTGATGAGTGCATCATCTCCAGCTCTCCCTCCCTTAATCCCCTTCTCTAGGGCTTAGCAAACACGTCCTCGGAACCTTGAGAGCGAGCTCTGGAGCTGGCTCATGGTCTGTGAGTCCTATCCCCACGTCACCTTTGAACCAGGAGGACAGTGAAGAGGGGAGTCATTTCAAACCCTCCCCGTGCGTGGGCAGGGCTGGACAGTGATCCAGATTCGGCACAAACCCCCCTGACTGCCACCCTGGCAGTTCCCTTGGGAACCATGGCAGGTTGGGCGGCAGAGCCGGTGCTGAGGAGCTGCTGGGAGTCCCTTGGATCCCTCAGCGGGGCCAGGGGTGGTGGTGTGAGGATGGGAGCTCTGTTTCTGGTCCCATTCCCTGACGTTTGGTGCCCCTGAAGCTGCGGGGACGGGATCTGCAGCGCTCTCCGTCCCCAGAGCGCCACAGGCACCGCTGTCTGCAGGTTTATAAGGCACCATGTTGCAGAGCCAGCTATTACCTCTTTGGATCCAACCCAAAGGTCCCACATCAGCTCCCTCTCTCACTGCTTCCCACCTCCCTCTTCCTCAGCATTTCCTAAACCCCTTCTTCCCCACCAGCCCTTGCTCGATGTGGGGAGCAGCTCCTCTCTGGGGACCAGGGACCTTTTCCCTTTCCCAGGGGATGCTCTGCAGGAAGGGAGCTCTTATGCCACCGCCCCACGGTGGATTATCACTGCTTGGAAGGACCATGGACTGCCTGGGGGCTTGGAAGGCTTCCTGCCCTTGACTGCAGCCTGGCAAGCATTCTGCCTTGGCACTTCATGTGCTTTTAATGCTTCTCCCGTGCAGGTGTGATGGAAATGGGTTTGGTTTGATCTGTGTGACTGGTAGGACTGGGGAAGGGCTGGCATGTCCTTGCAGGCACGGGGTGATCCCAAAGGCATGGAGTTCCTTAGGGAGTCCGAGCTCTGGAGTTCACTTCCCAGGGCAGAGACACCCTCAGATGGAACAATATCAAATCCCACAGGGCAGCCCCCTCCCAGACCAGACCAGCCTCGTCCCCCTGGGGTGGCAGAGAGATGGGGATCCAGCTGCCCCATAGAGAAGGGGGAGCAAAGCAGCCCCCCAGCAGGGAGACCCAGGCCGGGCAGAGGCTCCTGCAAGGCTTTGACTCCATCGAAGGTGGCTCTGCTGATGCTCATGCAAGGTTTCTGTGTCGGAAGGTCCCCGGGAGGAGATCGTGTACGTGCCCTGCATCTACAGGAACACTGGGAGTAAGAAACCCGACTTTCTGGCCACTGTGGACGTCAACCCCAAATCTCAGCACTACTGCCAGGTACCCAACGCCTTCTCTCCGTACTAACCTGCCCTGGGAACAGCTCAGTCTTGTCCTTTGTGCCTCCCAGAGCTGCTGCTGCCTGCCCCGTTCTCCCCAAGACTCTGAGCCCTCCTGTGCTTAGGAAATGTATCCCAAATCCCCTCCACACCCCACCCTTGGCATCCCCTGGGCTCCCCTCTGCGGGGTGAGGCTTCCTGGGGACACCCCTGAACTTGCAGTGGGGTCTGCAAGGGTCTGAGCTCCCCGCTCTGCCCACCATCCCACACTGGGCAGGGGAAAGACCTGGGTAAAGTGGGGCTGGGGGCTTTGCAGGTGATCCACCGCCTGCCCATGCCCAACCTGGGGGACGAGCTGCACCACTCGGGCTGGAACACCTGCAGCAGCTGCTTTGGGGACGCCACCAAGAAGAGAAACCGCCTCATCCTCCCCAGCTTGATCTCCTCCCGCATCTACGTGGTGGACGTGGGAACCGACCCGCGAGCTCCCAGGCTCTTCAAGGTACCCGGGAGCTGGTGCCGACACACGGGGAAGGCTCTGAGGTCTGGGATCGTGGCTTCTGGCCACGGGGAGAGCTTGGCAAAGAGGCTCTGGGGGACATCTCAGAGCTCTGGCAGGACCCTGATGGCTGGATGATGGTTCAGGAGGGCTGTGGGAGCTGGTTGATGGTTCTGCAGGGCTGTGGGAGCTGGTTGATGGTTCAGAAGGGCTGTGGGAGCTGGTTGATGGTTCTGCAGGGCTGTGGGAGCTGGTTGATGGTTCAGGAGGGCTGTGGGAGCTGGTTGATGGTTCTGCAGGGCTGTGGGAGCTGGTTGATGGTACAGGAGGGCTGTGGGAGCTGGTTGATGGTTCGGGAGGGCTGTGGGAGCTGGTTGTTCTTGGGCTGATGTGCAAATACTGAGTTCTCCATCCAGCCCCATGCAGGAGGGGGACCAGAGGCCGTGCACACTCTGCCCTGGCTTGTGCTCTCTTGGCTCCTCTGGCTGCTTGGCAAGCCCCATTTTGAGGCTGGGCAGCTCCTGTGGGCCAAGGGGTGACACCGGGCCTGTGAACTGGCAGCCTGCTGGCCCAGGACAGCCTGACATGGGGGACAGCATGGTGACAGTCACTTCCCTGGCAGGTTGTCAACCCAGAGGACGTCTTCTGGAAGTGCAACCTGGGCTACCCCCACACCTCCCACTGCCTGGGCAGCGGTGAAATCATGATCAGCGCCCTGGGGGACCCAGCTGGCAACGGGAAAGGTACCCCAGTTCCCCCAGTCACCGGGGGAGAGGGTGCTGGGACAGGAGGGACAGTCCCCACGTCCTGGTGGCTTTGCCCATTCAGCAGCCTGGTCTGCAATGGGTTGATCTGTCCCTTGCTGCTTGTTTTACAACACATAAACCATTCATGGGGATGATTTCCCCACTACAGACCTGGGCTTGGGTTTTGCACCAGGTGGCTTTATTCTGCTGGATGGAGAGACCTTCGAAGTGAAAGGAAACTGGGAGAACGGGGAGAAGGTCCCCCCGATGGGCTATGACTTCTGGTACCAGCCACGCCATAACGTCCTGATCAGCACCGAGTGGGGGATCCCCAAGTGCCTGGGGTACGGCTTTGACCCCACTGACCTGAAGAAAGGTGAGGGAACAGTTGTTTCACGACTCTGGGCCGGAGATGCTGGGCAGAACCGCAGGAAGGGCAAATTCCAACCCTCTTCCCTGGGCAGCGAGAGCTGACAGTCTGACTGGAGGTACAGGTGCCCGAGACAGCTCGCTCACAGAACAAATCCCACCCCAATTCCTGGCGATCCCATGGATTTTAAAAAGAAATAAAAATAGGTGAGCTCAGCCCTTTTGCTGGGAAGACCCACGAGATGCAGAACCCACCAGAACCCCAGCCCGAGACAGTCCCTAACTGCTGCTGCTGAGCCACATGTGGGGCTGCATTTTGGCCCTAGGGATGAAGGGAGAAGCCCCATCTCAGCCCAGCT
>VZTM01007469.1:0-19139 GCA_013400555.1 Jacana jacana
GAAAATCTGTATCCATCACAACTTTGAGTAAACAGAATTATTTATTTAAAGCAGAATAACAAAACCACTATGAAATAGTTTTTGAGGAACTAGGTTAACTATAGATTTTCTATTATGCCTCAGAGCTTCCCAACTTTTTGTGGTTTTAATGCTCAGCATCACTATTTTACTCTTTTCTGACATGAACACATTAATCTACATTTAAACTATCTGTGATAGTTTAAAAATATTTTACATTATTGATTTTTTTTCCCCCCAAAGGCACCATTCTTTATGCATTCAATAATAATTTTCCAAGTTCTACCCAGTCAGATATTTTAACTGAGGACATCTTGACACAGTACACAAATTACAGGCTTGTCTGTTCTCTTTATCCTCTATCAATTTATGCTGAAAAAGACAACAGAAATTCCTAAAAAGTTAGCAGAAGAACTGTGACAGAAGGTGGTGGAAGAAATTGCTTCTTGCGGTAATTCACTTGAACAAGACAGTGAATAAAGTTTTCTTTCAGATAGTGTATTTATGTACAAGGTGTTCCAAAGTGATTTATGAAGTACAAAGGTATAAAGCAGCCTGGCAGAGCAGATACTGTGAACCGAAAGACACATTATACACTGAAAAAGGCTCCAGAATGTTTTGAAAATTAGGCATGGGAAAGTAGCTGCAAAATTACAAATGCTCAGTTTGAGATGGAAAATGAGGAAAAGAAGTGGAGAGCATTACCAGAGGACTACAGCAGGGTCTACATCCAAATGTCAGGATAGGAATAGAAAAGGAACTTTTATTTTTAATATTTGCCCAATTACCCCATTATGTTGACTGATATGCCGTATTCAATTGAACCATCACACCTTGAATAAATATCATCAGGATTATAATGTTAGCCTTGAAGTAACACCAGGGGGTTCATCAGTCTCAGCCTGCCATGGGAGACCACAGGGAAACTGCTAACTCCACCCTGATCACAAAGAAATGCATTCAGCATGACTCAATGGAGCTCCGCAGATGCCTTACTCTTGCCAGACACGTAATATAAATAAATCATAATAAGTAAAAAATGCATATTGCCAATCAAAAGTGAACTCCCTTAGAATTCAGGTCCTTCTCAGACCTTCCATAAGGAAAAGGCACTAAGTGTGGTGACATGTGTGTACCTATACATACAATCTCCCACGCTATTTTAAACTGCGCTTTGATCTTTGTTCTCACCTAGGCCTTGAAACTTGAAAAAAAGAGGGCACATCCACACATTTGAGATGTAGTTCCAAACAGAGCCCCTCTCTGTCTTCTTTTGAATAACCAATCTCAGAGATCCCCCCCATGTCAGAAATCAGCTAGTCTCAAAATTAATCCTTAATCCCATGGGAGGCATGGAGAAGACACCAGGAATTGCCTTCACTTCAGCAACCAGACACGTCCACTCCCTGCCTAAATCTTTCCTCACTGTCTTTCCTAAGCTCTCCATGGCCAGACCAAGGCAGCAGCCAAGAACATCTTACAGATTGCCAGCTAAAGACCTGGATTAGAGCGTGAGGTCTGTCTTCACAGACTACTCCACCCTATATGAAGTCTCCATGCCATGAAAACTAAGGTTGAAAAATCATCAATAAAATTGATATCTCATTGCAACAGGTCTGAGAAATTCTGAAAGTCAATTTTGTCCATTTTCAGATAATCAGTCCCAAAAGCATGCAATGTTATAGAAAAAATATCTGCTAAAATAAAAAAGGAATTGCATTAAATAAGAAAATGTGATAGCAGATAAAAACCCCATTCATTAAAGTTCATTTTTGTAACGGAGAATAAATTTATGTCTCAGCTTCTGTAAATTGGATTTTCAGCATTTAAAAACATTTCTTTGCTTATAATAAAGACATAGAATAAGATTGGAAATGGAAAACTTTCCACAGGAGGGAACTCTCCTTTCTGTTCTGATCCAAGTGGTTGAAACAGTGATTAAAACCTGCAGAGTTTCACAGCTGTAGCTGAAACAAGCCATCAGATGTGAAGCTTATTTTATGGAGACTAATTAATAATCTAAATGGATGTACGGATCTCTCACTTCTGTCTTTGTCATAAGAAATCAGTATTGAAAAGAACATTGCTGATACCTTCTGTTGCAAAGTATTCTTCCCCCTTGCAATCAATGTTTTATCATTTAGATAAAATAAGTGCAGTTTGTTTATCAACCCAAAGAGCAGCACATAAGTCAACCTGAAAAAAACCCACCACTTCTGCTCCATGAGGAGAAGCTTGTTGGAAACAATCACCACATCAAGTTTTACTTAAAAAAACCCCATATCTTTGATCCAGAAATAGTTCTTTCATAATATCCTTTATATTCTTTGTATTAATAAAGTTTTGGTAAGTGAAAACTAAGCACAGAGTAACAGAGATCTTTAAAATACCTGGTTATATTTACTGAAAATAAATGCCAAATGTAAACTGTATTTTGTAAGAATTCGCAGTGCTCATCAGTTGAGAGACAATCAAATCTGTAGCTGTTTCCTTAAAAAAAATAAATATTTTTCAATGTATTGCTCATGGTTAATACACAGAAATACACAGGACAATGAATTCAGAATTAAAAAAAACAAACAAACAGCTTCCTAAGAAAAGAAACGTCACTGTTAAGCTTCTAAGCGGCATCCGCTCCCCTCCAGTATTGCTGGAGAAGGGATTTAAAAAGCTGTAAAAAGACAATAGAAAAGTTTGAATCTTAAAGCCTTCCTAGTTGGGATCTTATTACTATGGTCTCAGACAATCAATGTTTTGGGGATATTTTTCTGGTTCAAAAATCCAAGCAGCAGCACTGTTCTTTTAGTTCTCTACTGCGATGTGGGTAGTGCTAGAAGACACAAAGAAACGCTCCTAAAATAGTCTCTCACTTTTGGAATTAACTTTTGGTTGGACAAATAGCAGCAGTGAGTTGTCAGATAATTCCGACTATGGCAGCTTGTCCCACTCATTTGGTTCAAAATATTCCATGTACAAGATCTAATCTCAAATGTATACTTCCACTTTTTCTTTTTTCAAAAGTCAGCAGAGCATCACAGTTTCAAAGATCAACACTGGCACACATGCCAATGTGACTCTGTGGTTTGTCTACTTACTATTTTGTCTGCAGACACAAGTTCACTCAAGCTGTACTTTGAGCTCAGTAGATGTGAATCCACTCCAAAGCAGAAAGCTGTGCATTTGTGGTTGAAAGCGCCGAGGCCAAGCTAATGAGTCCCTTTGAGACACCAGATATCACAGCCTGGACTCCATGTCTGCAAACACAGCTCTGCCTCCAACGGGACTTGTGGTGAGTAGGTGGAGCAAAGTCTGCCAGCAAAGCCATATCAACATCCCCCCCATGAGCTTGTGCCAGCGGTTTCATAGAGACACAAACTCCCAAAACACAGAGGTACTTTTGATAATTCTGCTCGCATTTCCCTGCTCAGGACAACTGGCAAATCTTGCAGTAGCAATTCAGCAGGTCACATCCCTGAGCTCTCTGCCTGGATCCTCTGCCAGAGGTCACCACTCGTCATCACTGAGCACGTGCCTGTGCACACACCTCCAGCTCCTCAGGGCTCCAGCCCATGGCTCAGCTCTGACCAGGACACTGCCCTGGAGCACCAACTATGAACCTTCCTGCTGACTCTTCTACATGGCAGTGACCCAGAGCTGAGGTTTGCAACTTCCAGAAGTGCTGAAACAAGAATCACTCACACTGGCCTATCACGAATAACTGTAAAACTGTAAAACAGCAGTGGGTACATAGGCTGTGTGTATAAATTATGTCCAACTGACTAGGTTGCCGTGGACAGCACTGAGAATCCAACTTTCTTCAGGAACCAGCCCTTCAGAAACCTCCCCGCTCCTTGAAGAGCATCACAGGTAGCAAAGGCAGACACTGGGCAGGAACAGACTGGATTGAAAAACCTGCTTTTCATGTCAAATATGAGTTGCTTTGGCTTCTAAGAGCCTCAGTTACAGAGAGGTAGAAAGCTTGACAGAAAGGATCTGCATGTAGCTGCAAGCTAAAGTGGGAGCTGATGGCAAATTGTGTTATAGTCTCCATCAACTTGGGAAGGACCAGTGACACTGCAGGAGTCTGGGGCAGATTTATGTTGCCACCTGCTTCTCATGGTTTTGTTTATTAGTTTGATTTGGGTTCAGCCAAGGAGGATGACAGCACAAGGTATGTTCTGCATTAAAGGGTTTTTACAAGGTTTGGGGTGATCTAAAGAACATTTTAGCCTCACCTATTACCAAAGGCGGCAATCTTCACTCTCTTTTGTACTGCAAAATTATTTATTTTGAGATTAGTTTGGATTTTAAGGTGAAAAGCCACAAATCCGTTTCAGAGCCATAGTTACTAATCAGTCTTAGCTTAGGACTCTTATTCCCCCCTCTCAGCACAACAATATGAACAGGAAAAAAACCCACCCTATTCTGATTTCATTGAACTTCTAACAGTGAATCACAACGTAAGAAAAAAGCCACTGAACTCCAGGGAGATAGTCTTAAAACATTTTTATAGAAAACTCCTATTTCATGACTTTTACTACTCATAAGAGAAGCTAAAATTCACAACTTTCTGAATGGACACTTACCTTGCTTATTAAGATGAAAAAGATGCTAGAGAGAATAATTCTTGAATACTACTTTTTCTCATCTGACAAGCTGTCTTTATACAAGATTCTCTGCTCTTTCCTCTTGTTGACTACTTCATGTTAGAAACAGTAAAACAACAGCAAGGGCAACAGAGGCACTATTTCAACCCATTTTGTTTGGAGCCCTTGCACACACCACAAATTTCAATACTTACATTCCCTTGAGAAGGTACAAAGTCAAAAAATAGGGTTCTTTTTCTCCCATTATCAGGAAAGATAACATATGAGTGAGTTGTTGCTAACCACTAAACCCCTCACGAAACAGTATATCCTAACAAGCTCGAGATGTAAATGGTGCTCTTCTAGCAAAGTCAGTCCTTCCTGAAATCCTCTGGGTGCGATTACACTAGTAAAGACTTGTTAAATACTTTAAACTGATCGTTTTGCCTGATATCACTTTGGTCACCCTCAACAATATGCAGACAATAAGCACTGAAAAAAAAAATCAGGACTCAACTACTGCTACAACACCACTTTTCCTCATAAATATAGTCAAAACATGCAATTTCTTCTTACATATCCTGTGTCTCCCGAGGTTATCATAATGCAAAGAGACAAGAGAGGGAAAGCATGCCTCTTCTCCCAAGTGGTTTTACTTTGACAGCACTTTCTAACTCAGTCAATATCATTGCTTTTCCTGTATTCTCAGTTTTTGTATCTACATCAACTTATTTAATTTCTTGGCACTATCACACTGCCGGTGGGTGTCACATAGCTGTAATATTACCTACGGGTTTTGTGCGGTCTGGGAAATACGGTGGCTGTGCCAACTGCCAGTTAACCACAGCAGATGTAATACAGAGGGAGAATGAAGGAGAAGAGACATCTGCAGGGAAGACCTTCACGTGACAGTTGCTGTCCTGGGCACGTCTGACACAGGAAAAAGGAAAGGACACAAATAAAAAAGACACCAAAGAGGAGCAGTTCTGAGGCACATACAGCACCTGAACCAAACTTACAAGAGATGAACAGTTTAATTAAAGCTTGTAAATGAATGACAGCTTCTGACAAGACACCACGAAAGCACAAAGAGCACATAAACAATGGTAAATCAAATAAAATCTGTGATCCTGCAAAACTACAGTAAGAACAGCTACAGCTTCTGTATCTATATGATTTACGTACTTCAAGAACTACTTAAGGTCAAATTTCCAGCTTTGAGTACCATGGCTGTTCCCCAAAGGTTTTGAAAGCACTGATTCATGTCCTCAAATGCTTTGATAGAAGCTTACTCAATGTGCCAATAGACTAATTAAGAGAAGAGAGGCATGTGTACCTAATAGTATATTTGGCCTTAGTATTTGTAAAACCTGCCAACTCCTTTCTTTATAACCAGGGGAAGAAAAAAAAATAAAATCTAACTAGACTGAAATCAAAACGGAGTTTGGCCTGAAGGCACACACAGAAGCCTACACTTTACTGGCCACACTGCTGAAAAAGCCTCAGAGCTCCCCAAACATCTCTCCAGCTAATTAAATTCCAGACAAGGTAGAAAATTACCGTAAGAATTCAGTACTTTCCGTGTTGGTTGGTTTTATAAGCTATTCCTAGTAGAACTACCTGAGCAGCCTTTTGGCAAAAATAATGTAAGTTAGTAATAAGTAATAATGAAAAGCTCCCAACCACCTTTGACTTCACGACCAGCAAGCTTTAACACCTAGGATGGAAAGGCCAATTATGAAGGTAGCAAGGTATCATTTTCCAAAGGCTGCTAACAACGAAGATTTTCACTGCCCATGGGGAAGCAGGAAAGGCAGAGAGAAGGAGCATAAGAAGAATGGCTTGGGAGAAAGGCTCCATCTTTGGCTGCTCCCTAAACACCTCTTAAAGTAAGTGCAGGCAGTTTGCTCTGCAGTCCAGAACAAACCATTTACAAGTCCCTGGCAAGACTCAAATCCACAAATTAATTTTAAATAAGAGGCCGTAAACTTATTTCAGTGTGAAAAGAACATTACCACTGCCCAGGATATGCAAGCACTAACTTCCTGAATTTCTGCTTTTCGAATGTACTTTTAACTATTCTAGGCTAAAATATGTATGCTGCATGCTCAGGCAAACCTCCAGCTGCATAGAAATGAAATATTACTGAAAGATGTTGTTTAGAAGAGCTGGCTGGAGCAGCTAATACATATTATAATATGCTAAGCTCTGATAGTCCCATATCAGTTGCAATTACTTAAAAATGCAATAGCTCTAAGATTGAGGCCATTTTGATTCTCTTTATTTATGAAGTAACTAAAACAATGGGCAAGGAAATTAAAGAGTATCTGTGGTAAAAGGTAACAACTGGTAACAGAGAGGCTATAGGCAGCAAAATATTCTTGTTGACAGCACCCCGGAGAAAGCTAAAGAAAACACCCAATTTTTTTAATTGCTTCTTACTTACATTGTTTGATCCCAGCACATAAACTCTATAAAACACTGAAAAGAACCCTCCTTGGGTTTACTCATTACAGACAGTTTATTTCAAAATGAGGCTCTGAGTGTCTAGCAAAGACTCAGCTTTCCCAAAGAACTTTACTGAGTGTAGACATGCACAAGCCCAACCTGCACACAGAGAAACAGGCCCAGGTCTGCACCTCTAAATGTTACTCATACCTCTTAATCAGGTTTTCTACTCAAATAAATAAAAAGCTTACTGAAAGCAAGAATGGGGGAAGAAACATGGTGTCAACTTATTTGTTCAGACTGATGCTGCACAGAACTCAAGGCAGAAATCTAAGTGGCACAACCCACGTAGCACATGCGCCATTCTGCAAATTTAAGGGTTATACTCTTTGCTTATGTGTGTATAGTAGCAGCAAAACTTCATCTCCCTTCACTAGCCCTTGTAAACTGGGAATAAATATGAATGCTGGAGTATTTTCAGTTTTGTAATTGGTAGAGAAACTGCTAAAAGCATGTTCGCAGAGCAGCATTAGTGGAATAATAACCATTTAGAATTAGAGAATCTCAAATCAGGGCACTTGCTAGGAGGGAACTGCCAGCAATATGTCACGGGAGAGCAATATGTCCAAGTGCAGAATAACTCCAGGGTGATTGTAGTCAGAGGTGTGGGAGGGCAGGAGAGCGAGCACTGGCTGCTGAACCTAAAGATGGATCAAGCTGAGGAAATGGGAACAGGCAATTCCCAGAACTACATTATCTAAGTGTTTGTGCATCTTTGAAAGAGGAAGAAAAGGTTTCTCAGCAGAAAGTAGCACAAAACCAGAAATATGCATGCTTATTAACCAGCAAATAAAGCCTTAATCTTGAGTAGAATCCAGAAGTCTCTATTATAAAATATAATAGAAGCAATCTGCCAAAATTTGTTTGAGAACAGTGACGAGTATAGGGACAACAGGGATATGGCTATTAGCAACATTAAATAATTTTTAAAATGACTCTTAGGGTCAGGATGCTTGGTAGGCCCTGCCCTAAAGCTTCACTATCTGCATTAATTAATGCTCAATAGCTCAGAAGCTTAAATCCATAAAAAATTTGCACAGAACTTTATGCACAAAACATAGGAAGAAAAAGCAGCTGAGCTAGTGGTCCAAATTAAGCCTCAGAGATACGACAGAACTCAAATATTCGTATGTGTTCCTAGTCTACACCCTCCTAATCCTCCTGAAATTACCATATAAATAAAGTGTCACTGTGGATTTAGTCAGTTAGTGATCACTTGCAGGTAAACCTCATTACTGGTTAGACTAATAGGAACACTGCAAATAGATAAGAAAAATAAAGAGAACGCGATTTGAGTCTCCTGCAATTTTGTAAAAAGAGTACTTAAAATGAACCTTTTGGAAATCTTACCTTAATGGCAATATTATTGCACAGATGGAGAAAATAAGGCATTAATGTTCTTATCTTTCTGAAACAAATTACTATTAGCCGTCTCCCTCCCCCCCCAAGCCATACCTATGGACAAGACTGACAGAGATTGATTTTTCAACTTGCATAATTGGCCTGAGGATATAGGAAATTAACTGAATCCTGCTCTGCCTAAGCTAGCAGCTTTTCTGTTTGCTAGGAACAGAAAGCAAGCAAGATTATGTATTATTTATTGTTATGTCAATTTTCTTGCTAGAAGAAATTAGAAGTAGTTTTCTCTGCTGCGGTAATTATTTCTTTTGCATAGAAGCTGTATAGTTTCTGGTTTGTTTCTTTGCTTGATGCTTGCTTTATTTATTAAATTTCAAAAGTTTTTTAAAAGAGTGGAATTAAGGAGATTATTCCTCTGCAATGGGGAACAGTGAAGGATGACTCAAAATGTTCAGAGGTAAATGCAAACACATCACTGCTTTTCTCAAAGTTCACACAAGAGCCTGGCAACGGAATAGCTGAGGGCAAAGGAACACATCGAGTACTGACACAGCAGCATTACAAACATGCCATGCATACTTCTGAGCCTTTTTTTTTTTTTTAGACTCTGTAAGCAGTCCATTTTTGCCTTATTTTTTTTCCTTAATTCATCTTTCAGTACTTGAGACAGAACCAGTAGGCAACCTCAGAGGAACGCTGCTCTGAGCATCACCATCGTACAGCTGTTTCCTGCGGCTGCCTCCCGGTTAGACTTGGTAGCACCTAACATTAGGACTGAATTTACTTGGCAGCTTTTGCATTAGTGGGGGGGGTCACTTACTCTCCACAAAAAGCCTCAGACCCACCTGAAGCTGCTACAAAAGTTATCTCAGAATAAAGGGCACAACATTTTTCACCAGTGCATAAGCTTTCCTCCTTAGCTGCTCCCCAAACCAGGCATAAAGCTCACAAAGGTTCCCAACACAGTATTCTCTTCTTGTTTTGATAACAAAAAGATTAATTTTCTATTCTTGTCTCCTTAAGAATTCTTCCATTTTCATATTTAAACTTCTATATTTCTTCCCTGCATCTCCTTTGAAAGAGCTCTTCTGCAGTTCTCCGTGAAGTACTATCAATATTAGTGTTCTGCTGCTAATTCAGCTCCTCTGCTCCACAGCCACACAGCAGAGGACCCTAATGGAATCATATTGTCTGCTATCCGCAGCAATAAAGAAAATGTTTTCTGAACCCCCTCACATATTGGCAGTCTGTGGTTTAATGGATTATGCTTTGGAGGAATTTAAATACAGCTGAAGTGTAAAATAAAATTTTACCAGAAACAGCTTCAAAAGTAAGCAAGACAACTATTCTATATTAAAACCAAAAGTTTCTATTTTTGTACTCCATTTCTTTCCAGTATGTATTACTTGTTAATGAAAAAGTCCTTATTTCGCCTGTTTTAAAACCTGAGTGTTTCCAAAGACCCTGGAAAGATTAAAAAGTCAAATCAGCAATGCATATTAATGTTGCTTTTTGTATTACCAAATTCTGCAGTAATGTTTACTGTTTCGAGGGGAGTTTATAATTATGCAAATTGCTGAGCAGTCTGCATAATGTACAACATGCTTGGGTTCACTGACTAGAAGCTGAGATACGTTTCTTTAATATTGCTTGTATGATGTGCAATTCCGTTTGCATTTCTTACGCTCCACTGCACCGTACCTGTCTCCAGCAGTATCCCCAGCATTTCAGAATTTATATGCAACCTCAGTATCTTTGCAGATGTTTGGCTCTTCAGAAATTACTTAAATAATTTATGTGTGCCAACTTACCATTTTGCAAAGCAAAGCAACATTTTGATAGCCCTATAGTTGCTGAAACCTAGCGAAGAGACTTTCACCCTTTTTGTCACAAGCTCAATTGTTCTCAATACAGTTATAACTTAAACATCGCGAAAGCTGTTCTAAGGTGCATATATGATATTTAAGTGGGCGTTGGTTTTTCATCAAATTGCATTTTCTTACGTGTACTCCACTGGTTTAAACACTGCATGCCTCCTTCATGTCATAAATATCCTGGCTGTAGTCACTAATAGACCGTTTCATGATCCTACTTCCAAAGGCAGACACCATTTTCACTTGCTTGTGCAAGGCAGTTCTGAATGGCTATGCCTATCCTGCTCCTGGTGTCCCGTCATAGCACATAACATCAGCATGAGAACAGAGTATTTTAAGGTGGGCTGTCAGAGGCCAACAACTCCCCAAGCCTCCATCAGCCTGCTGAAACATCCTAACTCATGTGAAAGGTTGATCCACTCGATCACCTTCTTAGAATACCATCTAGGCAATCACCAGGTCCCTGAAAGCCAAACAAAAATGATTAAATACCCAACCACACAAGCGCAGGAAGTGATCAAGCTCTTCTGGTGTTCCCAGCTATGACTGACTCCATCACAACCTTCTGAACTCTACATTCTGTAGTGCTGCTCATGAGTCAGGTTTCTTTGGCCGCACCTGGAGGGTGGTAGTAAATAGCTCCTTGACTGGCAACCTGTCACAAGTGGGGTCCCCCACAGATCCATACTGGGCCCAGTGTTGTTTAGTATCTTTCACAAGCGATCCGGATGATGGGATCAAGCATACCCTGACAAAGTTTGCTGATGATGGCAAACTGAGTGGGAAAAGGGACACTTCAAAAGGGAGAGCCACCCTGTAGGAAGACCTGGATCAGCTGGAAAAGTGGGCTAACAAGAATCTTATGAAGTTCAGCCAGGACAAATATAAGGTCTTGCACATGGGAAAACATAATCCAGGAGCGCAGCACAGGCTGAGATCTACCTGGAAATCTACCTGAGATCTACTGGAAAGTAGCTCTGCGGAAAGGGGCCTGGGGGCCCTGTTGGATGACAAGCTCAAGATGAGTGAAGAGTGCGCTGTAGCTGCAAAGAAAGCCAACGGGATGCTGGGTTGCATCAGCAAGCGCATCACCAGCAGAGATAAAGAAGCCATTATCCCACTCAGGACTTGTCAGGCCACACCTGGAATACTGTGTTCAGTTTTGGTGAAGAAGTGGACAGGCTGGAGAGGGTTCAGAGAAGGGCCACTAAGTTGATCAAATGACTGGGAAGCCTGCCATATGAGGAATGGTTGAAAGAATTGGGTTTGTTCACCCTTGAGAAAAGGTAGCATCGGGGAGACCTTATCACCATGTTCCAGTATTTAAAGAGTGGCTCTAAATAAGATGGAGATTCTCTTTTTACAAGGAGTCACGGGGAAGAGGCAAGAGTTAATGGGTACAAGTTACTCCAGGGGAGATTCCAGTTGGACACAAAGGAAAATTTTTCACAATGAGAACAATCAGCCATTGGAACAATCTTCCCAGGGGAAGTGGTGGATTCCCCATCACTGGACGCTTTTAAGATTCAGCAGAACAGGGTGTTGGGCCATCTTGTGTAGACTGTGCTTTTGCCAAGAAAGGTTGGATCAGATGATCCTTGAGGTTCCTTCCAACCCTGGTAATTCTACAACTCTAATGTTAACAACAGCCTCTCAGGATGACAGTCAGCACTGGCTCATGCCCCATCTGCATACATCCCCCTGTGCCATAATGGCACTATTTTAGTAGGTGATTAATTAGATCCATTATTAACTTCAGCCCATCCTCAGGGTGTGGACCATGCTATGCAAACTGACAGACTCAAAACCACAGAAGGTCTTGTCTCAGTTCTGCTTATGTTTTTATATGGTCTCTGTGGGACAGTGACGCTCAATTAATTTATATTACTGTCTACAAACTTAATAAAGTTTTTATAGCTAGAAGAAACCTGTGAACATTTTTTTCAAGCTCTCATGTCTGAGATGAGCTGAAAATGGCTTTTGTCCTTCTGGTACAAGCCTATAGGAGGTTAGACCTAGAAAGTCTAGGTCTAGGCATGGAAGAGACTGAGCTATACCAGTATTGACTTTCCCTGTTCCCCCTTGCAGTCAATATGATATCTGCTCTTATGAACTGTTTATGAAAGATATAATATTCTATCCACATCTACCCTTTGTAATGGAAAGAATAAATCCGGAAGAGAGGATTTTTATTTTTTTTTACCTTGTGTCTGTTTTCCACATTAGTTATTTTGTGTCTATAGTTCAGCTTAAAATGGATTTTACAATTTTCTTACATCCACTTATTTTAAAAAAAAAGGATTTTTTTCAGCACTTTCCAGGCTCCCTTGTGTAATTATACGAGGAATAGAAAACATTTTTCCTTCAGGGAATAAGACAGCTCATGCAGTTAAGAAGAAATTTTCCTTGGAGACAGATAATTTTATAATTAGCCACTACAGGATTTCTTGTGACTTCCAGCTATTATGGGAGGAAATGCATTTGACCAGCCTGACTCATTGGCCTCAAACAACATCACCATCACTGTGTTCTGACTAGACTCAAGTAGAGCGGACAAAAGCTCTGGTCAAAAAAACAACCAAAAACCCACTCACAATAGTCTGCCAATGCCAGCAATGCCCTTTCCTTTTTTTTTTTTTCCTCTCTCCTTTTCAAATTTAATTAAGGTTAATCTTAACTTACCCGATGAGTTTATGCTTAATAAATTGAACACCATTTGTATTGTTCAGATCATGCACCCTCTACATCTACTTTTCTTCTGGAAGGCTTCTGGAATTTTGTTCACCTGCCAGATTAGATGATACTTCTGCTATAGATTTGCAAAGTCTAATACTGAACATGCACGTGCAAGACTCAGTGACAGTGACATGCAATGTCACTATTAGTCCTGTTGTTTCTTTGTAAGAATTCAAGAAAATGCTTTACAACAATCTTGTTTCTTGTACCAAGACACATAATTTACCAAAATATACAATAGTTCCTGCTTGAAGGAATACACAATTTCACGGAACAGAAGAACATGGGAATGAGAAAAGAAGAATATAGAACCATAGTGAGAAAATTATTTGCCTAACATTGTAAGTAGAGACCCTGCAGAAACCTAGAGTACAAGTCCAGTTCCTCAGTAACAGACCACTTTTATTGCTTTTTCTGAAAGGTGCTCATTTTCATCTAAAGAAATGAACCATTTCCGAGCTACATGCCAGGTGGTACAGGAAATAGAGCCGGTATAGCCTTTATTAACTCTGTACCTTGGACTTCAGTGATCACAGTAACTCAACCAGATATTTAATTCACATTGCTATTTGTGCATTAAATACCTTTCAGTCATTGCTTCCAGTTCAAGAAAACTGCTCAATCAGTCAGTCTTTAACATGCCATTTGGATGATTGTTGCCCAGTCAATTGCTAAGCAAACACTGCTTAACTAGCCATAGCAGTGGGTCTAGGCAGCAGGAGAGCTTGAAAGAGTACTTGGACAAGAGTAAGTGAGAATATTATGTACTACAAGCTAGCCTGAGGAAAAGCGATCAAAGAATAGCTCTTAAAGGCTGAGAAGATGAAACCCAACGATGGATGGATGTAGGAGAAAGGAAAGAGTTAAGACCTGAAGCAGATGGAAAGGAACCATAATTCAAATATATTAATCTAAGCTATTTCCTGATGGTTTTATTATCTTATCTTACGCAGTTTGATCTTGCTGAAGTCAATACTTTGTATCTATTTCCCTCCTCTTTCCCTGTTCAAGCTCCATAGCCCATCTCAGCCTTGCCTCTTCCCGCTTCTTGGTGTGACCTTCTTTACAGGCTCAGCTGCTGTGAGAGGGGAGCACAACCTTCTCCCTCAGTTGGCCAAGTTCACAGGCTGGTGCCTTGACCAGAATTTATCCCTGTATGAGCTCCTTGGTCATAAGGAAGCCTTTGCTTCCTCGAATAGCCAGGACTGTTTACTCTCTTTAGCCTCAGAGTCTAACACAGTTTCACAAACACCAAAACTAGTGTCAGCCAATACTCTCCTATAATAATTTTCAATGCAACATCAATACACTTTTACCCCCTATGGAAATTATTCAGACTAGCTATTGTCTACCAGTTCAGGAGCACTTTAAATCGATTAAGCATTGTTAAACACAAATTTCTCATATGAGAAAATACTACATTCATATTTGCCTATTAATTTCTGACTCGTGGCTCTCATATTTTAAGACAATCCTGAAGAAATGCACACCTAAACCGGTCTGATTAAGCAAAACAAGTGCTTTAGCCTTGCACTCTAAAAGAGAAGAGTTGAAGCTTCCCAAGGAACACAAACGTTTAGCAGGTATTACATAGAGATTGTATCAAGGACCTTATCTCAAAAAGGGATAGTCAAATGGAAAAACAGATGAAAATGAAAGTGGCTCAGCTTTAAATTTATTTAAGCAAAATACCACAACCTCAGTATTTCAAAGCAGAAAATAAATTCCCGAAATGATAAATATTATTGCTGAGAATTTGCAGACTCTCACAATGCCGTAGTGCTATGGTAACTATACTAACACAGCTGCGTGTTATGGCTATTAGGACGAATATGCTTATTATATAAAGGTTGTAGCGTTATTTCTAACATGAGTCTACACATAAAAATCAATAAGGTTTGTGAAAGGCCTAGCTATGTGTTCTGCTTTTTATTAAACAGAGAAGCAGAACTATTTAAAATGGAAACAAGGCTTGTAACACCTTGGAAATAGAAATACGGCAGTTTATGGGTAAGGAGAGCAAAATTTTCTTAGGTGGTAAAAGGAGCGCTAACCCAATAATGCATGTAATGTGTGGTTTTGAAATGGTTGCAATTAAGCTGTTACAGCTCCAAATGTCCTCATCATAAATTAAGTGAACATGGACAGTAGTGATTACTAAATAAATACTGTGACTTTGAATGGTGCAAGTGTAACTAAGAAACTTCCTTGGAAGTTATTAGTAATAATTTAATCAAAAATAATTTATGAAGACATATCTAAATTGGACAGATTAGCTAATTTAAAATATCAGACCTAAGAGTTTAGTTAAAAGGTCAAGATCTCGTATATTTGCAGTCCTTTTTCCTCACCTGCAGCAACAGGTAAATGCTGACATGCTGAAATGTTATTCAAAGTTAATAGCATACAGTGGCAAGCTACATTTAATTTTTCCTGTTTTGAAATCATAAAACAGTTTCTAAAAAAAGCTGTAATAATTTTTACATTACTATATACAATAATGACCCTCAATAAATAACAAATATTTACCTGATTTCTTTTTAACAGATAACAGGTGCACAACTGCTTATTCCCCAAGACACTACTAACATTTGCTTCCTAGAGAGTCATTAATTTTAAATGCCTGTACCTATGTTAAAATAGCTTTAGGGTGGGGGCTTTTTTCCATTTTAGAAAAAAAGAAAAAAATATTCTCTTAATTTCACTGTCATGTAGAAAGCTCTTTTGAGAGGCAGGAAATATTACAAGCAGAAAGAAAATGAAAGATACTCAGTTGTTTATTAAGTAATTCAAAAATCTGTAAGACAAACGGTATAAAAATAACTCCAGCATACTTTTTTTTTTTTTCATGGAAACAGATTTTAAATAGAGATGGGCTCTAATTTGTAACAGATATTTTCAAAAGAAAATGGCCAGAGAATCGTCGTCTTTTATGAATCACTGTGCTTAGGTTTCTCATTACAAACAGAAATAGATGGAATGAAAGTATGACTACAAAAGTAATAGACATTTTTCATGAAACCTGAAGAACACAATATCTGCTTTATCTCTGCATACATTTCTATATTAGGTTTTGATTGCTTAATGGTATTCATAATGATTTGCAATTCTAATATAATTTTGTTTGGGATGAGGCTCTGTAGCTATTTCAAGGGGTGAAGGGCTAATTCAGATGCTACTTACTGTGACTTTGAGTGCACCAAAATATGAAGGACTAATCTTGCACCAGCTCCATTACATACAGATTACCCAACAGAGCTACTGAAAGCACTGCTTTCAGTTTACTGACAAGTCTTGTGATAGCACTCGGGTTATTCGTATTGGAGGGACACCCACCACCAAAGCCACTGGATTTAGTGAATTATTTTCATAATTGTATCTTAACAAGAGCCTGTGAGAACACAGGCATGGCTGATCAGCTGTTTCCTTGGTCTCTGTGGAAATTAGTGGGTATCACTTACTTGCCTGAAGGAAAGCTCTTTTTATGCTACGGCAGGATGAGGTAAGGTCTAAGCCAGCCAGCACCATGCAGAGCAGATGAGAAACCATTGAAGCACTCCAATTTCCACAGGTGAGCTCTCTTGCTGTCATGCTGCTCAGACATCTGATACAAAACTACTTACTGGCTGATTTCACCTATCTTACATGTGCCTTTTCTCCACCTAAAATCTGAATCAGCGTGCTGCAGGGGGCCTTTCTCTCCAGTAAAAACCTATGACGGTTATATCTACGTAGAGGTGATCAACTCAATCTGTGCTCACAGCACAAGCCTACAGTTTATAGCAATTTAATAACTTGCCTGACACAGAAAATGGATTTGGAAGATCTTTACTTCTGAAGGACTAGAGTCACCTCCCTAGTCCTAATGCCTGCTGTCGAAAAGAGAAAAACAAAATAACCCTATATAGAATGTATGTGTATTTGAAGTAACTTATAGTCCAGAGGAATAATTCATCAATAAGCTGACTGTTAACATACACAAGGAAGCCAATGACAAAATATTGCTTATCAACAGCAAGAAGTTGTTTCCGATGCACTTGGTTGCAACATTCACTGTTTCTATTAAGTAAATGCCATTTTCCTTGGTTAATAGATTTGCAAAAATAATGTGTCTACATTTTTGCAATAGATACACTTAAACAACACTTATACACACAATTAAACAACGCTTATATGTCAACTAGATATTAACTATTGTAGCAATGAGAACCTAAAAAATGACACTTGCTTAAAAGAAGTTTCATTACTTTTCACCAAACAGGAGAAAAACAAGCACACCAGGGGGAAAAAAAACAACCAACAACCAAACCAACCAAGAAACAAATCCAAACCAGAATTGTTTCGTAAGGCATGTGAGCAAAGCTTGTGATGTGATTTAGCACATTTGAGTATCTTTTTGGGTCTTGTATTATCTCATTAGGCAGGACTATGAACTAGAAACAAAAAACACATGAGCACTATATAAACAGACAGTAAACATATAAATGGCTTCAATGAATATTTTAAGTGTTCACAAAACTGTAGAGAAATGAAGTTTCTAACTGAAGAAATGCACAAGCCTAAAAGCATATTAACCAACCCTGACTGATTTATTTCCCCATCTCCCAGCCAAGTAGTTTTTAATTTTTATATAAAATTTCAAGGATTAAGTCTGTATTAAATACAAACAACAGCCACCTGCTAACCTTTTCATTAAGGGGGATCACCAAAGGGTTTTTTTGATATCTGTTAATCTTTATATTTGGGAAAGGAAAATGGCAGTAATAAGTAATCCTCTGAAAATAAATGTGAAATATGCTTCTCTTATGTTTCCAGGAAAAGTAAAGTTACAACAATTACGTACAAACACCTCACAGATTCTGACTGTGAGGCATTCTGCCATTCCTATCAAACACTGTCATAGTTGGGGTCTGGAAAGCTGAGCGAAACACTCCTGGCTGGCTGGCAAGGGCAGGGAAGAGAGAACCTAAAGAAATGGTTCTTCATAAGGTGGTTAAGGCACCTTGGCTCACAAGGAAATGCTTCATATTTGTATTTGAAGACAGAGAGAAAAGAAAAATCAATCGTGGGAATGTGTACAAGGGAGTCGGTGATGGGGGTGCAATGGAGCAGTAGATAAACGTGCTGTCTGACAGCCTGCTTGAGGCTATCGGACTGCAATCCTGAAAGAAGTTTTCAGCGTAGCAGTTCATTTTACTTGAGAAGTGAATAGTCCTAAAATCTATACATCTCCCAAAGAGGCACATCTACCACTCATTACATGAGGTTAAGCTCTGTTACAAGCACCTAAGCTCGGAATGGCGGCACATGTAGCCTGCTTATACTACCACCCACAATGCCCAGTCATGGACAATGAGTTCTTCTGCAAGTTCTCCAGGGTCAGTATTAAAAATTGGGTTTCCCCAATAAGACATGATGCTCCTTTGGATTTATAAAAGAATTCATAACCCAGCCTGTGGGTAGCTGGAGCTGCAAGAGAATTTTCCAGTTTTGCCTTGCAAAACTGTGACTGGCATTTCAATGAACCTGCGTCATCAGGGTAATGAAACTGCAATCTTCTAACAGAAGTTGTGTATATAGGCAGAATTTTATTTCTCTCAGTGTCCTGAACACATTACCTCTAAAAAGAGAAAAGGAAAAAAAAAACCAAACAAACCAAAACAAAAACCAGAGATTAATAAAATGTTTCCTTGCATGGTTTTTCNATGTTTCCTTGCATGGTTTTTCTTTCTCTTTGATTCAGTAGGGCAACTTTGACCATTCCTGTCACACAACAGCTGGGACACCCTATCCAAGTGAAATTTTTTTTTCCCCCAGCTGACTCAGACTGTGTGGCAAGACACATGGTTTGTGTCAACTCTTCAAACGGCTTCTAGCAGAACAGTGAGAGGAAGAGCACAGACTGCAAAGTCTATTCTCTGCCCTTCCTCTCCTGGTTGACTCTTCACAACACGATCCTTTTGAAACTGCACAAAAGCGGAGAGTCTTAGCATCACTAGAAAACACTTAATGTTACTATGATGTTAGGCATAAAAAGAGTACTGAGAAAAAACAGGGG
>VZTM01007472.1:0-26306 GCA_013400555.1 Jacana jacana
TTCCACAGTCAGACATATATATCCAGTATGTCTCTAGTGTTTTATTGAGTCAGCTTGTTTGTATTGTTTAAAAGCAATGAGCTATATCAAGGTATATGCAGAATTGCCTTATGCTCTCTCTTAAATCTACAGCCAGTAGAATTTTCTTTTTAATTACCATCTACCCCCATTCTGAACAGGCAAACAACAGCTGACTAATCTCTGTTCATCTGCTAATGACTATGATTCATCTGAAAAGAAAAGAATATAGGGGTGAAGCTTCTGTATTCTCCACATGAACATAACTTTTCCCATACTCACATGGTAAGATAAAGACAACAATGGTATCATTTGAGAACAAATTTAACAATCCATGATTGATAACAGGCTGGAGCCAAAGGTTATATATGCTTAGGTCTATCTGAACAACAGCAGGTTGGTCTTACCAATTGAAGACTAATCTATTAAATCACTGATAATATATACTTTGCACTCAAATGTTTCTTATGCAAAGGTGAACTACATAATTTTTCATTACAGTTATTATATATATCGTAATAACATCTGGAAGCCCAAATCATTATGGTGGAAGAATCCTATCCCAAAAGTGACCTTAAAAGTGAGAACAGATGCAATGATTAGTTTAATGCTGTGTAATAAATCAGGAGAACAACTATAACCCAAAGTCACTGGCATCAGTCTTCTCTAACTTGTGGGCAAAACCCCAGCAGTTTAATGATGCGGATAAATCTCTAAGGCATGGCTCTGCCTGGTGTCATTCCTGGTTAGTGACCAAGTGTACATTGCCGCAGTGTGGATAGTCCTGGAGCACAGTATAGTTTCCCCCTTATTTCATAGAACGGCATCTCAGATATGGAAGAAATTAACCACTAATGCTGTTCACATACATATCCAGTAATTGGTTGAGTGTTTTCAAACTGTTGATTACTATGAATGTTAACGTACGTAGCAATAACCTCCAATGGAGGGAAATATTTTCTGTCAGCAAGATTATTTGCAGCCATTTTTCCTGTGTACAGCAGTGATCTCCAATAATAATTCATATGGAAGTATTTACATAGGTCAAAGTAGGACAGATCTCACACTGCACCTTGTAAACAGAAATTGGAAATAGATAATATGGTTTTATAAATTTCAACTAAATAAAATTAAGTTCTAAAGTAAAGATCTAATGAAATTCACTACTGCAAACAGAATAAGAGGTTATAATAGGAAGGAAAAGTAAGAGGTAAGAGGTAAGAAAAGTAAGAAAGATAAGAAAAGTAAGAAATAACAGGTAAGAATGGGAAGTAAAAACTGATGTTTATACACAAACTTTGTAGTCAAGCCATACCTCAGAGATTTTACCTCTAATGATGTTCTCAAAAAACGTTGTTCCTTATGGAAAGCATTAGCTGGTTTTAAACCAACTTCCTTCTGAGATTTGTTCAGTATAATTACTGAACAAACATGTTCCCCAAACACGTCCCACATACTCTGCTTTGAATCTCAACCATTGTGGGAATATCTAGACACCGGTTCATGTTTTCTGTCAAATTCAGTGTCGTTTCATATGCTCTAAATGCTAGTACTGCAAAAGAAATTACAACACAACTCCTTTTCAGCATTCAACAAAAATTTCCATGGAAAGTTCATGTGAATGTCAGGAAGAATGTGTGCATGTATAGTATTATATGTGTCTATTTGTATATGAAATAAAATATGCAATTCCAGTTACGATATCGAAGAAATTTCATATAAGACTTGCAGTTTTCAGATACAAAAGGCCATTAATCATCAAGGCTACTCACTTCCCAGCAGTCCTTTCAGTTTTTTAGTTTTACTTTTGAGTTATTTTTACAAGGAAACTTGAAATTAATTACTTTATCTAAAGTTAAGTTACCAAACAAACATAAAACATATTTTAACAAGTATGTGTTTAAAAAAATAAATTAAAATTTCAATTTTTTTTCTAGTTAATATAATCCTAACAAAAAACCCAAACATTAGTTCTAAAAAAGAAGTTTCCTGTTGTTTCAAAAGTTTAGCACAGCTAGCAATTTCAGAGTCTACTGGATAGAGTCAAGGACACAGATTTGGGGAAGGAGCTTCGTCTAATAAATTTATAAAGTATTAAGACTTGCAGAATCTCGGGGGCCTTACCCAGATTCAATCAAAAGACATTGTGAGAATATTTCTTTACTGCACACCTACAGCAGTACAAGTAGCATTTGAGGAACTGGAGGGTAGGTAAAATCAACAAAAGCAATAACATCAAGTCAATCAATAGCCTCCATCCTAAAGACCCCAAACTACTTCTTTAGGAAGAACAATGGCTTTGCTTCTAATGTTTTTCAACATATAAACGAGACAGAGGAAGCATCATTGTTTGTCTGCCTTCACTCCTTGGCAACTGCTAACTTTGCTTACTCCAGGATCCCCTTTGCAGTGTTGACAAATCTTGAGTTCATTAGAAAGAAGCCCGAGCTAAAAATATTTTTTCTTCATTTCAGTCACAAGATATTGCCATTTTGCAGTTTCCATCTCCCTAGAGGTTTTTAGAATTGCATTTTATACCTTCTTCTCCTGGGGTTTTGCAAGAGAAAGACATTTAAATCCTTGACTGCTCCATAAATTTACTATTTATGCATTATATGTAGACCAAGAAAGTTTTTGTTTCTTTTTTTTTTTTTAAAGAGAGAGTATAGATACAAGGGTGGCAACTAGTAATGAGGAAGCCTGAGCAGTTTTACTGAAGCAAAAGGTTTACATAAAAAAAAAAAAAAATCATTGTTCACAAAAGTGAGAAAAGATTTTTGATTTTGATTTTGTCTTTGTCTATAGTTTCAAAAACATGCAGGAAATCAAGGAGGCAGGAACAGAAGACTTGTCACTTGCTCCCACTCTAGGCCTTTGCCAGATTGTCACCTTCTTTCATGTCACAAAAGGATATATCCAGCCCCCAAATTCCAGCTTTATTAAATTTTACAATTGAATGAGTGCAGGTATTTATTGCATCAACTTGGCAAATGTCTAGCAGCCTGTCCCTCTTTGTAAATACACAGAAAGAGTATAAATACAGAAGCAAAGCAATCTTCCTTATGCTCTTCTACTGAAATGCTGGCATTACAGCAAAACATTAACAGTCATATTTTGAAACTTATCAGGGATGTTACAAAAGAAAACAAACAAACAAACAAACAAAAAAACCCCAACAAAACCAAAACCCCAATTGGTGCTAATGTAGGGTGAAAATAACACCTTATTTAGTCTTGAAAATTAAGTGCCTTGGAAGTTCTTTTGAAAGGGGTTGTTACCTCTCCGGTTTCCAGCCAAATGGAAACCAAAGCAGGGAAAAGTGGGATGCCTTGGCACATCAGTGGCAGAGAGAGAAAATAATGCAGATCTCTGATTTCCACCTCACTTAGATCCTCCACAGCAGATGCATTATCTACTACAGAGGGACTGGATTCACCCAGGCCAGTGATTAATTGTCTTGTCTTAATCCACCAATCTGCACTTCGCAGTTCAAACAAACACAGTTCAAGAAACCCAGGCAAATGAGAACACTATTTTCTCTTCTTTCAAACTGCAAATAATCCTTGCATGATTTGCTGTTACTGTATTAATTATGAAAACATCTATTTACTTAAATATTTTTCTACACCACTCTAAAAGTAAAACCATTTAAATGTTGATTCAGTTTCAGTGCCCATGTGAACTGCCCCTAAGGAATCTCAGCAACTGAATCGCTTGATAATGCCCTTGTAAATTAGCAAATATTTCACAAACACTGCTGGCAAATCCAATCTCTTCTGTGTCATGCTGCATTGATATCTTCTGCTCACTTAAAGAGCTGAAGTTCATTCTTCCTTAATTCCATGTAGGCTAGTGAGATGATACAAATGACTTTGCTTAAGTAGCACCAACTCTATTAATATTTAACTACAGAGAATAATAAAAATGGAGCAAAAAGGCTTAGGAATTAAACTACCATTTGCATGGCATTTCCTCATGCTCTCTCTTTTTACAACCTCTATTATCTATTCAACAGTGTTTTTTCATTAAAAAAAAAATCTTTTGTACCATAATTGTGTGCAGAACGATTAGAAGAAAGAAATGTAAAAGATCAATGTTCAGGTTGCAGTGAATCTATTGTATCTCGATCACTATGGGCTCTCACAGAATTAACCAGAACCAGGATTTTTAAAACAATAATCATATAATCAGAGAATGATTTGGGTTGAAAGGGACCCTAAGGATCATCAGATTCCAGCCCTCTGCCATGGGTTCCCTCCCACTAGACCAGGTTGCTCAAAGCTCCATCCAGCCTGGCCTTGAACACCTCCAGTGACAGGGCATCCACAGCCTCTCTGGGTAACCTGGGCCAGTGTCTCACCACCCTTACAGCACAGAATTTCTTCCTGAGATCTCTTCTAAATCTCCCCTCTTGCATTTTAAAACCATTTCCCCGCATCCTATTGCGCCACTTTCTGATCAAGAGTCCTGCCCCAGCTTTCCTGTAGCCCCTTTAGGTACTGGAAGGCTTATGGTCTCCTCAGGATCTCTTGTCTCCAGGCTCTCTTAGCATGTCCTCATAGGAGAGGTTCTCCAGCCCTTGGATCACCTTTGTGGCACTCCTCTGGACTCAGTTTGGCATGTCCATGACCTTCCTGAGATGAGGACTCCAGAGCTGGACACAATAATCCAGGTGGGGTCTCTCCAGAGCAGAGCAGAGGGGCAAAATCTCCACCCTCACCCCGCTGGCCAGGCTGCTGGGGATGCAGACCATGAGCTCACGACACAGGGGGCTTTCTGGGCTGCCAGCCGTGTTGTTGACTCATATCGAGCTTCTCATCCACCAAAGCCCCCAAGTCCTTCTCCTCAGGGCGGCTCTCATTTCATTCTCTGCCCAACCTGTATTTGTGCCTGGGATTGCCCCAACCCAGGTGCAAGACCTTGCATTTGGCCTGGTTGAACTTTATGAGGTTCACATGAGCCCACTTCTCAAGCCTTTCCAGGTCCATCTGGACAGCACCCCTTCCCTTCAATGTGTCAACCACATGACACAGCTTGGTGTTGTTGGCAAACTTGCTGAGGGTGCACTCAGTTCCACTGTCCATGTCTCTTACAAAGATGTTAAACACCAACCCCTGAGGAATGCCACTTGTCACTGTCTCCACTTGGACATCAAGCCTGATCCAATAAGTCCTCCATCTGTCAGATCCATGTCTTACCAATTTAGAGTTCAGGATGTTGTGTGAGACGGTATCAAATGCTTTGCACAATTCCAGGTAGATGACGTCAGCTGCCCTTCCCTTACCCACCAACTCTCTAACACCATCATAGAAGGCCACCAAATCTTTTGGACATGATTTGCCCTTAGTGAAGCCATGTTGGCTGTCACAAATCACCTCCTTATTTTCCATGTGCATTTGCAGAGATTCCAAGAGGATCTGTTCCATGATCTTGCCAGGCACAGAAGTGAGACTGACTGGCCTGCAGTTCTCTGGATCTTCTTTTTTATCATTTGTATAAATGGGGGGTTTGTTTCCCCTTTTCCAGGGAGAGTGAAATTTACTGGACTGCCATGACTTCTCAAAAATTACGGATAGTGGCTTGGCAACTACATCCACCACTTCCTTCCAGACCCATAGATGCATTTCATCAGGTGCTATGGACTTGTGTAACTTCAGGTTCCTTAGATCATCTTGAACATGTTCTTCTCCTACAATGGGAGGTTCTTCATTCTCCTAGTCCTTGTCTTTGCCTTCTGGGATTTCATCAGTGTGGTTAGAGCCCTTGGAAGTGAAGACTGAGGCAAAAAAGGCATTGAGTACCTCAGTATTGTCCATATCTGGTGTTACAGGGTCTTCTGTTTCCTTCTGGAGAGGGTCCACATTTTCCCTAGCCTTCCTTTTATCATTAACATGCCTATAGAAGCTTTTCTTGTTGACCTTGATGTCCCTGGTCAGATATAACTCTGTTTGCGCTTTAGTTTTTCTAACCTGGTCCCTGGCTGCTCAGTCCATTTCTCTGTATTCATTCCAGGCTATCCATAATTGCCTCCTCCCTCCATGGGCTTCCTTTTTCTGTTTGAGTTTCTCCAAGGGTTCCTTATTAATCCATGCAGGTATCATGGTAATTTTGCCTGACTTCCTCACTGTTGGGGTGCATCACTCCTGAACTTGGTCTGATCCTTGAATACTAACCAGCATTACTGGGCCCCTTTTCCCTGAGGGGCTTCCAAGCAGATCCGTCAAGAGGCTAAAGTTTGCTCTTCTGAAGTTAAGATAGGGGGCTTACTGTGTCCTCATATCACTGCCTTAAGGATCTTGAACTCCACCATCTCACGGTCACTGCAGCCAAGGCTTTGCTTGAGCTTCCCATTTCCCACCAGCTCCTCCTTGTTGGTGAGAACAAGGTCCAGCATGGCTCCACTCCTCATTGGCTTCTCTGTCACTTGCAGTGACATATTCTGGGTACCTCCTTGGTTGCTTATGCCCCAGTGGGTTGTGTCTCCAACAGATATCGAGGTGGTTGAAGTCCCCCATGAAGACCAGGGCTTGTGAATGTGAGGTGGCTCCTATCTGTCTATAGGAGCAGGAGGAGTCGTCTCGTTCACTCTGTCTTCATGGTCAGGTGGCCCATAAAAGACTCCCACAAAGCCTATGTGTTCCTTTTAATCCTAACCCATAAATTCCCAGTTGGCTCCTCACTCATGCCTCCATACTGTTCAGAAGAGAGTTGCCTACTGCTATCATCCCTCACTTTCACTTAGTTGCACTGGTTGCCAAGGCTGTCATTGGCACCCATTACAGATGTTGCTATAACAGCCCATTCAGAAGTCAGACCCTTGGCAGATTAAAATGAAATGAAATTAAATAAACTAAACTAAAATGAAATGAAATAAATAAAAAAATCTTATTTATTTCAAGTTTTTCATGTTTTTTCATGTATATTGGAGGCAAAAGGAAAATGAGAGAAAATGTGGGTCCACTGTTGAATGAGACCGATGTCATGGTGACAGAGGATACAGAGAAGGCAGAGTTGTTGAATGCCTTCTTTGCTTCAGTCTTTACTGTTCAGGTAACCCCCAGGAGCTGCAGACTTTGGATGAAACAGAGAAAGTCTAGATGAAGAAAGACTTCTCCTTGGTGGAAGAAGGTCAAGTTAGAGAACAGTTCAGTAAACTGGATACCCACTAGGCCATGGGTCCTGATGGGATGCACCCACAAGTGCTGAGGGAGCTGGCAGTCACTGATGGGCCGCTCTCCATCATCTTTGAAAGTTCCTGGAGAACAGGCAAAGTGCCCAAGAACTGGAGGAAAGCCAATATCATCCCAGTCTTCAAAAAGGGCAAGAAGGAAGATCTGGGAAACTACAGGCTGGTCAGCCTCACTTCCATCCCTGGAAAGATAATGGAAAGGCTCATTCTGAACGTCATCTCAAAGCATATAGAGGAAAAGAAAGCTATCAGAAGTAGTCACGTCTGACTAACCTGGTAGCCTTCTATGATGACACGTCTGGATAGATAAATGAGGGGAGAGTGGTGGATGTTGTCTACCTTGACTACAGCAAGGCTTTGGGCAGTCAGTCTCCCACAACATCCTCATAGGTAAATTTAGGAAGTGTGCATTAGACGAATGGACACTGAGGTGGATTGAAAACTGGCTGAAAGACAGAGCTCAGAGGGTCATGATCAGTGGCACAGAGTCTAGTTGGACGTGTGTAACAAGTGGGGTCCCCCAAGGGTCAGTATTTGGTCCAGTCCTCTTCAATATATTCATCAATGACCCAGATGAAGACACAGAATATGTTTGCTGATGATACAACACTGGGAGGGGTGGCTGACATACCAGAAAAGTATGCCGCCATACAGAAAGACCTGGACAGTCTGGAGAGTTGGGCAGAACCTGGTCAAAGTCAGCAAGGGCAAGTGCTGCACCTGGAGAGGAATAACCACAGGCAGCAGTACAGCAGATTTGAGGAAAAAGACCTGGGTGTCCTGGTGTACAACAGGATGACCATGAGCCAACATGGAACTTCTTTCCTTTGAGGGTGGCAGAGCCCTGGAAGAGGCTGCCCAGAGAGGTGGTGGGGTCTCCTCTGGAGACGTTCCAATCCCACCTGGACAAGTTCCTGTGCAACCTGCTCTACAAGGACCTGCTTTAGCAGGGGGGTTGGACTAAATGATCTCCAGAGGTCCCTTCCAACCCCATATCATTCTGCGGCTCCTTCATTACTTTCTTCTCAAATTACAGGAAAGATCAAAATATTCAAATCTGTAATAACATTTATTCTTTTAACAACAGACATAACAACAGTACGTGAAACAATGTTGTGAACCTCATGTCAAAAGTAGAAAATCATATTCCTACTATACCCTGCATTGCCCCAATAAGGCACCATTTTGAGTGCAGACTATATAGCTAATGAATAAAAAGTTCTGTTTGAAGATTTATTATCATCTTTTATAAGATGCTTCTTAAATTTTAGACTTCATGACTATAGAATTATTTTGATAATGTTATAAATTTATCTCAATGATTTAGATGAATACATATGTAAATATTTAAAAGCCTCAGGTTCTACTATGACTATAAACATAGAAAAAAGGTGTTGGGTTTTTTTTTTGTTTGTTTGCTTGTTTTTTTCAATATTAGGAGAGAGTCATTCTATACAAGATAAATTCTACACAGCTTTTCACTACAGCAGGGTTAAAAATGTTAACCCCCAGTGGAACAGTGAGATTTTAATAAATGTTTGCAAACGCTGTGTTTCCAATATTTGTAAAAGAGTGTGAAAGATGTAGAGTAATTCTTACTAGTGTACTATGAGTGTTATTCTCTGACTATTAATAATTTTCTCTATTATATTCCCTAAACTCAGATAATTCTAACATTGTTCTCAGACATATTACAGACTTTCTGCCTCTTGTGCTCTTTAGTTTCATAAACCCACTGCAATTGGTAATGTCTATATTTGGACAGATAAGTAATTGTTCTTTAATCCAGGAGCAATCCCTTCTTGCCTGATAAACAGAAATGATTAAGCAACAGTTAGGCAGAGAAGTATAGGCCCAGTTGTCTGCGCCTCCTACAGCTAATATTTCAGTCTTAATGAAGTTACTCATCTTACATTTGATATAATGGTTCCAGGCAGATTGAGAACAATGCAAATAACTTGTGCAATTTTCTAAAAAGCCACTTCAGTGCTAAAATTGTCCCCCTCCTTCATTCCTGTGGTCTTGCTAATGGAGTAATTTGAAATTAAGGCAATCTAAAAGTATAAATAAGATATAAATAAAATGGAGTATTTTGCTATAACACAGAAGAAGGATATCATTCCTGGGTCATGACCTTACAAGCACTTTATACAGTATATTTTTACCTAAATATGAGATTTATTTACATTGTCATGCTAAATTCTAGTTACAAACAAAAACTGGAGTAGATTTTATTATAGGAAGAAAATTGAAATGGGTAATTCTTCAATAGTGACTTTTAACCTATAACACCATTACAATTTTGTGTTCTGCACTGTTATATGGTTTCTCTGGATTTAGATTTCAGAAACAAAGGCACACATACCGCTCTTGTACGGGTTGGGTTTTTTCTTCCCAACAAAAAGCATGAAGTTAAGGTCAAAAAGTAAGCTGGGATTTTCATACATACTTAGAAATATTTCACAGTACCAAAACATCTTAATTAATCTTCCACACATTTTGGCCCATTTAAGACTCTCACTCCAGGAAGTATGGAGCACCTGTAAACAGCATATTTTCACTGCGTGCTTCTAAACTGCAGACAAGGTTGAAAGGAAAATTATCTACATTTTTCAAGAGGCTCAGTCCATAATTGAGGACTCCAGTGGTTCATATGGAACATGAATAACAAATCTTTTAAATTCTCTTTGATACAAGTATGCACAAGAAACAGTTGTTACTTAGAGGTAGAAGTGAGACATGAAATAACTCATGACCCACAAAATTAAGCATTATGTGTGGGGAGAAAAAACCAAAACTGAAGTCCCAAATCCATATGATACGGGGCTAAAACCCAGGAAATCAAATTAATCTATTGGTATAACTATCACATATTTATAAAGCACCTTACAAATGAGAACTTCAAAGCATTTTTCAAAGAATTAATTAATTAGATCACAATAATCCAGTTAATTAAGTATTATGGTATGCATTTTAAAAGCCATTAAACTTAGGTACAGAACCATAGAGTCATAGAATCATTTCGGTTGGAAGAGACCCTTGGGATCATCAAGTCCAACCATCTGCCCTACTCTACAAAGTTCTCCCCTACACCATATCCCTCAACACCACATCTAATCTAACCTTAAATTGTCAGGGATGGGGATTCCACCACTTCCCTGGGCAGCCTATTTCAGTGCCTGACCACTCTTTCTGGGAAAAATTGTTTCCTAACATGCAGCCTAAACCTGTCTTGCTGCAGCTTGAGGCCATTCCCTCTTGTGGGGGGAATTCTCACGGGAATTGCCTGTAAGAAGAGACCAGCACCAACCTCTCTACAATGTCCTTTCAAGCAGTTGTAGAGAGTGATGAGGTCTCCCCTCAGCCTCCTCTTCTGCAAACTAAACAGTCCCAACTCCTTCAATCATTCCTCGCAAGATTTATTCTCGAGGCCCTTCACCAGCTTTGTTGCCCTCCTCTGTACTCGCTCCAGCACCTTGATATCTCTTTTGTGTTGAGGTGCCCAGAACTGGACACAATACTCAAGGTGCGGCCTCACCAGGGCTGAGTACAGGGGGACAATCACCTCCCAACTTCTGCTGGTCACACTGTTTCTTATTCAAAACAGGATACCATTCATCTTCTTGTCCACCTGGGCACACTGCTGGCTCATATTTACCTGCTTGTCAACCAGCACCCCCAGGTCCTTTCCTTCTGGGTAGCTCTCCACCCACCCTTCCCCAAGCCTGTAGTGATGCATGGGGTTGTTGTGGCCCAAGTGCATGACCTGGCTATGAACACATTAAGTGACATACCCAAGCAGGTATAATATAAAACAGCTGTAAAAGAGAAACTTGAGCATCTTAGTTCTCTTAAAAACCAAGGGCTGAGACATCAACTTACTTTAATGAATAATTTAGTAAGGAAAAATATGTGTTCTGTGCATGGAGGAGGGATTATGACTGCCAGAGATTTAAATGAAAGTGCAGTAAAGAATCAAAACTGAGTGAGGAATAATGAGCAGACAGAGCCTGGAAAGCACAGAGAGTAAATAACAAGTTTTATCTATGAATTGCGATGTAGTTATTAACCGAGTTCCTAATGTGACTGGAGGTGGCATAGAATCATTACAGGGAATTACATGCATTATTGGGATTATTTTGAGAGTAGACATTTGCTAGATACCCACCTGATCAGAAGAGGAAAAATGAGGTGGAGATGATAATTGAAATGCAAAACTCGCAGACGAAAAGATGATACAGGTTGCAATCAATGGGAGGTTTCAACAGATGCTCAGGCAAGTACTGGAATCCGTTAAATTAGATCAGAAAATGTCACCAGTGCAGCAGCCAGTGAGATTCAGTTTATAGTAGTTAGGCACAGTGGAGAGGTCATGTTTCATTAGGATTAGTCCTGTTTCCTTTTAACAAAATTCCCAGAATATCATGCAAGAAGCAATATAGTTGCAATTTTCATAACTTGTCAGGTTTCTTGTATGGGTCACTATCATTTTAAATACTTGTCTACGATATATATTCCTGCTGTAGCTGCACTTGCAGGAATGTAATTGCATCTCCCACAATGCACATATCAC
Source organism: Jacana jacana (assembly GCA_013400555.1). Classification (NCBI taxonomy): domain Eukaryota; kingdom Metazoa; phylum Chordata; class Aves; order Charadriiformes; family Jacanidae; genus Jacana; species Jacana jacana. The sequence goes on from VZTM01007472.1 coordinate 11,781, forward strand.
TTAAGCAAGAAAGCAGATAAAATTTTAAAATTAAAAATGTTCAAACCTGGATTACCACAAAGCTCTGTATGAAACAGCGTATGTGTACCTTATTTTCTTATACTTGCAGTTTTCCCCATTCTGTTCAATTCTGGATATTTGCCATTGATCACTGTCTGCTTCCTGTCCATATAACTCTGGTAACCACATTTGTAGTTCCTCTTCAGATCCCTCCACTTTCTGAAGACATAAAATTAAAGTCAGCTACTATTAAGCCACCAATACCAAATCAAGCAGACTCCATATTAGTTCTTCTTCTTTCATCCAAAAGAAAAAAAGGTAAACCACAGCATTTTTAATATTACCTCTTGTTTTCTCATCATTTGTCTTAGAGGGTCTAGCTCCCTCATAGGAAGCTCTCTGTGTGTGAGAGTCATGAATAGAGTAGCACTACTGATTGATTAGTTTTTCAGTTAACTATATGTCCAGGTGCTTCATGAGCTCAGAATGTAATAGACACTATGACAAGAGAGAATGATATGCACATGGCAAGATGATTTTAAAATAATGTTCTGCAATCTGTGCTTCAAAATGCAACCAATGTTTCCTCTTACATACCTAATACGCCAAATATCTGAGCCTTCACACACAAAATATTATGGAATGCAGCACTAAGCCAGAGGCTTGAATTTTGGAAAGCACTGATCACCCAAAAGCCTCAAAACTTGAAACGGAACTGAAGAATGTTCACAGTGTCAAGTGTTCTTATTACTTGAAGTGGCACAAAAACTTTTCTCTGAATGCTCTGGGGCTCATATAAATTAGCTGCCTAATGGAATGGCACATGAATTGTTTTTCCAAAGATGAAGGGTGTGTTGGACTGGTACAATGCCCTGCAGGAGCTGACTTTGGTCTAAGGTTTAATCTGTCTGATTTTCTTGTGGTTTTCTCCTGTTCCCTTAAAGTTATATCTGAACACCTCCCACATCATATGGCTTGTAATAGCAGAACTAAGTTGTTGAGTTCATTTGTTATTTGAACATCTTATGCTACTGAAAAAAAAAAGAAATCTGAAAGTAAAGCATAAGAGAAGAAAAATCCCTCCTATTGTGTAGAAAGGTGAAGACAAATACTGCATGACTGAACCAGCCATTTAATGGCTTATAGTCATATCATGCAAGTATCAAATTTTACATTGCTACAAACTTGAAAAAAAATCCGTGAATACATCTAATTGTATTCCATCACACCAAGTTTACACTCTGATGTTGAGAAATGTCTTATAGCACTGAAAAGGCTTACAATTTCTGTGGGAATCATTTACTGCTATATGCCATAACAGCAAGAATATTTGAGACGGAGCCAGTTTGGGATTAGCTCCAGAGAGATGCTGGGAAAAAAATTTAAGCATATATTTTAGGTCTCTATCCCTCAGTGGGTTTGACCCACCATCCCCAAATATGTGATGACTTGGAAAACAAGACTGTTTTAATGAGATTGGACAGTTGTTCTGCAGGATGATAGTAATCTCCAGAATAGTCTGTGTCTGAAGTAAAATTTCAGTGGCTGTTTACCAATTAATAACCTATAGCACTATATTTAAGCATACCAATGTAAAAATTTGTGGCTTGCACAAGGTTGTGCAGGTCTCAAATGCTCAGTGTAACAACCAAATGTAATAATTAATGCTTAATTTAAAAGTCTGAGATTAGCAAATTCAACACATGGTGTAGAAAGACTTAACAAATAGGTAAGAAAAACTCTATGGGGCGAGGTGAGCCTGCACTGCCATTAACTGCTCTCTTGGATAACTCATTAGGTTAGCTCTTACCAAAGGAGTCAAACCTATGTATGTGTGTCTGTAGTAGCTAAAACATAAAAAGCAAACAGGAAGTTCCTGCTGGGAACATAGGGAGAAGAGCTCTCAGATTTCTCTGGATAAGGTTAAAAAAAACCCATTTGGAGATATGTTCCCCTGTGGAGCTCAATGGAGAAGTAACCATTAAATGGCCAAAGGCATGGCATCAGCAAGGGGGAAAGACAAAAAGGGAAAATGTCTCTATAGTAGCAGTGGTATATAGTATATGGTATTGTGCTAGCAACAGAAACTGTAGCACTGGATCTAATGGTCATTGCTGGTTCAGTGCCATTGCACTGAGGTAGATGAGCAAAGTATTAAAAGAGAATGAAGGCCCAAAGAGAGGACCAGGGACATTCTGTTGATGACACACAGAGTTATTAAAATATAGAAAATTTGTCTATGTATGACTGCAAGGCAAGAAAAGGTAAGGAATCTTTCTTGTTGCTGGCCAGTGTAAGCAATAAAAGTAAAAAGAAAAAAAAATATATATGAGAGAAAAAACTGCAATCTTGTTTGTCCACTGATAAGAAAAATACCTGTGCCTTGTAAGTAACAGGATCACAAACTCTACACTGGAAAGCCAGCCCCACTTCTTACTTTCTGCACCTTGCACCATCCCTACCAAAAATAAAATCCCTTACAAGCCATAATGCTTAGAGGAGAACAGAAGCAGTTCTTTCTATACCCAACACTCATTTGGCATAATTTTATAAAACACATATCTCTGACAATAAAACTGACTGCAAAGATCAGCCAAGGGCAAATATTACTTAAGAAGGTGGAATCTATATGTCATCCCTTGTCATACCTTTGCCCCAAGGTTCTGTCTGATTGGATCTTACATCCTGGGCTTCCAGCTAATGTTTTCTTGCACCTGGTTAATTGGAAATGCTTAACAAGCATTATCACAGAATCATAAAATCATAGAATCATTCAAGTTGGAAAAGACCCTTGGGATCATTGAGTCCAGCCATTACCCTACTCTACAAAGTTCTCCCCTACACCATATCCCCCAAGCATGGCTTCACATTCCTGCCATAAGTCTCCTTATAATATCAACACTACATGTTATATTTCTCCTAAAAATTATGTTGTTCTGAAAGAGAAGAGTCATAACAGAAGAGCATATGACATTTTATTCACTGAAAGCTGGCATCTGGGACCTGGAAGGGTACTAGATTAGTACTGGTTTTCTCTAACTGTGTCATAAATATCTTGGAGGTCATACAGAGGTTAAATAGAGAGCTGTCAGTTCTCAACAGCTTAATCCCTGCAGGGCTGGGAAATAAGAGGGACTATTATTACTTACTCCAATTTCTTACACTTTCCAGAAACTTCATATTACTTTTAATTGCTGGAAACAGTTCAGCTCCTTCAAAATGAAAAGTCAATAAGCACAGTTGTTTTTCACTCTCCTGTCCTGGAGGGACTGGTTAATATAGACTCATGGAGCCCACTCAAAAACAGAGGAGCTGAAAGGGCCTTTAACTTTGTGAAAGTCAGATGAATGTAATCATTAAAATAAAAGATCTGGGGAGAGATGACAAAGAAAATACACCATTTTTTCCACAGCCATTTCTCTAGGTAATTGTGTCCTTCTTTGGAAGCTCCTGTCCCCTGTGTCCCCAGCCACATATTTTCATCCCCTGAACAGGTGCATACAGTTGTGCTGGTGTAATTCCACTCACTGCACAGACGTCTGGGGATCCAGGTTATAAATCCCAGTTTAAAAACAAGCCTTCCTGTAAAGGCAGAATATTTTTTAAATAGTTCTGTAGCCTATCTGTTTCATCATGCAACTCCACGAACCGTCACAGGCACAGAATATATTTAAGCAGAATGAGTTACTGAATCACTGCCTCAGGACAGAGTGAGAAGAGAGCTGGGGGACACAAGGACAAGGACTAAGTACTAACTAGAACACCAGTCTGGAAGAAAGAATGACAAAGTGTGTCAGGAAACCACTGTACATATCTGGGGTATAGAAGGACAGGGTGAGTCAGCCACAAGAGAAACAAGCAAAAAAAAATAATCATTATTTGATGCAAATGAAATCAATGAGATTTTGGCAGAAATTTTTCCAAAAAGAATGTTTTTTAGTGTTTTCCATGAGGTCTTTGGCAGAGCCAAATCTGATGAGGTGATTGAAGCTTGCAAGGACAGAACTACAAGGGCAAGTGAATACAGTACCATTAATTAAATGAAGAGGATGGAGAGTAAGAGTACATCAAAGGAGACCAAAAACATCTCTTCAGAGTTGACAGAGGAAAATATTGGAAAGTTAATCAATTCTTCTTTTAGCTTATATAAAAAATACCAAGCTAAAACAAACCAAAACAAAAGTCCTATTATAAATGTGCAACCATTTATTTTGGAGGGAAACAGAAGTAATGTAAAATATTCACATAGCAACATGTCAGGGTGTCTGGAATATTTAGTCTTCAACATCCCTCCTCTTTATACTATCTACTGCCAGAAGACGAAAAACAGGTGCAGGGAAGCACCCTCATTCCTCAGCTGCACTGCTGAGCTCAACTCCATAATCTGCTCCCCATCCATATACAGATCTCCAGCTGTTTTTTCTGGGAGTTCTGAGCACTTGCTGACAATTTAAATTTCCTAATAATAGCAGAATATAAACTGTATATGCATTATATTAAAAATACATTAAAAAAGGAAGTTCTTTCAGTTGCAAAGACAAATATTCAAAAAATATCCCAGACTTTCTTTGTCTGCAGTTCCTTTTTTACATCATCCTTTGCTATGAAAGAGACAAGGTCTCAGTGGATGGTGAATATAAGGGAATGACTAAAACCTGATGGTGCATTTGAAGATAACATTATAACATTTATAATATTATAACATTATAATATTTATGTAGATACATATGGTGCAACCATTCCATCCCTATAATATTTTACTGGAAATAAAAAAGATTTTCTGCCTTAGCAATCCTTACATATGAACTACATCCATTTTGAGGAGGAGAAAAGAAAGTGGTAAAGAATTATGGTAAATTTCTGTTTCAGTGAGGCTCATCTAAGAAAATGAAGAAAGTTAAATATAGTGATGTTAATGGATTGTGTATGCACACTTTTCTTACAGTTGCCATAGGAATAACACTGTAAAATTCATTAGAAATATAGTTAAAATATGAATAAAATCACAAAGTTAAGCAACTCCAAATTAACTTACCATTGGTAAGTTTTACAGCCCTCAAATTCAGTTTCATTTTAATACACATTCTAATCAATACAGGTATATATAAAGAAGTAGAAGGGTCGACAAAGTTGTCTACATATGCTGTTCAATATAATTCCTTATATGCACTAAATTCATAGGCATGACTAGGGAATACTCAGCCTCCACAAGTGGAAAACATGATTTATGGTGATGAGAACGGATTTGTCCTTTTTTGTCTGCAGGACACTAGAGAGAATTTTGGCATTCTTGGTACAACAGTGTGGTAGGCATGATCCTGAGCACCATACATCAACTTCCCTCCAAATTGAAGTAATATAACTTTTTTTTTCTTTTTTTTTTTTTTTTAATAAAAATAAACATAACTATTATAGCCAAGAAATAGCTCTTCTGCATCTCAGAATCACAGAATCACAGAATCACAGAATGATATGGGGTTGGAAGGGAACTCTGGAGATCATCTAGTCCACCCCCCCCCGCCAAAGCAGGTCCTTGTAGAGCAGGTTGCACAGGAACTTTTCCAGGTGGGATTGGAATGTTTCCAGAGAAGGAGACTCCACCACCTCTCTGGGCAGCCTCTTCCAGGGCTCTGCCACCCTCAAAGGAAAGAAGTTCCTCCCCATGTTTAGATGGAACTTCTGTGCGTCTTGTTCTCTCACTGGACACCACTTAAGAAAGACTAGCCTCTTCCTCTTGACAACCAGCCTTTCACTATTTATAGGTGTTGATCAGATTCCCGCTTCCGTCTTCTCCAGACTAAAAAGACTCAAGTTCCTCAACCTTTCCTCGTACGAGAGATGCTCCAGGCCCCTAATCATCTTTATAGTCCTCTGCTGTACCTTTTTCAGCAGTTCCCTGTCCTTCCTGAACTGGGGAGCCCAGAATTGGACATGGTACTCCAGATGAGGCCTCTCCAGGACAGCGTAGAGGGGCAGGATAACTTCCCTTGACCTGCTGCTTGCACTCTTCCTGATGCACCCCAGGATGACATTGGCCTTCTTGGCCACAAAGGGCACATTGTTGGCTCATGGTCATCCCGTTGTCCACCAGGACACCCAGGTCTTTTTCCGCTGATCTGCTTTCCAGCAGGTCAGCTCCCAACCTGTACTGCTGCAGCTGGCTACCTAGTTCGTCCTTTTCATTTCATTTTTTCCAATACTTCTGAAGGTTATTATCTGTCTGTAGTAATCACCAAAATGCACACATAAAATTTAATCAATCCTAAAGAAGTTTATGTACCAGTTTATATGAAAAAAAGTCAAAGTACATTCATATTTCTTATGTAGCTGAGTGGACAGCCAACCTATTACTAAAGCAAATCTCTAACACTTCTCTTGAAAGTCAGAGAGCCCCTTTCTGTCATAATTAAGAAGTTTCAGATCAGGCTATATCTATGAAAGTGCTTTGTTTTCATAAAATGTTCGCTTCCCTCCTCCCCCTCACCTGGATTCTCTTTCTTGTTCTATGATGAGTTCATGATGAGTTCAGAAATCAAGGGACAAACGAGTGAAAAGCACACCAAAATCTGCCTCTGAGACTAAAAATGGAGGCTATGTCCTTCATTATGAGGTTCTAAATAAGATTTTCTCATCTAGATGATCCCTACGTTATTTTCAACATGTTTCTTCATAGGGGAATGAATAGTGTGATTCCTTATGAGAACTTAAAATACTGTATCTTTTTTCAGGATGTCATTTCTAAGCATGATGGAATAGACTCCCTCTTATTTAATTCTGTGACAGAATTCTGAAATTCTCACTGAATTCCGCAGTAGACTCCTACAGGAAATACTTTGTTCACACTTGCATCAGGAAAATCTGGCAAGTAAGATAAGTAATGTGTAATATTCCTCCTTTACCACATCCATAAAGGATGGAAGCCAAACACATTCAGTAAACAGGAACTGAAAATTCATGCCTGTACATTCAAGCAAAGCTCTCTTAAATAGAAGATAAGGTTTACGTTTCCAACACATCAGATTAAATCCCATGAAAATAAGATTTCAATTTTCACCTTCTGAAACATTATTCATACTGTGTTTTTAATTAAACATGAATAGGAAATAAAACAACAAAACCTCCCAACTATTGTAAATAGTCCTATATATGGTTAATTCAGATTTGTTAGCAATCTTCATTTGTTATTTGGATCTCATCAGCCTGTTAACTGGGTCTTTAGGAAGGTCATTAGAATAACATTTCTGGTGGCATTCTGTCTGAAACAGAATCATTATGAGGAAAAAAAAGCCTGGGAATATTAAAGAACAAAACAGTGAGGAAGAAAAATTTCCCAAATATGGAGTTTAAGAAAGGTGCAGGCTATCATTTCATCTTGGATTTACAATCAAGAGGTTCTTTAGCAAGCACCTCTCTCTGACACAGTAGAATTGTTTATGTTGGAAGGGACCTTTAAGATCATCTTGTCCAACCATCAACCTAACTGATAAAAAACAACTCATCACTAAACCATGTGACTAAGCACAATGTCTACCCGTCTTTTGAATGTGTCTAGGGATAGTGCCTCTACCGACTCCCAGGGAAGTCTATTCCCGTGCTTAATAACCCTTTCAGTGTCTTGTAGAGAGCGGTAAGGTCTCCCCTCAGCCTTCTTTTTCTCTAGGATTAACAACCACATCTCTTTTAGCCTCCCTTCTTATGGCTTATTCTCCAGACCTCTCACCAGCTTTATTGCCCTCCTCTGGACCCCCTTCAGCACCTCAATGTCGTTTTTGTGGTAAGGGTCCCAAAACTGGACATAGTACTTGAAATGGGGCCTCACCATTGCTGAGTAGAGGGAGACAATTGCCTCCTGCATCCTTGTAGCAGTATGGCAGGTACAGCCACGGTGTCATTTCCTTGACACAAATTCCTAAACCGAGTATACACTTTCTACTTTTTTGCTGCTAATCACATTAATTGGAATTTTTATTTAAGCATGAGAATAACAATTGATTCCACTCTGCAACCATGATGCACAAAGTTTATATGCAGCTTGAATTTGTTACTGCCAACACAAATCAATCCAATTTGGTGTGCAAGCCTCACTTTTCACTTTTTTCTTGTCAGACCATGCCACTTATCCTTTTGAAACTCCATTTTTTTAAACAACTATCAAATCAGTATCAAATTACAATTTCTACCTAAAAAAACCACTTCTTTTTCATGCAGGCAATTTTAAATTCAACTTTTAGCTGCAATAAAGGGATGGATTATCATGGCTCTCAGATCCATCACCATTTTCTCTGGATATTTACCAATATTACTTCTTATTGTGGAACTCATCAACTAGTTGCAATGCCTAATATATACTTAGAAAAGCCCAGGAAAGGAGAAATAGGAAGATCTGTTGTTACAAGTCAAAACATACAGACTGTGAAGTGCTGGAATTTTAGTATTCCTAGTAAAGCTAAATAGGGATAGTTGTGAAACTGGACAATATTCCCTAGTTTAGCTGTTAAACCCTTGCTATAAAAAGTGTTACTTTATATTTTAGACCAATAATAAAGCAGCTTTTCTCTCTTTAGACATGATACAATGATTTTCAATTGCAGTCCCTAGGATACTCAGAGCTATAAAGATATGTGATAGTGAATTTAAATAGATTAAGCAGAGTTTTCTGAAGGAAATTTCCAGATCAAAGACAGTAGGAAAGAGGTTCTAACTCCTAACTTTATTAATGCTTCATCTTTCTACCTCATATTTTTGTGAAATTGGAGTAATGATCAAACAACAGGAGTTGCAAAGATAAACAAATGACCTACTTACTTTCAGAATTTACTGCTTCTAAACTTTAAGTCTTGGTAAAGAAACAGATTTCTGAGAGCAGTATTCAGAAAGTGAGCATTTTTGTGCTGACTGATTAATATACTAGCCAGTGTGCTGCCAGTTTCCTTATGAGGTACTGCATTTTTAAGTGATTAAGTGCATTTTTAATTGATCAGAGGCTCACCACGTTCAGAGAGGCATCTCTTGTTTCTTTATGTGTCTAAAGGAGTTAATGGCTGTGAAGTGGTCAAATACTTTCATAATCAACCCAGTAAAAAAAAAAGGGAAAAAAATCATAGTTATAAATCTAGAGGATTAAAGATTAAGTAAAGATACTGCTTCCCTCATCGCAGCATCCTAATAATGCTGAGCTCTCTTTAATTCTGTACTCATATAACTCTTTTCATAAACTATCATAGGCACTGCCATTACATAGCATTGTTAGAAAACTATTGGAAACAATATTATGACAGGATATAATAGCCTAGTTGGCCAATTAGAAAAAGACGCTTTAATATATTAGAAATATATTCACAGTTTAGCTTTAGATCACCTACATTAGTTGCTGTGTTTTATGTCATATAAAATCACCATGGTTTGTACCCCTCACTTGCTTTATAGGAAAAATACAGGGATTACCTCACGTCCCCCACCTCACCCCCCTCCAATAATTTTTATTTTACTTTACATCAGTTAATAACTGTATGACCAAAATGAGCAATGATTTACTGGATTAAAGTAATCTTCAGCCTAAAAAAGAACATCATCCCCAAGTCTGGCTGGTGATGTGAGCTGCCTTTGTGCCATCTGCTTTGAAGCAGAAAGAACTGAGGACTCTTCTGCCAGAGGGAATTCCTTCCCAAAGGCAGCCGCGGTCCCCGCACTGATGCTTAAGGGAGCAATAGGAGCTCCTTTCAGCACCTGTGTCTCAAGGTGCAGCTCCTTTTCTGCTACCTGCATATATTTTCTCCTGCTTCTTACCTCCAGCAATGTGGACAGCCCTACTCTTTCACTGTCATGCATCCTGCCACCCAACAGAAGACAAGCTTAAAAATACTAAAAAAAAGCTATACCAAGCAAAACTTGACATAAAGGTTTTACACAGTGCATGCAAATAGAGCACTGCAAGCAAAAACCAAAAACCAAATGCCATAAAATACTGCTCTAATCTGTGCTTACATATGTGTTTCATTCACATCCCTCATGGAAAGTTCTCTCAATGTGTTCTTGTTCAAATTCCACAGGGTGACAAATTGTGTCCCTTCCCCTCTCTTCATTGGGTTCCACCATAATAGCTTCTATCTCCAGTTACTTAGATGCATGTTTAAATGCACTGGGGTGTTCTAGCTGCAGTCACAAAATCACAGAATGGTATGGGATTGGAAGGGACCTCTGGAGACCATCTAGTCTAACCCCAGCCAGAGCAGGGTCACCCAGAGCAGGTTGCACAGGAATGCATCCAGATGGGCTTTGAATGTTTCCAGAGATGTAGACTCCACACCCTCTCTGGGCAGCCTCTTCCAGAGCTCTGCGACCCTCACAGGAAAGATGTTCCTCCTTGTGTTCAGACAGAATTTCCCTTGTTCCAGTTTATGCCAGTTGTCCTGTCACTGGGCACCACTGAGAAGGGCCTGACCTTATCCTCCTGACACCCAATCTTTTTTATTTATAATAATTTTTATTTATTCATTTATATAGGTTATTTACTTACAAGCATTGATCAGATCCTCCTCAGTCTTCTCCAGACTAAACACACCCAAGCCCCTCAGACTTTCCTTACAAGAGAGATGTTCTAATCCCCTGGTCCTGATCATCGGGCAATCATCACTCAGACACCTTGTGTATGTAATTTGTCTGCACTTTGCTTTTTTATAGATAATCATATTGTGTAACCCAGGCTGTGCAGTTGGTTAATCTTCAGTTCTTGTTATGGATTTCAATATCTTAATGATAAATATTGTATCAGACATTGGATACAAACCAAAGCAGCTATGCCTCTGATCTCTGGTATATTAACTTCTCACAGAGACCCTACTTTCTACAACAGGTACGAATATCATACCAATCTGCTCGGTTCACCTGAGAGTAAATTCTTTCCCTCCCTTTAATCCTCCTTTAACATGGTTTCTTTTATCAGAAGAGGTTTAAAGTAGTTTGGAGACGAATTTTTATTATCTATCAATTACTTGTTGCCAAATCAATAGCTAATCCTCTGCTATTCCCCAAGATGTTGAGAATTAAGGAAAGAAATTTACTATCTTGTATTCAGATCAACCTTTCTACCATCATTTCTATTTTACTATAGTCAAAGCAAAATTTCCAATAAAGTATTTATTAAGAATTGCGGGAGAGGATCCTGGAACAGTACAGGAACCGGAACATTCAGAGGATAGTATCTGAAAATTCAATCTTGCTAAGAGTAAATACTCCAAACTGTTCTCCTTCAGTATTAGATGACCAGTTTTCTGCCACCTACTGTAATACAACCTGAGGAATGAAATGGGAAATTAGGAAGAGAAGCACAATTGGTAAGAAATTAAATAATAATTGAAAAATAACAATAGGAAAAAAAAAAAGTGGCACTTCAAACAAAACAAAACAAAACAAAAACAAACAAACAAAAAACCCAAAGCAAAACACCTGAGAGAGAGGAAGAAAACAAACAGGTAAATTGAGACCCTGAATCATTGGTATTCTGACACACTAAAGAAGGACGTATCTTTTCTACCAGTATTTAATGGAGGAGGAAATTCACGCAGTAAATTTAAACAAAGAGAATACAGCACTTTTCCCCTCAAAACATAGAAAATTATCAGCTGTGAGGAGAGCAATGGCATTGAGTAATGTGGTTGAAGCTAGTTGTGCACATACAGACCAGTATCTATAAACATTCAAAATACAAGCTTTGTTCTAAATATGGTTACGGGATTTATTATTAGGTGGAAAGAACTTCTGGTTTGATTTGAATATATAATTTCTTCTGTTCTGTTCCAAATTCTGGGTCATGCCTAATTCTCAAATGGGTATTTTCATTATGTTTGAGAACATAATTGATTTTGAAGCTGTATGCTCTTCTCTCAATTTGAAAGGTTTGAATTTCTCCATAAATCAGTCCTCCAGAGGAGGGGATTCTACACCTTCCCTGGGCAGCCTGTTCACTCTCACCATAAAGAAGTTTTTCCTCATATTTAAATGGAACTTCCTATGTTCCAGCTTGCACCCATTGCCCCTCATCCTGTCACTGGGAACCACTGAAAAGAGCCTGGCTCCATCCTCCTTCAGCCCACCCTTCAGTACTTATAAACATTAATAAGGCTGCCCCTCAGCCTTCTCTTTTGTAGGCTAAAGATCCATCTCCAATGCCTTAGTCATCTTTGTTGCCCTATGTTGGACTCTCTCCAGTAGTTCCCTGTCTCTCTTGAACTGGGGAGCTCAGAACTGGATGCAGTATTCCAGTTGTGGCCTCTCTCGTGCAGAATAGAGGAGAACAATGGCCACCCTCAATCTCCATTCCGTTGGCCCTCTTGGTGACAAGGGCACATTGCTTGCTCTTGGAGATTTTACTGTCTACCAGAACCCCAAAATCCTTCTCCTCAGAAGTGCTTTCCAGCAGGCGGTTGACCCTTATTGTGTTCTTCTCACTCCAGCTTTCCAGCCTATCCAGGTCACACTGGATGGATGGTGGCTAAGCCTTCTAGAGTGTCAGCCAGCCCTCCTAGTTTAATATCATCAGTGAACTTGCTGAGGAACTGCTCTGTCCCCTCATCCAAGTCATAGATAAATATGTTAAACAAGACTGGGCCGAGTATTGACCCTTGGGGACCACAACTGCTTACAAGCTTCCAACTTGACCTTGCTCCTTTCATTACAACCCTTTGAATTCTGTCACACAAGCAGTTCACAATCCACCTCACTGCCCCCTCTTCTAGCCCACACTTCCTCAGTTTCCAAGTGAGTATGTTACGGGAGACAGTGTCAAAAGCCTTGCTGAAGTCAAGGTAGATCACATCTGATGCTCTCTCCTCATCCAGTCATCCAGTTATAACGTCATAGAAGGCTTTCAGATTGGTCAAGCATGATTTACCCTTGGTATATCCACACTGACCACTTCCAATGATTTCCTGTTCTTTAAAATGTTTGGAGATGACAACGAAAACAAGCTGCTCCATTACCTTCCCAGGGACAGAGGTAAGACTAATTGTCCTGTAGGTCCCTGGGTATCAAATCTTTCTTTTGTCAGAAATGCATTTATAACTTCTCCCACGTAAGAAAGTAGTTTCTAGTATTTCTTTGTGCTTTCTACCACAGCTCCAGATTATACAAAGACCTAAGTCTTGGTAACATTATGTATGTCCAGATCAGCCTGCTTTCTGGCAGCTGCCAAGCCTGGTGAAGCATGGAAGCAGTTTGCGAATCACAGCAATGGAATCTCTGAATGGTTTTAATAAATGAGTACCAGGGAGGAGGAGGGAACTTACCAACAATGAAAAGGAAGGTATTTCCCTGAGACATTTGAAAACCTAACCTAGTACTCAACCAGCCAAAACATCTTTACTCCTGAGCAAAGCTTTTGCAATTTCAAGTTATTTCATGTTTTTTTTCTTGTCTCATGAGATGTGAGAATAGATCCTTATGAAAATTTTTGCATCAAACCCACCATTTTATTTTCCACCAGTGTGATTTTCCATTGCTAATATTCTTACACTCTGCATATATTAAGGCACATTAATAAATGAAAGAAGCTGGTCAGCCTGTCCAATATTTCATAAAGTACTATGGGGAATGATTGGTTTAGGATGAGTGGACAAAATCTGTTTGTTTAGCAAATATAATTTTAGCTGAGGACTAATAACCATGCATAGTATGGGGATACTGAAAGTTAACTTTCATGGCTCAACTCTACCTCTTAACATGAAGGAAGAAGCACTACAATGATGCTAAGGGATGACAAATCTTAGTCTGCACATTCTCTTGGATTTCTCAAATGCTAGCAATAAAATCATCCATAGTTAAGGCTTCAGGGGCAAAAGAGAGAAAAACAACACTTAAGCTTGGAAGGTGAGATTGAGAAAAACCAACCAAGCAAGATTTTGTACAATTAAAAATAAAGCTATTAACTCTCCCTGTGAAGCAACATTTCATTATGTTCCAATTGCTATATGGCTGATAAGGTGGCATTTTGATCAGTTTAAAAGTCTTATAAGGAATTTATTGGAAAATTACTGTAAGCCTGTGATTTGTATTCTCTAATAGGTCCACAACAAGGCAAGATATAGCCTTCAAATTCTCCCTCTGACTCAGGAAGGGAGCTGAAATTCGGTGTGGTTTAAGAAGCTCTTGAAAGAATTTCAGGAGACTGTATAAACAGACAGCTCCATAAATGTGTGTTCCCATTCCCTTCTGGTTTTCTGCCATGCATTGGAGACACAAGATCCCCAGAGCCGAAAACGATGACCACAAATCAATATCCTAACATGAATTACATTTTTGGTACATTTACCGTCTTGGGACGTGATGTTTTTCCTTGTTTCCCAAAATACCCCTGGACCTTCTCATCCTACTACCCCATTGGAGACTGTTCCACAGAGCTGCCTGGACTCCCTCACAGCATCCACCCTGTGGAAGGAAGAAATAATGAAAAACTGGGATCCAAATATTAAATATTGTAGAGATATATTTTGAAGGCATTGGGAAAGAATAACTAAAGTAGACTAAATCATA
>VZTM01007473.1:13986-25565 GCA_013400555.1 Jacana jacana
GGTTTGTCACTTATGGGGGAAAGACAGTTCTTCTTTCAGGTGACTTGACAAAAAGGACTCACAATCTGACTGTTATAGTTTAATTTCACTCAGCAGCTGAGTACCACAGCTGCTTTCTCAGTCTGCATTGGCTGGCTGCATGCTGATCAGTTGGTAGCTGAAGTTAATCCATAAGAATTCTCAGTCATATTTATGATGCCATATTCTGGAAGCAGCATTGCTAATTTCACTGGAGTTGCTGAAGGAACTGGACAATATCCAGTATAATTGAACGTTTAGTGACAGTAAGTATAAATGACAAGAAAATGCCATTATAATCTACATTGCTGCTTCAGCTCAGATATAAATGGTTCAGTATGATATGTAATGTAATGATATGTAAATAGCTATAAATGGTATAGAGCTATATGGTATATAGCTATAAATGGTAAATATATAAACGTTATATAAATAGGTATAAAGATATTTTAGCTATCTTTATATCACTGAACTTATTAAATATAAAAAAGAATTCTTTCACATTCAGAGATACATCCTGTAGCTGAAGAAAAAGAAACAGGTGAAAACAGAAATGTAGTTTCAATGCAGAGAAGCTGAGTTTTCAGATGTGTTAATTCCTTAGCCTGCTACCTAGGGAAAATGTTCCTTAATTTTCCTGCTCACAGACATGGAAAGAATGAAGAACCAGTGCAAGGAGGCAAGCTTAAAATATATTTCAGCAATTTTGGAAAAGTCTGTACTACGTAATGGGTTGATATGCTTAAACTAAGTTGTTTTTTTTTTTTCCTTCCCTTGGTAAAATACCAAAAGCAGCCCAGATCAGCAGCCCAGACACTGCATGCTTCATTTTGTAAGTTTCTACTTCCAAGGTTAGCCTATGCCAGTGATGGTTCTTTGCTGCTAGTATTCAACCTAATGAGATGAAAGCTATGGGCACACATAGACAGCTTGCAATGTGGTCCTGCCACTATAGAATATATCTGCACCCACTGGCAAGAAAAGCCATAAAGAGCATATATATATTCAAGAGTAATTCACAAGAAACTGCTCTTACCATGACTCAGTAGCAAGATTTTCCTGTAGTTTTCTCCATCTAAGAGACTAGGAGTTTGAATTAATGAATGAGTTTTTATTGAGCAACTGTGGAAATTAGTATAGTCCAAATCCACGAGACACTAGGTACTGCTCATGAATTGTAGCAAGCACAGATTTTATCCCAAAAGCAAATTATATGACTGTTTTGGGAAGGACCACACAACTCATACAGCAATCTATTAAGGCTGCTGAGCACATCATTACAAGCATAATTTGACTTCATCAGGGATTTAAGTGTTCCAATAGAAATAATAAAGGTTAGACAGCTCACACTTGCTTCAGGATGAATGCTGTTCAGGCACAGTGTTCCATAATTAGTCACTCTTCTACATCCCTCTGCTTTGTTTTTTTTGTCTCCTCTTCCTCAACAGTTTCTCACCAAATGAGACTGAGCTGTGATTTCATTTAAATGACAGCGCCTTCCTCAGAAGTCTAATCCACAGGCAGCAGGTACATGTTACTCTGTGATAGCATCACTTTACTAACAAGGAGCAATTGTGAGAATGAAACAGTTGTCATATTTGCTATCAAGTACATTCATTTATTGTTTAAGAAAAGACTGTTAAACAGTGATCTAATACAAAAGCTCAAATATAATAATCTAACATCTGCTTCAAAGTAATTTTATTCAAAGTCCTCAAAGATATAACAGAATATCTAGGAAGAAAATGAAGTACACATTATGTATCACTGAAAACTTAATAGAAATTGATGGTGTTTCTCTTTAACAGACACCAGCTGCTGTTTTAAATCCCATGTTGTTTTATTATTTGCAGATATGAAAATAAGTGATCTTTTGCATTAGAAAATATCACAAAAATTTGGTGTAAAAGAAGAAATGAGAGAAACTAAATCCCCAACAAAAGGGATTCTCTCTGGAACAGCAAAACAGAAGTTTCTATTTTAACAAGACGGGATGGAAACAGGACGTTTGGAAAAATCTTCAAATTTGGTGATCTTAAGTTTTGGGTCCTACATGGATTTTCACTGATGTAGTAGTAATACATTTAACTTGATTACGTATGTACAAAGGAAATTCACTCTTTTTTGTTTCAGTAAAGGACAACAGTAAACACTTAATAAAATTTAACATTTTCATGTATATAATGGGAAGCAATAAACAGATTCAACTATTTTTAACACTATTTCTTTTAAATATAAAATATTTTGGTGAGACATTGGAACAGGTTGCCCAAAGAAGTCATGGAAGCCCCATCGCTGGGAGTGTTCAAGGCCAGACTGGATGGGACTTTGAGCAACCTGATCTAATGGGAGGTGTCCCTGCCCATGGCAGGGGGGTTGGAACTCAATGATCTTTAAGGTCCCTTCCAACTCGAACCTTTCTATGATTCAATGATTCTATTTATATTTTATATATAAATAAAATCTAAATATGTTCAGTTAAAATACATATACATCCCTTAATATATATATATGTTCAGTTCTATGAGCATATTTACTCTACAATGGAGAAAAATTGTAAGGATTTTCAGAATATTTGGCAACACATGCTCACTCTATAGGTTATAGTGGAATTCTAAAACAAATGGATCCAGATAGCTATTCTGCCTCATCCTCCATGTGGTAATATAGAGACTGGACATGGCAAATATGCTTGGAAAAGTCCTCACAGGCTGCTGTACAGCTGTTACAAGATCTACGGAAATAGTAATTTTTGTACTGCTATTTTTTCCCTTGTGCATGGAGGGTAAGAAAAACATATAAATTTAATCATATATCCACACACTCCAGACATATATTTCTTCAACAATTCATTTCTGTTTAATGTGATCCTATTCAACTGTTTTGAAGGAAGATTAGGGCTACTCTGTCCCTCACAGGAGGGGCAGCAGAGCAAGATTTTGACATTGTGCAGCTCTTTACTAATATGCATGTAAATTAGAAGAAAATTTATCTTTAGCATCCTGCAATCCAGCAGGAGAAGTAGTAAAGATTGTTCCTGCTGAACAGGACTAAATGGATCACTTCTCTATCTCTTGTAAGGTCTAAAAGGTGGAGGGACAAAACTAAACACCAAAATACAACAACATTACCATGACTGTCTTCTTGAATAAGGAGATTATAAAATAAATGGTATCTTCTAATTCATGCATTGGTAAGTGTGTATGTTTAACATAGCTTCAGAATACAGAGACAAACATAAACTTCAATTTATCAGAGCTTAACCAATGACAATGAGTTATATATAATGCTTTAAGATCTGCTCTCCCAGAGTTAATGAATTTATTGTTAAGTTTTATTGTGGAATTGCCTGTGTCTAACAGATTTATAGTACTTCACAAAAAAATATTTTCTGTTCCTTTCTTCCTAATGTGGCTTTATTTTATAGAACACACATTTAGGCACCATGTAGCTGTTTAATTAATGTGCATAATAAATTACAAAATTCCACAAGTGGAAAACTACAGAGCAATGAAAGTAATAATGATTTTGTATCCTGTATCTATCCTCCAACACTGAGAATTAAAATTGACTCTGTCCTTATACTGGTGCCTTCATTTCTATATATAAACCCCACTTGCACACATATCTCATAAAAATCATCCAGAAGGAAATGGGCCCCCCTTTTTCAAACCTGAAGTAAATTGGGCTTTATGGAGGGGAATGATTACATTCCCAGGGGATAGAACTCCGCTACCTTCTCCAAGCCATAGGTGTAGAGCTAATTTTGTTTCTCCACAGAGACTTTCTCTCCTTCAGGCTAGAGGCAGATGTCAAAGCTAACTTCTTGGCTGCCTGAGTCCTCTGACCTTCTGCGGCTCAGCACGTCAGGGAAGCTCTGTGGTGCCACACCTGTGTACCATGTGGCACAAGGCAGGTGAATCACTAAGGTTTTGAAGGTCCAGACTTCCCTGAACCCTTGAAGCTAGGATGTATTTCTCCCTCTAATATGGAAATAGTTTTTTAAACTGCTCAGCAGGTACATAAATTGTATTATGGCATTCAGCCCAGTACCATAACACAAATGCAGTTTCAGTTCACTGTTTATCTTGGCTGATGCATTAAAATTATGTCTTCAATCACCCTTTATTCACTTCAGTTTTATTCAAGTAGATAAGCTTATAATGTGTTGGTGAAATTACAAATTTATCCATGATAAATGTGTGTGTTGCCAGTGCTAAATGTGCAGATATCAGAATGAAGAAATTAGTGACTAAATTTCTTAATAATTTTGCTTGAAACATACAGCCTGCTCAAACCAAAGAGCTTCAAAGAGGTACAAAGGTTAATAAATATACATCCTGCTTAATTTGTGTTTAAACATTGCTTAAATTTTATGAAGAACAGGCTTTATGTCTATCTGTACTTCATACTATAAAAAAAAGAAAAAAAATATTAGCAGTTAAATAGCTTAAACTTCACCCATGTGTTTTCATACATATGAAACTTCCTTTATTGCATATCCTGATTTTAAAAGACTCACAGCTCAAAATAGCTACAATTGCACCATCCATTTCCAGCCAGGAAATCCAAATATTAGTTGTATGTAGTTAAATCTTCTAATACCAAAAGTCCCTGAAAGAGTGAATAATTAAATATCAGAGAAACGATTCTTCCTGATTGTTAGATGTGTGAAGTTAGATGTGAGATGTTCTAGGGAAGATTCATATTATTTTTATATTTCCCATATAAATTATAAGCAAGTATTGGCATATGAATTTAAATAACCCTTAGAACAATCAGTATTTCTGCAGCATGGATTTTTCTGTAGGTTCAAAAGTAAAATGTGGATCTCTGGTTTATTTGTCATTTCTCTATCGAGGGTCTTTTGTCTAATCAGTGTGTTTGTTTGAAATATATTCCTAAAAGTAGAAGCAAATTAAATTATTTGTTTTCACAGCCCATCAGATTTTATGTAATCAGAGTCCCTTTGATACTGATTTCTATTCTACTTCATCTATTTATATTGCATTTGCTTTCTTTCATCTTCTTCTCAGCCACATGCTCACTATCAATGATGTTATTGTTTAAACATAAATTGCCCTTCCCTAGCTCATGGCCTCTCTTGATGGAAGAGCCAAGTAAATGGCAGAATTGAGCACCATAAGCTACAGAAAAGTACAAGTACAGCACTGACCGAGTTCCTGAAGTCAGCTGGAGCTAAGATATTCAGTAGCTGACCAGATCAATTCCTAAACCTGCAAAAAATAACAATGCTAGATTTATGAGTCCACACAGGGTTTTTATTCTTTTTTTTTTCTTTAACAGATTAGAAAACATAATTCTCTGCAGGATGTACAGAGAAGGAGAGAGGCCACATGCAAACATGAAGTTTGAGTAACAGCATAGGAAGTACAGGAAATGGTAAGGCTAAGAAATTGTTTTCTGTATCAATGCAATCTTTTATTATTTTATTATAGAAATATGTGTATTTCTATAGAAAGTTGTCCTTAAAGGATTTGTAAGTATCATTGCTACAAACATTCGTTTTGAGGAGGTCATAAAACATACAGAAGAATTTGCTTGAGAGAAATCACAGTAGACAAGATACTGTCAGCCTTAAGACTGCATCAGGAGATATATTGCACCTGTTTTTAAGAGGGGTAGAAAGGAGGACCCTGGGACCTACTCATGTGTCAGCCTGGGAAGATCATGGAACAGATCCTCCTAAAAGCTATACTAAGGCACATGGAGGATAGTCAGGAGCCAGCATGGCTTCACCAAGGGCAAGTACTGCCTGACCAACCTCATGGCCTTCTGTGATGGAGTGAGTACCTCAGTGGACAAGGGAAGAGATACAGATGTCTTGTATCTGGATTTCTGTAAGGCCTTTGATGTAGTCTCCCACGACATCCAGATCTGTAAATTGGAGAGATATGGATTTGACAGGTGGGTCATTTTGTGGATAAGGAGTTGGGTAGATGACCACATACAGAAGGTAGTGGTCCCTGGCTGAAAGCCTGGATCGATACTGGTGACAAGTGGTGTCTCTCAGGGGTTTATCCTTGGACTAGTACTGTTGAATATCTTCATCAGAGACATAGTGGGATTGAGTGCAACCTCAGGAAGGATGACATCAAGCAGAGTGACCTAACAGACCAAGCTGACAGACCTGAGGGACAGAATGCCATCCAGAAGGATCTGGACAAGCTCAAGAAATGGGTGCACACAGGAAATTCAACAAGACCAAGTTTAAGGTCCTGAGCCTGAGCTGGGGTCACCTGTGGTATCAATACAAGCCAGGGCATGAAGGGATTGAGAGCAGCCCTGCTGAGAAGGACTTGAGGGTTTTGGTGGATAAAAAGCTGAACATGAGCAAGTAATGTACGCTCGTAGCTCAGAAAGCCAACCACATCCTTGGCTGCATCAAAAAAAGCATTGCTGGCAGGCTGAGGAAGGTGATTCTGTCCCTGTACTCTGCTAACTTGGGACCCCATCTCAAGTACTGCATCCAGCTCATGAACCTTCACACCGAAAAGATATGGACCTGTTGGAGCAGATCCAGAGGAGNAAGACTCACAGCTCAAAATAGCTACAATTGCACCATCCATTTCCAGCCAGGAAATCCAAATATTAGTTGTATGTAGTTAAATCTTCTAATACCAAAAGTCCCTGAAAGAGTGAATAATTAAATATCAGAGAAACGATTCTTCCTGATTGTTAGATGTGTGAAGTTAGATGTGAGATGTTCTAGGGAAGATTCATATTATTTTTATATTTCCCATATAAATTATAAGCAAGTATTGGCATATGAATTTAAATAACCCTTAGAACAATCAGTATTTCTGCAGCATGGATTTTTCTGTAGGTTCAAAAGTAAAATGTGGATCTCTGGTTTATTTGTCATTTCTCTATCGAGGGTCTTTTGTCTAATCAGTGTGTTTGTTTGAAATATATTCCTAAAAGTAGAAGCAAATTAAATTATTTGTTTTCACAGCCCATCAGATTTTATGTAATCAGAGTCCCTTTGATACTGATTTCTATTCTACTTCATCTATTTATATTGCATTTGCTTTCTTTCATCTTCTTCTCAGCCACATGCTCACTATCAATGATGTTATTGTTTAAACATAAATTGCCCTTCCCTAGCTCATGGCCTCTCTTGATGGAAGAGCCAAGTAAATGGCAGAATTGAGCACCATAAGCTACAGAAAAGTACAAGTACAGCACTGACCGAGTTCCTGAAGTCAGCTGGAGCTAAGATATTCAGTAGCTGACCAGATCAATTCCTAAACCTGCAAAAAATAACAATGCTAGATTTATGAGTCCACACAGGGTTTTTATTCTTTTTTTTTTCTTTAACAGATTAGAAAACATAATTCTCTGCAGGATGTACAGAGAAGGAGAGAGGCCACATGCAAACATGAAGTTTGAGTAACAGCATAGGAAGTACAGGAAATGGTAAGGCTAAGAAATTGTTTTCTGTATCAATGCAATCTTTTATTATTTTATTATAGAAATATGTGTATTTCTATAGAAAGTTGTCCTTAAAGGATTTGTAAGTATCATTGCTACAAACATTCGTTTTGAGGAGGTCATAAAACATACAGAAGAATTTGCTTGAGAGAAATCACAGTAGACAAGATACTGTCAGCCTTAAGACTGCATCAGGAGATATATTGCACCTGTTTTTAAGAGGGGTAGAAAGGAGGACCCTGGGACCTACTCATGTGTCAGCCTGGGAAGATCATGGAACAGATCCTCCTAAAAGCTATACTAAGGCACATGGAGGATAGTCAGGAGCCAGCATGGCTTCACCAAGGGCAAGTACTGCCTGACCAACCTCATGGCCTTCTGTGATGGAGTGAGTACCTCAGTGGACAAGGGAAGAGATACAGATGTCTTGTATCTGGATTTCTGTAAGGCCTTTGACGTAGTCTCCCACGACATCCAGATCTGTAAATTGGAGAGATATGGATTTGACAGGTGGGTCATTTTGTGGATAAGGAGTTGGGTAGATGACCACATACAGAAGGTAGTGGTCCCTGGCTGAAAGCCTGGATCGATACTGGTGACAAGTGGTGTCTCTCAGGGGTTTATCCTTGGACTAGTACTGTTGAATATCTTCATCAGAGACATAGTGGGATTGAGTGCAACCTCAGGAAGGATGACATCAAGCAGAGTGACCTAACAGACCAAGCTGACAGACCTGAGGGACAGAATGCCATCCAGAAGGATCTGGACAAGCNGACAGAATGCCATCCAGAAGGATCTGGACAAGCTCAAGAAATGGGTGCACACAGGAAATTCAACAAGACCAAGTTTAAGGTCCTGAGCCTGAGCTGGGGTCACCTGTGGTATCAATACAAGCCAGGGCATGAAGGGATTGAGAGCAGCCCTGCTGAGAAGGACTTGAGGGTTTTGGTGGATAAAAAGCTGAACATGAGCAAGTAATGTACGCTCGTAGCTCAGAAAGCCAACCACATCCTTGGCTGCATCAAAAAAAGCATTGCTGGCAGGCTGAGGAAGGTGATTCTGTCCCTGTACTCTGCTAACTTGGGACCCCATCTCAAGTACTGCATCCAGCTCATGAACCTTCACACCGAAAAGATATGGACCTGTTGGAGCAGATCCAGAGGAGGGCCTCAAAAATGATCAGAGGGCTGGAATACCTTGCCTATGAGGACAGGTGGAGAGAGTAGGGATTGTTCAGCCTGGAGAAGAGAAGTCTCTGGGAACACCTTATTGTAGCCTTACAGTATTTAAATGGGATCTAAAAGAAAGACAGGGAAAAAGTTTTCCGTAGGACCAGTAGTGATTTTTCTTTTTTTTTTAGGTTCTCAATTGAGGAGTTACAGATTTTACTTGACAGCAGTTAAGCAAAGTTTCTTCTGAGTAAATAGTGGTAAGGGTCAGTCCTAAAATAAATGGGCTTGGAAAATCAGCAATCATCATCTAAATAAGTAACTTACAACGTATATTTGCTGGAGTGGGTGAATGGCAGAACAGTTCACCCAGTGTGACAAAAAAAAAAAAAGGATCAGATCAGGTCTATCATCAAACACACAAAGACTTAAAAAAAAAAAACCAAACCCAAACCCAAAAACCAACAGATAATTGGAATAGTGCCTGAAATCTGCAAAGAATATCTAATTTTGAATGGACTGGGTAAAAAGTACAATAAAATTAATCTTGTCTCCTTGCCATTCTCCTCAAGGTCAGCTGTTTTATTTTAGTGAGATGGCATCAAGAAATTTCAGTGTCCCGTTTTGTGAGACGTTAACTCTCAGTCCTGAAGGCATTTAGAATTCATTTTTTGTTTGTTTTGATGAGGCAAGATATGTGAGTGACAATAATGCATAACATGTTTTGAAGGACAGCTTAACAACAGCAATTCCAGCAGGTCGATGTAAGCTCACTGTGACAAGGCCATCCACACAAAATCAAACAACTTCCCAAACCTCCAAATGTCAGTAAGAGCTATGCAGGCTACACAACAACAAGGACAGGCAATTCCAGTTTTCACAAATCATCTTCGTATTACCCATCCAGTAATTGCTGAGTGCCCAGTTAATCATCCATGTTTGTGCATACAAGCCTTTAGCCAGTGGTTAAGTAGAATAAATAGGCTACAATATAGGAATAGTCTTGTAAAATGAGAAGCAGAAGTTAAGCTAAAACATGTAGACATACGCTTTATGAAACCCATTATACTAAGTTACTACACAAGTAGACAGCATTAACGTGTTTTTTTTCTTTTATTGAGAATTAAATAGAAAATTCAAAGCCAGAAATCTTAAAGTTATTAATTTCAGTGTCTTGTAAGGTACTAGAAGTTTTAATTAAATGGGGAAAGAATAAAATCTATAAATAATTAATAAAATGCATTTTAATTAAAATAAGATATCTGACTTTTTCTCTTTCTAAAGCAGGTTAACAGAATAACTTCTTAAGGAACCATTGCCAAGATACAGCAGCTAGATATTTGAGGACTAATTTTCAAGAGTAATGAAAAGCTTTCATATTGCAATTTTGTATCCAGAGATTTCAAAGTCAGAAGTATGATATCCAATTTTACAGATGGAAGAATTCTTTAAATATGACCGAACAAAATGCAAGTTTGAAGTACCTTTGTTAAATAAAGCTCTGCTGAATTCTTCCACTTCAGAAGGGCTGAGAAGAAGCGTTCTCAATCTCTACCTAACTTTTATAAAGCAGTCTATATGAGGCTGATAAGGAGTAAGATTCTGATGTGGCAGACAATTGGAACTAGTGTATATAAAATGACATTATTTTATAGTGCTCATGAAAACAATAGTTATTATGTAGTTGTCTTTATATAACTGTGTGTCACTATAAACCTTAGATAAGAAAAGGGTCTCAATACCTGAGTGGATCACTTGAGGTTATAACAACCTGAAGTAGCACAGTTGCTTTTTAAAAAACATTTGAGCTTATTATATTTACATACCCTTGAATTGGACAAATGGTATTAGAGGGAGTAGTGGTATATCTGACTGGATAAATTTTTTACTGAGCCGGGAGCAGACTAAGGAACTGTCATCATTAGAGTCAGAGTTTTTCCCAAAAGTCTTTCATAAGGTCTTCTTTAATGTCTATTGGAAACATCAAATATTGCAGAAACACCTTGTTTTCCATCCACTGGAATAACAAAGAATTTAATTTCTGAAGCTATTATGGACAGACTTACCAGGCAAATACGTAGCTGTATTCACTTTTTTAAAAAAATATCTCCAATAGCAAATGTAAGAATGCAAATGTAAGAAATTTGTAACATAAGATGTATAAAGAATAAAATAAACTTACAAAAATTACCTTCAGCATAAATATCCTTTGCTGAAGATTTAACAAATTTGGTTTTTCTTATTTTTAATTGATGTTCATAAATACTACCCTAAGAGAGCATGCAAAATCATATCACTGCTTAAAATCTACTAGTTCATCTTTTCCTGATAAGCCATAGTAGCTGAGTCACAGTAAATATTCTATCAAGTAAAAATGCCCTTTTTTTTTTTAATTACACCTAAAGAAATCACAATGTAAAATCATTTACCGTAAATTTATGGTGCTGCAGTGTAATCACTGGAATATTTTATGCCTAGATGAGTGTGATTCATTAATGTTTAAATGCCTATTGTAGGCAAAAGTGCCAGCAAGAGGTGACTTTACAACCTACACGTAAGGAGATAAATATATATAGTGTTTGGGTTTTTTTTAAGAAAAGCTCCTATAGGGGAATTTATTTTAGCCTATGAATTCTATGAACTGCAACTATAAATAATTTGGATGCAGTAAAAACTTACAAGCACTTTAAAAAGTTTTTTACCTATTTTGAAGCAGTTTATACTAAGATTTTATTCTGAGTCACATCACAGAGATAAAGTATTCAGTCTTGGATTATTTGACATATATACATGCTGAGTAGAAGTAACTGCAAATATTTGTGACGCAAATATGGAGGTTGTCTTGGGCAGAGTGATCAAGAAGTCATAGAGTTTTCAATTCTTGGAGGAGCAAGGCAAAGAGCCAGCAGAATTGCCACCTGGGACTTCTGAAGGGCA
>VZTM01007475.1:19087-29392 GCA_013400555.1 Jacana jacana
GTGAGGAGAAACTTGTTCCCTGTGGGGTTGGCAGAGCCCTGGCAGGGGCTGCCCAGAGAGAGGGTGATGGAGGAGTCTTCTTCTCTGGAGGTGCTGGAACCCCATCTCCAACTGCTGTGGGTGACCCTGCTCTGGCAGGAGCTTGGACTTGGGGTGGTTCTCCAGGGTTCTCCTGCCAGGCTGGGATACTGGGATCAGGAGGGTGGGGCCAGGCTTTTCCCAGTGGTGCCCAGTGAGAGGACAACAGGGAACAGGCACAAATTTGACCATAAGAAGTTCCATCTCAACGTGAGGAGGAACTTCTTGCCCGTGAGGGTGGCAGAGCCCTGGAAGAAGCTGCCCAGAGAGAGGGTGGAGTCTGATGGCTGGGACACACACACACACCCTCCCCGCCCTGGGCAGGNACACCCCCTCCCCGCCCTGGGCATGGTCCCCAGTAGGGCTGGGAGGGGGGATTCTGCCCCTCTGCTCTGCTCTGGGGAGACCCTCCCTTCCAGTGGTGTCTCCAGCTCTGGGGCCACCAGGAGCAGAAGGACATGGAGATGGTGGAGTGGGGGTGGAGGAGGCTCCAGAGATGGAGGCCCTCTGCTGGGAGGACAGGCTGAGGGAGTTGCAGGGGGTTCAGCCTGGAGAAGGCTCCATGGAGACCTTGGAGGCCCTTCCAGTCCCTCCAGGAGCTCCAAGAGAGATGGAGAGGGCCTCTTGAGGAGGGAGGGGAGCCCTGGGATGAAGGGGAAGGGTTTGACCCTGAAAGAGGGAAGATGGAGCTGAGCTGTGGGGAAGAACTTCTTTGGTGTGAGGGTGCTGAGAGCCTGGAACTGGTTGCCCCAAGAAGCCAGGTTGGAGGGGGCTTGGAGCAACCTGGACTGGTGGGAGGTGTCCCTGGATGGTCTTGACAGCATCCATCTCCATGATGCTCCTCTGTGGTGTGCCTCTGTCTGGTCCCCCTGGTGACCTTAGGTTTGTCAGCCCCTCTGTGCTGTTAGAACCATGGAATTCCCTCCTTCCAGGGAGTTGGAGAGAGGGAGAAGGTCGCCTCTCATCCTCCAGGCTAAACACCCCCAGCTCCCTCAGAAGTTCTCCAGACCCTCCTCCCATGCTCTAAACCCCTCACCAGCTCTGCTGCCCTTCTCTGGACACGCTCCAACCCCTCATCAGGGGTCTCCAAGATGCAACTGGACTCGGGGAGGGTGTTAGGGAGGTCAGACCCAGCCCAGGTTGCCCAGAGAAGCTGTGGCTGCCCCATCCCTGAAGGGCTTTCAAGGCCAAGCTGAAGGGGGGGCTTTGGAGCAACGAGGTATGTGGGAGGTATCCTTCACTCATGTTTGGTGCGTTGCTGGGGAAGAGACTAGATGACACGGAGCCTGGAGACAGGGGAGGGACAAGGATCAGCCTAACAGGAGGGAGTGGACATCTCCAAAGGCTTAATGAATTACCTCTCGTTTTTGTCCCTCAGCTCCTCCATCTCCTTGGGCTCCTGCTGGTCTGCAGCTTGCTTCTCGTTGAGCAGGGCCAGGCGCTCAATCCTCTGCTGCATCATGGTGATCTGAGCATCTGAGGTGGTGGGGAGGGAGGAGGAAAAAAGCAGTGAGAAAGAGCCCGTTATTATCTTTTTAGATCCCCTGAACACCCCCAGAAGAGCACGGTTGGAGGACGCCTCCACCCAAGAGGGTGAGGAGCAGCTTCACCACCACCAGGTGAAGCAGGACATGGAAGAGCCAGGCTCAGGACAGGCTTTTACAGCCCCGGATAAATAGAGGAAGAAGAGAGGGAAGAAGGAATCTGCAGCCTCTTCAAGCTCCTGGGGAAACCCCCGGTGAGGAGGGTTAGAGATGAGGATGGTGGGACTCCTAGGCCTGCCAGGAAGCTCCAAATCCTTTGGCAGAAGGACCAAGAGCCATCTCCAAGAGACACCGGGAGTTGTTCCAACAGCGTCGGAGCTGGCTGGGCTCCCGTCAGCGAGGATTTCCAACAGGAGGCCAAGGAGAGACCTGCTGGCTCTCTCCAACTCCCTGAAAGGAGGCTGTTGCCAGGGACAGGGGGGGGGGGTTGGTCTCTTCTCCCAAGGAACAGGCCATGGGACAAGAGGAAACGGCCTCCAGTTGCCCCAGGGGAGGTTGAGGATGGGGATTGGGAAGAATTTCCTCCTGGAAAGGGCTGTGAAGCCTTGGCAGAGGCTGCCCAGGGCAGGGGTGGAGTCACCATCCCTGGAGGGGTCTCAAAGCCGGGCAGAGGTGGTGCTGAGGGACACGGGTCAATGGTGGGTTTGGGCAGTGGTGGGCTGATGGTTGGACTCCATGGGTCTAAAAGGTCTCTCCCAAATTGGACAACTCTATGCTTCTGCTCCATGTTTTGGGGCAGCTCAATGGGTGAGGGTCCCCGTGGCCCACCACGGAGCAAGGTCCAGCAAACCCCAGAAAGCCAAAGAGCTCCAAAGCCACGAGCCTCCTGGATGTCCATGTCCATTGTGGTGGGGTCAAACCATAACCAAGTCACAGGAACCAGATGAGGCCTCAGCCCCACAGAACCCTCCCTGTGCCCCATGGGGATGTCCCACCACCCACTGACCCTTCTCAGTGATGAGCTTGCGATTCTCTGCCAGCTCCACCTCCAGCTCGTCCCGGTTCTCTCTCTCGATGGCCAACTGCTTCTTCAGCCGTCGCAGCTGGAACTGGGGGGTCTGTATGACGTCCCCCATGGGAGAGGATGGGGGGCCGGACAACATGCTGTGGAGAGATGCCACCTAGCTCAGTTCTCGGGAGCCATCACCACCACCCCATCTCAGAGGCAGGAAGGTGGAGGGCAATCCCTTCGATGCCTCGTCACGCAGAAGGCTCCATCTCCTCATCTTGAGGAACCTCTAAGCACCCGGAATGTCCCCCTCTCCCTCTGCCAGGGCTCTGCCCCCCTCACAGGCAAGAAGTTCCTCCTCACGTTGAGATTGAACTTCTGATGGGCCAGGAGAGGACCCACAAGAGGCTCTGGGAGGTTTCTGGGCTCATTAGGGCACAGAACTGGGCCAAAAGGAGGGGATTTCAGCCCAACTTCACCCCGTGTCCCCACGTCCCCAGGAACTGGCCAGAGGGCAGCGCCAGGGCAGAAAGGGGGGTCTCTGCCAGTGCCACCTCCAGGGCCCAGAAGCCACCCTATCCGTCTCGCTCGCCAGCTGCCAAGGCTGGGGATGGACGGACAGATGGATGGACAGACAGACGGACGGACGTACTTGTTGGCGCCGGAGGAGGAGGCGATTCTCTTGAGCTCCAGGAAACGCACCTCACGCCTGTGCGGGAGGGAGAGGAGCGGGGAGCGTTCCTCGGAGCTGCTGCTGCTGGAGGAGCTGGAGAAGGGTGGTGGCACTGGAAATCGAAAGGGAGAAGGGGAAGGGAGGGGTGATTTTCACCTTAACTCACAGATCTGGGGTGGGAAGGGACCTCTGGAGATGATCCGAGTCCCAACCCCCTGCCAGAGCAGGTCCCACCCACAGCAGGTCCCACAGGAACGTGTCCAGGCAGGGTTGGAATGTCTCCAGAGAAGGAGACTCCACCCTCTCTCTGGGCAGCCTCTGCCAGGGCTCTGCCACCCTCACAGTCAAGAAGTTTCTCCTCACGTTGAGATGGAACTTCCCATGGTCCAGTTTGGGCCCGTTCCCTCTTGTCCTCTCACTGGGCACCACTGGGAAAAGCCTGGCCCCATCCTCCGGACACCCCCCATGGATGAGATCCCCCTTGGGCTTCTCTTCTCCAGACCAAACACACCCAGGTCCCTCAGCCTTTCCTCCTCAGAGAGGTTCTCCAGCCCCTCANACAGGGAGATGATTCAGGACAGCCAGCATGGCTTTACTAGGGACAGGTCCCACCTGACCAACCTAGTGGCCTTCTATGACAGGGTGACTGTGTCAGCAGACAAGGGACGAGCTATGGATGTCATCTACCTGGATCTCTGTAAGGCTTTTGACTCATCAAACTGGAAGGATACTCGTTTGATGGGTGGACTGTTCAGTGGAGAAGGAACTGGCTGGATGGTCACAGCTAGAGGGTGGTACTCAATGGTTTGAGGCCATCCAGAGGGACCTGAACAGGCTGGAGAGGAGGGCCCAGGTGAACCTCATGAGGTTCTACAAGAGCAAGCACAGGGTTCTGCACCTGGGCTGGAACAACCCTCCCTCTCAATCCAGAGCAGGGGGTGAGGGGTTAGAGAGCAGCCCTGAGGAGAGGGACTTGGGGTGCTGATGGAGGAGAAGCTGGCCATGAGCAGGCAGTGGGCTCTTGCAGCCCAGAAGGCCAATCCCAGCCTGGGCCTCATCCAAAGATGTGATGCATCAAAAGATGTCACCTCCAGAGAGGGGATTCTGCCACTTTGCTCTGGTGAGGCCTCCCCTGGAGTCCTGTGTGCAGGTCTGGAGCCCTCCAGAGAGGAAGGACATGGACCTGATGGAGCAGGTCCAGAGGAGAGCCACCCAAAATGCTCAGGGGGCTGGAGCCCCTTTGCTCTGAGGACAGGCTGAGGGAGCTGGGGTTGTTCATTCTGGAGAAGAGAAGGCTCCAAGGAGACCTCAGAGCAGCCTTCCAGTATCTGAGGGGGCTACAGTAGAGCTGGGGAGGGTTTGGTTACAAAGGCCTGCAGGGACTGGACGAGGGACAATGGGTTCAAGCTGGAGAAGAGCAGCTTTAGGTTGGATATTGGGAATAGGTTCTTGACTCTGAGGGTGGTGGAGCACTGGGACAGGTTGCCCAGGGAGGTGGTTGAGGCCCCTTCCCTGGAGATCTTCAAGGGGAGGCTGGAGGAGGCCCTGGGCAACCTGATCTGGTTGGGGGTGTCCCTGCTGACTGTGGGGAGGTGGGCTGTTCCTGTCCCCCTCCCAGCTGGCACTGGGACATGGCTACAGCAAACACCTTTAACCTGGGTGGCTGCCTGGTACCAACCTGGTTGCCAACCAGGAGTAAAAACGTGCCCAGGACCTTCTTGGCTTGGCCCATTATCTCAGCCCTGCTGCCACACAGCACAGGCAGGCAGTGCTCACCTTTCCTCTGCAGAAACATCTCCAGGTTCTCGTTGAGGCTCTCCTCGTTGTCCAGCACAAATTGGAGGATGGAGGCCAGCTCAACCTGTGGCAGAGGAGCCCAAGGGTCAAGCAGCCCAGATACCCCAGCAACTTGTCCATGCTGGCAGTCATGAGCCCTTGATGGCCCAGATACAGCGGGGTGAGGGCCACAGCCCCCAGCACCATCTTTCAACAGGTCCCAGACGCGAGGGCAGGTCTCAGAGGACTCTCCCACCCACCCAAAAAGGCTTCTCCTCAACTTGCCCTGGTCCCCAGGCGGAGGAACCCAGAAGAAATTACCTGGGTCTTGTAGTCAAACTCATTCCAGTCCCCGGGGCTCCTGCAGCTCATGGAGGCGTGATACAGGAGGAGCACGGCCACCTGGAACCAAGCAGGTTGTCACCGACCCCAGGAAGGTCAACATGGGGACTGGGTGAAGGACAAAGGTTGCCCCACCAGTTACCTTGGCCAGTGCCAACTCTTCTCCATCCAGGAGCTCCTGCACTGAGACCAGGCTCTCCGCGGCCGATTTGTGCTTGCAGAGCTCTGCAACACCAAGAGGGGGTCCCCGCTCAGGGAGGGGGGAACGGGCACACCTCCACCCACACCGGGTGAGGAGAGGAATGTCACCCTAAAAACAGCCCCACCAGGGGTGCCCTTCACCTCCATGGACCCCCTCTCCCCTCCCCTTTGCCCCAAACCCAGGTTCCAGCAAGGAATTCCATTAAGAATCATCTCTCCCCATGGGAAGAATGCCCTGTCTGCACCTTCTCTGCACCTTGTCCTCCTCCAGACCCAGCTCAAACCCAGTCCCAGGGATGGAGGGACATGAGGTGGGGATGCAGCGTCTTTCCTTCCAGGAAAGACCATGGAAAAATTAATTCCTGCTTCCCCCTGGCCCAGATACAGGGGTTTCCAGCAGGATTTGAGCAGCTTCAGCACCCAGGAATGGGTTGAGGAGAGGAATGTCACCTCAAAGCAGCCCCACCAGGGGAGCACCTTCACCTCCATGGACCCCCTCTCCCCTCCCCTTTGCCCCAAACCCAGGTTCCAGCAAGGAATTCCATTAGGAATCATCTCTCCCAATGGGAAAAATGCCCTGCCTGCATCTTCTCTGTGCCTTCTCCTCCTCCAGCCCCAGCTCAAACCCAGCCCCAGGGATGGAGGGAGGGATGGAGGGACACGAGGTGGGGCTCCAGCGTCTCTCCCCAGCCCCGGGGGGGTGTCAATGATGGCTCTTACTCTGCAGGAAGCCCCGGATGAAGGAGATTCTCTCCGGCAGCGGCTGCTCCCGCACGGCCTCCCCTTCCTCGCTCCGGTGGCTAAAACCAAAACAAACCACCAGGGGTTACAATTAAGGCTTGTTGGGGTTGGGGGGGAGGGCAGGGGGAGGGCCGGTTTGGGTTTGTTTGGGGTTTTTTTTTGGAAGGGAAGGAAGGAAGGGGCTGGCTCTGGAGCAAAGCAGCATCATATGGCCCCGTTCCAGGGCAAGAGGCCAAGGAAAATCCAAACCCCCGCCGGGGAGGAGGTGACATGGGGTGGGAGCAGGACTTCCCCCCCCTCACCCTTCACCCCCAGGAGCCCCGACAAAACATGGCTGGGGTGGGGGAAAAGTCATGGAGGCCCCCCCCCCAGCCCCTCAAGTGCTTCCTCCCCGGCATCTGCAGCAGCGGAGGGAGCTTGGAGGGTGGGGGGTGATTCTTGCTGTAGAAAACGGCATTTCGGGGGCGTGCAGACTCCTGCTCCCCCCCTTCTTTGGGGTGACTACCCTAGAGCCCCCCCCCTACTGGGTTTAGAGTTGGGGGGCTTAAGCCTCCTCACGCTGCTGCTCCCCTCGGAGCTCCCCCGTTTTTCCTCACCAGCTCAAAATTGAGACCTCAAACCTCCTGGAGGACGTGGCTCCCGTGGCACCACCAGCAGGGGATTCACCCAGGGAGGAGAAGAGGAGCCCAGAGCAGGGGGGGGGACAGAGAAGGGACCAAAAGGAGGGATTTTCTCCTCCTCAGGGGTGTTTCCCAACCCCGGTGCTACTGGGAGCTCCCAGTGTCTGTCTGTGTGTCTGTCTGTCCCCTCCACCCTTATCAAGCCAGGGCCAGGCCTGTTGAAGGAGCGCACGCCGCCGGTGATGCCGGCTAATCTGAGCCGGAGCAAAGACCCAGGAGATTATGGGGGGTCTGACTAAATATACACACACACACACACCCCCCCATGGCCAACCCACGCAAGGCAGGCCCTCGTTAAGCTGCGCAGGAGATAATTACAGCCGCCGAGCCTCCCGTTTGACGTCGTTTGACGGCGACGCCGCCGCCACGAACCCTCCAGGATTCGCTCCTTACGGAGGAGGAGGGCACTCAGGAGAATCATGGAACCATCCAGGTTGGGAGAGCCCCTTGGGATCCTGGAGTCCCACCATCAGCCCCACTCTACAATTCAAACACTCCCAAACACTCCCAGCTCCCTCAAGGGTTCCTCAGGAGATGGATTCTCCAGGCCCTTCCCCAGCTCCGTCTCCCTCCTCTGCACTCGCTCCAGCCCCTCCAGATCTCTCTGGGGTTGAGGTGCCCACAACTGGACACCACACTCAAGGGGTGGCCTCCCCAGTGCTGAGCACAGGGGGACAATCCCCTCCCTACTGCTGCTGGTCACACCAGCTCTAACACAAGCCAGGATGCCCTTGGCCTTCTTGGCCACCTGGGCACTCTGCTGGCTCATGCTCAGCCCTTGGCACCCAGCACCCCCAGGGCCTTTTCTGCCAGGCAGCTCCAGCCACACTGCCCCAAGCCTGGAGCCATCCCTGGGGTTGGGGTGGCCCAAGGGCAGGACCTGGCCCTTGGCCTTGGTGAAGCCCATGCCATTCATTAACATCAGCCCATCCATCCAGTCTATCCCAGTCCATCTGTAGAGCTTCCCCATCCTTAAGGGAATGTCATCTCCAGATCTCTCTGGGGTTGAGGTGCCCACAACTGGACACCACACTCAAGGGGTGGCCTCCCCAGTGCTGAGCACAGGGGGACAATCCCCTCCCTACTGCTGCTGGTCACACCATCTCCAACACAAGCCAGGATGCCCTTGGCCTTCTTGGCCACCTGGGCACTCTCTTGCAGGTTTGAAGCAGCAATGAAGGAGGCTCCTGACGGAGACATTCCTCCATCCCAGCCCTGTCGGGCCTCCTCAGGTGTCCTGGATGGAGCAAACCTGGCTCCATCCTGCCCGTATCGCGCTCCCCAGAGCGTTTTCTCACCCGAGCAGCTTTTGTGGCAACAAAGCAGCTCCTGTGCAGCCCCAGGAGCCCCCACACCACTGGCCTCGGGGCTCAGCTCCTCTCCCACCCCAAGAGCCAGCCCAGACCTCGCTGCCAGGTGCGATAACCAGCCTCCAAGGACAGAAACTCTGCCTCAAACCCCACCTGGAGCAGGTCCTTGGGGTCTGACCACCCTTCCCAGGGTGGGAAGCTCTGTGGTGGCAGGCAGGGGAGCAGATGACCCCCTTCCCAGCTACCCCAAAAGCAGGTTTTTCCACCAGGCTGAGCCCAAATCGATCGGTTGAGCAGGAGGGCTTCCACACCGGGCAGCCCAAAAGGCTCGTGGTCCAACAAAGGGCGGTTTTAGAGGTGAAACAGACACAGCAGGAAGGGCAGGAGCCTCCCATCGTGTTGCCAAGGGCTTTAGAGGTCCAGCAGCAGCTCCAGCAGAAGAGGAACTCCCCAGGAACCTCCCCCCCTCTGGCCTTGCTGGCTCCCCCTACTCACATTTTATTGATGATCCTGATGAAGACGTTACAGTCCCGGAGCTGTGAGAGGTCATCGAGGGGATCGGTGCAAACATTCGTGCTGTTCACCTAGAAACGGGGCGAGAGGCTCAGAAGGTGGAAGCCAAAGCCACGTCGTACCACCCTGTCACCTCCTGCTCCTTCGTCAGGGGACGAGGCAGACCCATCCGGGTGCAACCCAACCAAGCTGCTGCGGCATTTCGGGTTGTTCCAGGGGAACGGGGAGGCCAGGCTTCTCTAGCAAACACCCACCTGGGCTGGAAAGAGCAAGGATCATCTGCCCCAGGACATACCCCAACCATAATTTCCACCCCCCCTAGATTGGGCCAACCCCACCATAGTGTCCCCAGCACTGGCTGGGACCCACCCAGGAAAGCACATCCCACCTACAGAGCCAGATAGAATCATCGAATCATGGAATCCTTCAGGTGGGAAGAGCCCCTTGGGATCCTGGAGTCCCACCATCAGCCCCACTCTGCAAAGGTCTCCCCTACACCAGATCCCCCAACACCACAGCTCATGGACTCGGAAACACAGGCAGGGGTGGGGACTCCACCCCCTCCCTGGGCAGCCCAGTCCAGGCTCTGACCACTCTTGCTGGGAAGAATTCTTGCCTCATGGCCAGCCTAACCCTACCCTGCTGCAGCTGGAAGCCATTCCCTCTCCTTCCAGCGCTC
Source organism: Jacana jacana (assembly GCA_013400555.1). Taxonomy (NCBI): domain Eukaryota; kingdom Metazoa; phylum Chordata; class Aves; order Charadriiformes; family Jacanidae; genus Jacana; species Jacana jacana. Next base: position 28,574 of record VZTM01007475.1, read on the forward strand.
ATTGCCCGGGAGAAGAGACCAGCACCAACCTCTCTGCAATGGCCTTCCAAGCAGTTGGAGAGAGGGATGAGGTCTCCCCTCAGCCTCCTCTGCCTCCAACCAAACACTCCCAGCTCCCTCAAGGGTTCCTCAGGAGATGGATTCTCCAGGCCCTTCCCCAGCTCCGTCTCCCTCCTCTGCACTCGCTCCAGCCCCTCCAGAGCTCTCTGGGGTTGAGGTGCCCACAACTGGACACCACACTCAAGGGGTGGCCTCCCCAGTGCTGAGCACAGGGGGACAATCCCCTCCCTACTGCTGCTGACCGCACCATCGAGCACCAACTCCATGGAACACCTTCCACCTCCATCCAGCACCCACTCACTCCATCCAGCACCAGACATGGCAGAAGAGAGAAGAGGGGCTTTACCCAAGCAAGGAGAGCCGCGGCTCTCGCGCCGTGAAGAGGCATCTCGGCGAGGCTGCCAGGTCACTGCCTGCACCTAGAGATGGGGGGTGGGGGGAAAGGGGGGGAAGAAAAAAGGGCAATTAAGGCCAAACATAGTAATTGCATTAACATCCCGTTTGTAAACAGCACCAGGTGGTTGTGGCCAGCTGGGGAGGATCTCCCCTCCGTGCCTGGCCATCGGGGCCTCTCCTGTAGCACCACCCCCCCGCCCCGGGGAGTCCTCATCCCCAGCACGTCCTGCCTTCCCTCACCCCCCAAAAAACTTCTCTGACCTCGCTTTGAAGAGAAACATAAAGGCCTGGGACCCTGGGTGCTCGCTGGGCACCCCCTGCCCAGGCTGCCCCCGACCCCCAGCACTTGGGCATCAGTTTCAG
>VZTM01007476.1:0-11633 GCA_013400555.1 Jacana jacana
AGCCGACTGGCAGCGCCGGGCGGCAGCAGCCACGTGGCCGCGGCTCAGTAGCACTTTGCCGCCTGTTTGGCAAGAGGCGCCGGCGTGTTTGGTTAAAAGGGAGCTGGGTGGGTGGGAGGGGAAGGGGGAGGAGGAGGAGGCTTAAAAGCTGGAGGCTCTGGATCATTTTTTCCCCATGCCAGGCTAATAATTTCATTTTCAGAGGTCAAACTTTGGATATCTTCCCAATTCACTGGGAGTGAAAAACCAGTTGCGGCAGTAAACTGCTCCCGTGCCGTCCAGTCTCCGTATTTATTGTGCCTTCGGCAACTGGTTTTATCTGCTCTCCAAGGAGATACTCCACAACCTCCCTGGACAACCTGTGCCAGTGCTTTGGTGAACCTTACAATGAAAAAGTTTTCCATGATCATAGAATCATAGAATCCTTCAGGTTGGAAGAGACCCTTGGGATCATCCAGTCCAACCATCAGCCCTACTCTACAAGTTCTCCCCTACACCCGATCCCTCAACACCACATCCAATCTACTCTGAAACACAGTCAGGGATGGGGACTCCACCACCTCCCTGGGCAGCTGATTCCACTGACTGACCACTCCTTCTGGGAAGAACTTTTTCCTAATGTCCCTCTCATTGCAAACACCTCCAAGAACAGGTCCTACCTCACAAGCACAACAGTTTCTTCTCAAACACAAGAAGCCCCCAATACTAAGCTCTTCAAGGTACCATTATGAGTTGTGGGAACCAGAAAAAAAACAACTGAAAATGGAATCACAGAATTGATTGGAAGAGACCTCTGGAGATAATCCACCCCTCCAACCATGGAAGTTACACTTCTGCCACCCAGTAGCAAGTCCTGTGTCCAGAGGGAGGGTGGAAGATGCTGCAGAGAGCTTTGTGTAGGAGTTCACAGAATATCAGGGATTGGAAGGGACCTTGAAAGATCATCTAGTCCAATCCCCAAGTTGCTCTGCTTTGCCCACCTTGAATGGTTCTGCTGGGGACATGATGGAGAAGGAAGGTTTCTCCCTGCCTCCCTGTCCAACAGCCATTTTCTGTCAGTGTTTTCTTGGGTGAGGACCACCTGGTTACAACCAAATCATTGCATTCCCCAGACCAGGATCTGGAGCTAGTGGTCGGACCAGCTCAATGCCCAAGCTGGTATTGGCCAACACCATGCTGGGACATGTACCTGCAGCAAGAGCTTGGACACCCCCAGTCAATGCCCAAGGCTGCGTCCAGGGCCTGGTCTGCTTTCACTAACTAACATTAATTGTCATTAATTATCATTATTTGCATCCTGGACAGCAAGGAGGGTGTGAATACGAGATGGGAAGTATGAGGGGAAGGACAAGGCAAGAGAGAAGAACAAAGTTACAAAGAAAAGGGTGATCTCTGGCCAGGGCACAGACAAGAATCACAGAATCATTCAGGTTGGAAAAGACCCTTGGGATCATCCAGTCCAACCATCAGCCCTACTCTACAAGTTCTCCCCTACACCACATCCCTCAACACCACATCCAATCTACTCTGAAACACAGTCAGGGATGGGGACTCCACCACCTCCCTGGGCAGCTGATTCCACTGACTGACCACTCTCTCCGTGAAAAACTCTTTCCTCATGTCCAGCCTAACCCTACCCTGCTGCAGCTTGCAGCCATTCCCTCTTGTCCTGTCGCTCATTGCCCGTGAGAAGAGACCAGCACCAACCTCTCTCCAATGCCCTTTCAAGCAGTTGTAGAGAGGGATGAGGTCTCCCCTCAGCCTCCTCTTCCTCAAACTAAACACTCCCAGCTCCCTCAATGGTTCCTCATAAGATTTATTCTCCAGGCCCTTCCCCAGCTCCGTGTCCCTCCTCTGCACTCGCTCCAGCCCCTCCAGATCACTCTTGTGTTGAGGTGCCCAGAACTGGACACAAGACTCAAGGTGTGGCCTCACCAGTGCTGAGCACAGGGGGACAATCACCTCCCTACTTCTGCTGGTCACACTGTTTTTTATGCAAGCCAGGATGCCCTTGGCCTTCTTGGCCACCTGGGCACTCTGCTGGCTCATGTTCAGCCACCCATCGACCAGCACCCCCAGGGCCTTTTCTGCCAGGCAGGTGCCAGCTTGGAGCAAAGCCTGGAAGATTTAAGCCAGGTATTGAGGGAAGGTTTCCAGCCACCAGCAGATTTAAACCCCAGAAGAAGCTATTGCAGAGACCCTGAGACACTCTACAAACCCACTGGAGCAGCATCTTCCTGAGATGACCTAGAAACATCAATCCAGGGTGACAAACTGGATGACATGGAGAAACTCCTCCTGCACTGCCTTTGGTGACCACTGACACCTCTCCTACACCACAAGAATGGCCCCAGTGGCTCTTTGGGATGTACCTCAACAGCTTCATACAACAACCATCTTGCATCTTCATGGCCTGCTACAGATCCAGTGAGAGACCATGAACCTGGGGGAAATGGGTGAGACCTCACAGCCTCCTCGTTGAACCATCAAACTGGCCAATGTTGGTCACACCATCCCCAGACATCTGGCCTCAGCCACAGACATGCCCCCTCAGGCCTGCATGTCCATGAGGACTTGTCCCTTGAAGCTCTCCCACTCACTGACACGGCCCATTTGAGACAGTTTGCTGCACCCCTCCACATTGACAGTGGACAAGGATGTCCCCCATGGGTTTCCCAACGTGATGTGACTCGTCCCACTGCCTGGGCAATTTGATCACAGCTGAACCAGGGGCCAAAGCAGGTCAGATGTTCTCCTGCACAAATCCCAGGTTTCCCAGCAGGAACCACAGTGAGTTATTAAACCTGTAAGTGTGATGGTTACTGAAATAAGAAATACCATGTTCTGCTGCCAAATCCTCCTCTGGCTCGGGATCAGCTGTGCTCACTTCACCTCCCTCTGGATATAGGTCTGATGCTCAAGAAAGTCAAGCCATAGACACACATTTGTGTGCAAGACCCCCTACGCCCCCCACTTCCATGTTGGGGTTTCCCAGACCTGAGCAGAGCATCCTGATAGGTCATAGGAGGTTTAAAGGTGCTTTTTATATCACTGCTCCACCAGCCTGAGGAACAGGTCCCATCAGCACACCCATTACCCAGTGGGGTCTCTGCACCTGTAGGATCACCATGCATCAATCCTGACCTCCCCTGGAGCTCCTCCACTTTACAGGACATTGAGGAGTCACCAGAGGCAAGTCTCTGCTGCAGGTAAGGCCTTGACCCGTGGGTAGAGAGGAGCTAATGCACCCCTAAGGCCCCAGAGCATGGAAAATGCAGGTAACAACCTCTTCCAATTTGCTCACCCACTACAGAATCAACGGGTAGAATTGGAAGGGACCTCAAAGATCGTCCAGTTCCAACCCCCTGCCCTGGGCAGAGGCACCTCCCACCACACCAGGTTGCTCAAAACCCCATCCAACCTGGCCTTGAACCCCTCCAGGGATGGGGCAGCCACAGCTTCTCTGGGCAACCTGGGCCAGGCTCTCACCACCCTCACACCAAAGAAGTTCTTCCCAATATATAATCTCAGTCTCTCCTCTTTCCGTTTAAAACTCTTACCCCTCATCCTGTGCCTCCCCTCTCTGATCAAGAGTCCCTCCCCATCTCTCCTGGACTCCCTTCAGGTACTGGAAGGCTGTTAAAAGGTCTCCCTAGAGCCTTCTCCTCTCCAGGCTTAACCCCCTCAGCTCCCTCAGCCTGTCCTCACAGCAGAGGGGCTCCATCCCTCTGATCATCTTCGTGGCCCTCCACTGGACCTGTTCCAACAGGTCCATGCCCTTCCTGTGCTGAGGACTCCAAAGCTGGACACAGCACTCCAGGTGGGGTCTCACCAGAGCAGAGGGGTAGAATCAACTCCAGTGACAAGGAGGATTTCTTCCTGAGATCTCACCTAAACCTCCCCTCTTTCAGTGTCAAACCCTTCCCCCTTCTCTTTGGGCTGTAAAGTCACCTGCAAAGTCTCCACCAGCCCCGTGCCTCAGTTTCCCTTGCAGGGACTTTCACTCCAAGCACAATGAGGATGCTACCAATACGTCCCACAGGTCTCACCCTGCTTCTCCCCCACTTCATCCCATGGCGGGTGGATGTTGAATGAGGGGAGGGTGGTGGTGGGGGGTGTCCTCCATCCCTGTGTCCCCAAACGGTCTCCCCGCAGCTCTCCCCCGAGCAGGGCACGTCTGAGCCACACTCCTGTCCCCAAAGAGCTTTGCCAGAGGTCGGATACCTACCAGCCAGCCTCTCACCAGGCGTGTGGGGGTGTGTTTATGCAAACCAGTTTGCCAGTTCTAAGAGCCACCATCAATAAAGTGTAAAAAGCACTGCCTCGGGTACGCAAAGTCCAGGAGCTCCTGTGACAGCCCTGTATTTATGAAGGGCTTAAAATCCAACTTAGCTGCAAAGGGACTGCTTAAAACCCACTGGGGCCCTTGACATGTGGCATCTTAACGACCCCAGCTCACGTCCAGATCGGTCCCAAGCTGGGAATTTCTTCTCAGAACTCTGGGAGCCTGGAAACCTCTGCGGCTCCGCAAGACGCAGCCTCGTGGGGCGTCACCGAGCTCCCCAGGGTGGAGAAGGCGAATGGAGTCCTGCACCCCAGAGCATCCCCAGGGACTCTGTGAGCAGTAGATGGGGCCCCATTTCCCTCCTCTCCTTCTCAAGGGGACACTTTGTTGTCTAAAGCTGGGGGAGGGGGTGAAGCCTCTCCCTTCCCACAGCAGGATTTGCTTTTCATCCCCATCCTTCCCACCTGGGACCGCTCGGTCCCTCATCACCCTGAACCCGAACCCGTAGGACAGAGGGATCCCACCAACTCCCTTTTTCTCCAGGAACCAGGTTAAAAAGCAATGAAAAGGCAGCTTCCCAGCTCCTTGGGGGGGGTGGGGGGGGAAACCACTGCCCCCCACGCTCTCCAGAGATGCTGGTGTTTTAGATGCCTCCAGCCAAAACATCGTTGCACTCAACTATTGCTGCTGAATTACTCATAGTGGCCAGGCTGCAGCACATTCAGCCCAGTAACCTGTGCCTCTGTTATTCTTTTTTTTTTTCAGCTGAGAGTGTAAATCCCCTAAAATAGCCTGTTTCTGCGGGCAAATTCTTCTTTTCTGACTTGCCTTCAAGCCCCAGCGTTTCTGCTTCTCACCTATTTTTAGCCACGACACTGTAGGTCTCTTGGCTGATGAGCCTGCTCGTAACTGACTTATTCCTGTCTTCCTTCCCCCCCAGAGCACCCGGCTCTGGGGGAAAATGCGAGGCTGGGAGCTGCGGAGGGGGACACTGGAGGAAAGTCCATGATTTGAGGAGGACTTTGTCAGCAGGACCCCCCCCTGCCCTCGACCGTGGGACATCTGGAGCCCCAGGCAAGCCCCCCCAGCACTGCACTGCAGGATGCACCCGGTGGGAGAGACCAGGAGGTGCAGAGCTGGGGGATGATTCCAGACCCCCCTGATCCAATCCTGACCCTGTCCCACCGTCCCCAATCTTTTATCACCGTTGTAAATCCCACAAACAGACCTCCTCACAGCAGACAAACCCCTACTGCCCTCATTCATCCCGGTTTATGCCCAATTTAGGGGCTCTTCTACCATCAGCAGGCACCTCCGAAGAGCGAACACCTCACCTAGCATCTCCTTCACCTTCTGGAGATGTCTCCATCCTCCTCCTGACGTGGGTACCACGGTTCACACAGCCCTGGGAGAGGCAGGGGATCGGATCCACATCCCTCACACAAGAAAGGGATGCTCTGATTCAATNCACCAGGACAAGCTCACACTCTGGAAGGACCATTATTTGCCTAATGCACTGCTGGCAGCGGGCAGGTCGTAAATCATCCCAGTACAGCCACCGACAGACTCTACTGGGATTTCGGGAGATTAAAGGGGAGAATAAATGGAGGGACACAACGGGTCCTGCTCTGGTTTGCTCAGTGCTCAGCTGGCTTTGTGCCGTTGCAGGGGTGCCCAGCACCTCCTTGGTGGGGTCCCAGTGCCTCACCCAAACCATACCCACCTCCTGGCCCCCCAGTTAACACCTCCAAGCTGCTAAGCAGCCCTGGCCAAGTCTTTCAAGCCCTTTTGTACAAAGGGAGTGCTGAACCTCCTTTCCCTTCCCCATCCCAAATCTTATCTATCCCAGTTGGCCAGCTGGGAGCAGGAGTAAGGAGAGAAGAAGAGATGGACATGGAGATGGACAAGGGATGGACATGGAGATGGACAAGGGATGAACGTGGAGAAAAGCACCCAACTTTGATTTGAGGGGGTCCTTTCACCCACCTGCCCATGTCCCCATCAGCCCACGAAACCCCACAGCCCCCCCACCAGCACACAGTACTGTGCTTGGCAGTGTATGTCCCCACAAAGCAAGTGGGGACAGCAGAGGGTAGAGGGGGACACAGCCACATCCCCAAAAATGCAGGATGGGAGACCCAGCTTGCTGCATGACCTGGGACATCCTGGCCACGGAGAACTGGCACCTGCCATGACAAGAAGCCTCCCCGTGTCCCCAGCCATGCCCACAAAAGCCCACCCTGCAACTTCTTGGGGACCCAAGCGATGGGGAAACTGAGGCACGGAGTGACCCAGCGCAGCCGGGAGGGGAGCAGGGAGAAGACTTACGAGCCCGGGCTCGGCTCTCGGAGGCGAAGAGGAGCAGAAGGCACCGGAGGAGGAAGGCGAGGGGACCCGCCTCGGGAAGCATCGCAGCCCGGCGATCGGCGCCCGGGGGCTTCGGGACGCTTCGGTCCCGGTGCCCGGGGGTGTCTTGGTCCCAGTGCTCAAGGGTGCCGCTGCTGGTCCGGGTGACCGGCGGTATCTCGCTCTCGGTGCCGGTGGGCTTCGCTCCCGCTCCCGGTGTCGAGTGCCTCGGGGGCCGGGGGTACCGAGATGCCGGTGCCTGGGGATGGCGATGCCCGGGGGTGCCGGTGTCAGCGGGTGCCGGTGTCGGGGGTGCTGAGGTGCCGGTGACCCGGAGTGTCGGTTCCCGGGGGGTGCCGCGGTGCCGATGCCCGGGGGTGTTGGTTCCCGGGGGTGCCGATGTCGGGGTGCAGCGGTGCCGGTGCCCGGGGGTGTTGGTTCCCGGGGGTGCCGATATCGGGGTGCAGCGGTGCCGGTGCCCGGCGGGGCTCGCTTCTCTCCGATCAAAGGCGCCTCCNAGGGCGGGCGGGGAGGGGGTGCGGGAGCCGCAGGTTTAACCCCTGCCTCCCTGGCAGCCTGGTCGGGGGCTCAGGCGGGGCGGTTCGGGGGGCTCGGGAGGGCTGGAATGGTTGGACCCCTCTCCTGGGATGCTACAGGGTGACACTTATGGGACATGTCAGACCACAGGCACAAGGCCTGGCTGCACCCCTTCTCCTGGTTAAACCCCACCCGGCTCTGAGATGCTTGAGCCCCCCCAGACCTGCCCCCTGAAGGGGTTTAAACCCCCAGGCTGGGGCTGAGCCCACGCAGATGCATCTACCCCATCTCGGGGCCAAGCCGGCCCTGGCACAGCCTTGAGCATCCCACCAGAGAAATCCAGGCTGCAGCCTCCCCTCCCAGGGCTCTGCTCCATCACCAAAGTCCCCCAGTGCCCTGTGACTCCCTTCCCAGTATATCCCAGTGCTCCTTCTTCCCTGGGACACAGTGCAGAGCTATCCCTGCTGTACCCACAGGACAGAGATTTCAACGAGACAAAGTGATGGAGCTCACTCTCTTCATCAGCTGTTTTACATTCCTCCAGCTGCATAAAAGCCATCATGACCACCATAAGCCTTGGCCTTCAGGAACCTCCCCCCAGGCCCAAGCCACCATCCCAGCAGCAATCCTACCTTGGCTGCCCTTCATCACCACAGCATGGAGCTGCTGGGTATGAAATGCCATTGGTTGGGAAGACACTGGTCAACACCACCACCCCTGGAGAAGACACCTCGCCTCCACACACGGTGCTCCTGTTCCTGCTGCTCCCCAAGTCCCACGTGAAGTGGTCCAGCTCTGGCTGCTAGCCCTGCTCTGCCCATAGAATCATAGAATCATTTAGGTTGGAAGAGACCCTTGGGATCATCAAGTCCAACCATCCATGGGGCTCCATTTTCTGCTCTCCAGGACCTTCCTGGAGAAGTTGAGAAGCACAACGAGATCCTCCTTGAGCAGCCACGTCCACTCAACAGCATTGCTCTCCATGGCTAAAACAACCCAGAGCCACCAGTCCACTGCCTGAGGAGAGTCCACTGCCATCACAGATTCTATGATCATCTGTAATTGATCCCTTTGGCACCAGGTGACCAGAGACCTCCTCTATCACCTAAGTTAGGATTTATTTCCCTCCATTAATTCAAGCTTGGGATTGAGCTCTCCACAGTGCCCAACACCAAACCACTTGAGAGAGGCATCAAATCACCAGTCTGCCAACAGCTCCATGGTGCCCCCAGATCCCCAATCCTGTTCACATCGGCCACATACCTCAATTGGCTTGGAGAGGGAAGCAATCAATGGGAATCCTCTTCTTTCCATCCATTCCTTCTTTCCATCTGGCTCCATCCCTGCCCCAGGAACCAGACACGTTCCCAAGTACCAAACCAAGTTTGCAGGTGCTTTCTCCTGGACATGGACACAAGAGAGGGAAATCTCCTTTGTAATAAGAAACCAGTTTTAATAACAGTTTAAATCATTGTCTTTGTTATTTTCTCCTTCAGCTGCTGAGCACAAGAGGTCAAGATGCATTTCTGCACACACATGGGCCCGACACATTGTCTGGGAAGAATCATAGAACCATTTTGGTTGCAAGAGACCCTTGGGATCATCTAGTCCAACCATCAGCCCTACTCTACAAGTTCTCCCCTACACCAGATCCCTCAACACCCAATCAAATCTACTCTGAAACACAGTCAGGGATGGGGACTCCACCACCTCCCTGGGCAGCCCAGTCCAGGCTCTGACCACTCTTGCTGGGAAGAATTCTTTCCTCATGTCCAGCCTAACCCTACCCTGCTGCAGCTTGCAGCCATTCCCTCTCCTTCTATCACTAATTCCCTGTGAGAAGAGACCACCAAGAAGGTGGCAATCACTGGACCGTGGCCAGCAGATGAGTCCTGAGCTCACCTTGACTCTTCTGTACGGGGATATCTGTGACCCTCAAAGAGCACAACCCCTTGTGTAGAGCAAGAGACAGAGCTGGGCTATCTGTGGGGATCATCATAAGTCAACTTGCTTACAAGCTCTAAAAAAACCATCCTGCTGAAGGACCAAGTCACTACAGGGGAACGTAGGAGACCATCTCTGCACATTGTCTGGTGCCCACCATCTACAGAGAACACAAGCAGTGTCACCGCCGTTGAATTTCAGGGCTAACCAGAGCAGTCCTGACACGACCACACACCTTCAAGGCAAACTACAAAGCTGGTTTTTAGAAGAAACAGAACAGAAGATACATGGACCTGTTGGAGCGGCGCCAGAGAAGGCCACGGAGATGCTGGGAGGACTGGAGCCCCTCTGCTGGGAGGACAGGCTGAGAAATTGGGGGTGGGTTCAGCCTTGAGAACAGAAGGCTCCGGGGAGACCTTCAAGCCCCTTCCAGTCCCTCAAGGGGGTCCAGGAAAGCTGGGGAGGGACTCCTGATCAGGGAGGGGAGCCATAGGATGAGGGAGAAGGGTTTGACACCGAAAGAGGGGAGATGGAGATGAGATGTGGGGAAGAACTTCTTTGGGGTGAGGGTGGTGAGACCCTGGCCCAGGTTGCCCAGAGAAGCTGTGGCTGCTCCATCCCTTGAAGGGATCAAGGTCAGGCTGGATGGGGCTTGGAGCAACCTGGTGTGGTGGGAGGTGTCCCTGCCCAGGGCAGGGCGTTGGAACTGGATGTTCTTTAATGTCCCTTCCAACCCAAACCATTCTATGATTAGATGACCATGCCTTGTGAATTACAGCATCCCAAAGATGTGTCAAAGCAACCCAAAGCCCAGGATGGTCTACACTCCCCAGTTCTCCTTTGGGTGATGGGTCAGCACCCCCTGCAGCCTCCAGGTAGGTCTGAGTCAGGGATGTCCCTTGCTGTGGTTGGAAAACCCATGATTTTTTCCCACCTTACTGTCCCTGCAATCATCTGTGAACTGCTACCTTCGTGCAGTGCGGGTTCACGCCGGCCACGTTCAACCCACCCAACGGTCCCAGCTTCTCATCATCCAACCCAGCTTCCCTTGTTTCACTCCTCCACTCATTTCCAGGTCCCAGCAATGCCCCTCTATTTTTCTTCTCGGGCCTCAAGAAAGACATTTGAGGATTTGGGGTAAACAGCAGGCTCCTTCCAGCTCCCACCAGGAACAGCTGGTACCTCTTCTCCCAGCTTGTCCCTTGCCCAGAGCGGCCTTGAAAAGCCCGCTTGTAGCGTAGGCCTGTGGGCCCAGTTATGAAAGTGCTTAGAAAAATGGGGATGTGAAGCCCAAGTCAATGAAGTTATTTTAAGTCCCTGCTGCAACAGCAACTGCTGAATTCAGGACTGTAGATCCTGGCCCCGCATCAGGTCTAAAACGTATGGGAAAGTTCAGCCATGTCCTAAGCACAGACCCAGGAAATAAAGGCCAGCCTTGTCAGGAGCAAGGTGCTGTGTTACATCTCTGTTGCATCTCATAAAGAATACATTCACCCTTTGGCAAAAAAAAACCAAAAAAATACCCAAACCCTGAGGTTCTTTATCTTCATCTGCAAAGGAATCCAGCTGACAGGCCGATCCTGCCAACATCCATCCATCTGCGATTCTGAATCAGGCTCCAGAAACCATGGGATTGGCTTGCAAATAATAAAACCCGGGTCCTTTTTATTTGCCTTCTGGTTCCCGAGCCTTTAGGTCAAACTCACTTCATGTTTTCAAGAAGATGAGACGATTCTTTCTGGTTTTTTGGGTTTTTTTTTTCCTTTTTTCCAATGAAAACCGAGCTTCTCCTACAAACTACTGAATAAACAGCGTGGGCTCCAATAACATCCCCCGCCACGCAAACCTCGTGGCAGGATGGTGAGCTGGCCAGACTGCAGGCTGGAGGAGCTGGCTCCACACCCTTCTACCTTTCCCTAGAAGTTTTGTGGCCCAGAGTCCCCGGTGTCTGATCCAGCTGGAGTCTCCAAGGCACATGCCAGGGATGCCAGCCTCAGGCAACGGAGCTGGAAACCTGCAGGACCTTCATCTGTTGAGAGCCAGGCTAAAGAAATGTGGCTGCAGGAGCCAGTCCCGCTCTGGAGATGGAGGAGCTGCTGCTCTGCTTGACATCAGGCCTGCACCAACACGTGGATCTTCTGCTCGAGGGTGATGGTTGCCCATCTTGGGGAATGCAGGACTCAAACCCCATTTTCTGGGCTGCACCAAAAAGAAGTGGGGCCAACAGGGAATGGGAGGGGATTCTACCTCTCTACTCTGCTCTGGTGAGATCCCACCTGGAGTATTGTGTCTAACTTTGGAGTCCTCAGCACAGGAAGGATGGTGACCTGTTGGAAGGGGTCTAGTGGAGGGCCACAGATCCCTCTACTCTGCTCTGGTGAGACCCCACCTGGAGTACTGTGTCCAGCTCTGAGGCCTAAGCACAGGAGGGACATGGACCTGTTGGAAGGGGTCTAGTGGAGGTCCACAGATCCCTCTACTCTGCTCTGGTGAGACCCCACCTGGAGTACTGTGTCCAGCT
>VZTM01007476.1:11887-21985 GCA_013400555.1 Jacana jacana
CAGCTCTCAAGCCTGTGCAGGTCTGTCTGGATGGCATCCCTTCAAGCACAGCCCTGCCCGATCCCCTCCACCTGCTTTTCCACACACCTTCTTTCCATGGGTTTTATCCCTCCTGCTGCCCTCCTCAAGGAAGGGCCTTGTTATTTTTGTCACTTCTATGTTGTACCACCGTTGTACTCTCTCTGCAGATGGATGTTGTCCTGTTCAGAGAGCACCAACCACAACCTGGATACCATGGAAACGCTTCCTTTCAGCTCTTTTCCTATTTGTCTCTCGCTTTGGTCCTTCCATCAGGCAGCAGCTACGAATTCTCCTCCATATCCAAGTGCAGTCACCACAGAGAGGTCTGTCTCCTCCACCTCTCAAAGCCTTGAGCCCACACAAGGGTTGGAAAAGAGTGTAAGACTCCTGCTCCTGGCCCATCCTGCTGAAGCCCTCCACACTGTAGGCACAGAAGCCACCAGGAGGTAGAGGGTGACATTTGGGTAACTGGGGCTGATGGCTTAGGTGGTTCCATTCCCTATTGGTCCCTCAGGGCACCATGCAGAGATGGACATCTGGAAGGGGATGAAAATAGCTCTCTGCATGCTAGAGCCATTCTTGCCTCCCTGCACAACAAGCCCAGGAGCTCTTCTCACCACGGGCTCTGCAGGTCTGATTGGGGTGGGAAGAGGAGAGCTGGTGAGGATCCTTTGGCCTCCGCCGTGGCCCAGTTTCATGCTGCTCCTTCTCCTGCATTAAACCAGTGGTGGGGTAATGCTGTCATTCACAGCAGTGCAATCACGGGAGAGGAGATACCTCCTTCTCATTCATGACTGAAGGTCTAACCCTTCAACTCTTTGGTGGGCTCGTTGCAGCTGGTCCCCCGTGCCACCTCGATTCAGGGCCTGGCTTTCATTCAGGAGATGTGACTCCAAGCTAGAAGTCAGTCAGCACTGAATGTCTCCTGGAGCTGCAAGGAGACACCTTGCCTGCAAGAAATCACCACCTCCTCATGATGCAGCAACTCAGGGAAGTTGCCTCCAGCTGCAATTCTAATACAGATGTCACTTCACACAGCCTCTGACTTCCTGCTCCCCTCCCAGTCGGTGATGAACACAAGCAAGAGCTTCTCCTGAAGGTCTCTTGAAGGCAATCATGGCTGGAGGACGTTCAAGCAGAGCATTCACCACGAAGAAGTCCGGGAAATTGCTCTGCCCAATGGACCATGCAAGAAATCCAGCCTCAGTTGGGAGCTTTATTATGTCTCATATCACACCTCGAGAGCACAAAGACTGTCCACAGAGGACATCACCCTTCCTCTCCTGACCCAAGAGCTCTTCAGCTGCACCTTTGGGGGTTTAAGGGCAGTCGATGACTGATGAGGCTTAAAAGGATAATTCACCAATGGAACCACGTAGTCCAACCTGGAATGGGAAATCTGGTCTTATGTTTTTGCATCTGAGTGTGTCACCAAGCACAAGACCAACACACAGTAAAGAGTCTATAATCAGGGCAAACCAGCAATACAGGGAGGACAGTGCGTAGGAGATTCTCCTCCATGGGTGGATATCAGCAACCAAGTAAGATAAAGGGGTGATGAGAGCCTGGGTAAAACAAGGGGGCAGGATGCAGAGGAAAAATGTGGGAGCNGATCAAGAACCAAGTAAGATAAAGGGGTGAAACAAGGGGGAAGGATGCAGAGGAAAAATGTGGGAGCACAGTGCCCACCCGTATCTCCTGTCTCCGCTGTGATGCATCCCCACCTGCACCCCGAGCGTCCAGCCAGGGCCAGTATCATCACTGGAGGGCCACCAAGAGAACTGCTGGTGGCAAAATCCTGCCTGCTCCTCAGGAGAGGTGAGATGCAGAGGTTTTCCATCGTTGTGGGCAAGGCAGAGGTTTTGGCTCGGGGTGGCAGGGTGTGAGGCTGGAGCTTTGCACGGGCTTAGGATACCCTCTGCAGGCCAGCACTGAGCTCCGCATGTCCTGAATCGTAGAACAGTTTGGGTTGGAAGGGACCTTAAAAGATCATCCAGTTCCAACTCCCTACCATAGGCAGGGACATCTCCCACCAGACCAGGTTGCTCAAAGCCCAACCTGGCCTTGATTATCTCCAGGGATGGGGCATCCAGAACTTATCCGGGCAACCTGCTCCAGTGTCTCACCACCCTCATTATAAAGCATTTTTTTCCAGCTAAACCTTCTTTCAGTTTAAAACCGTTGCCCCTTGATGGGGTTTGGGTTGGAAGACAAAATGGGGACCCAGAAACCAAGTTCTGTCCAGGGTGGGCTGGATGTGCAGGAGTAATTTGGCTGAATGATCTGGCAGAGATCCCTTTCCAAATCCAGTGTCACTAGGACCTGTACGGAGACCTCAGGCTCTGCACAATGACTTTGGCCCATGAGTGGCTTTGGTGGGGAATTGTCTCCTCTTCCCATGTTCCCTGGTCCTCCCAAGGGCTCCCCAGGCCAGGTTGATCCCGGGGAGCTGGCAGTTTGGGGAGGGGGTCAGCGCATCCATGGCAATAACACAACCCAGCAGCATCTACAGGACAGGTACCCCAGTTGCTGGACTAAGTCCAGTCCCAACACCAGACCACTGCTTCCTTTGTGTCATCATTCACCTTTATAAAGCCACCACAATAGGTCTCCCAAGGAGTCCCAAAGGTGGAGAGCTTCACTATATTTTCTCTGATACTGGGTCACTGAGAATCTCCATCAAGGAGGGACCAGACAATAAATTATGGTGAAAGGACAGCTTGTTTTAGTGCCTCAGTAAACAGATGAACAGCAGAAGAGAATCACAAAATGATACGGGGTTGGCAGGGACCTGTGGAGATGATCCAGTCCAACCCCCTCCCAAAGCAGGTCCACCCAGAGCAGGTTCCACAGGAACGTGTCCAGGTGGGGCTTGAACGTCTCCAGAGACAGAAACTCCACCACCTCTCTGGGCAGCCTCTGCCAGGGCTCTGATGCCCTCAAAGTCATGAAGTTCCTCCTCATGTGGAGGTGGAACTTCCCATATTCAAGTCTGTGCCTGTTCCCTCACTGGGCACCACTGGAAAAAGACTGGCCCCATCCTCCTGACACCCACCCTTGAAATATTTAGAGGTGTTGATCAGATCTCCCCTCAGCCTTCTCTTCTCCAGACTAAAAAGACCCAAGTCCTTCAGCCTTTCCTCCTTTCCTCCTCCCAGAGATGTTCCAGGCCCCTCATCATCTTGGTGGTCTCTGCTGGACCCTGTCTAGCAGCTCCCTGTCCTTCTGGAACTAGGAAGCCCAAAACTGGTCCCAGTGCTCCAGATATGGCCTCCCCAGGGCAGAGCAGAGGGGCAGGATGACCTCCCTCCACCTGCTGGTCACACTCTTCCTGATGCCCCCCAGGATGCCATTGGCCTTCTTGGCCCCAAGGGCCCATTGCTGGCTCATGGGCATCCTGTTGCCCACCAGGACTCACAGGTCTTTTTCCTCAGAGCTGCTCTCCAGCAGGTCCCCCCCCAACCTGTCCTGGTGCGGGGGTTATTCCTCCCCAGGTGCAGGACCTTACACTTGCCCTTGTTGAATTTCATCAGGTTCCTCTCTGCCCAACTCTCCAGCCTGTCCAGGTCTCACTGGATGACAGCACAGCCTTCTGATGTGGTAGCCACTCCTCCCAGTTTTGTATCACCAGCATCAGAAGCACAAGAGATTTCCATAGCAACCAGTGCAGAGGCTCTGCCTCCTTGGATTTTCTCAGATTCACCCTCCCCACACACAGAAAATCTGGGGTTGCCGGTGTGACCAGTGACCCCACTGGAAAGTGGTGGCCTTAAAGGAAATGAAATGAGCACGTGGAGGAGCCAGGTGGACAGTAGTCCCTAGAACCAGCTCTTTCACCAAAGGAAGCGCCACCTTCCTCTGGAGGGGGATTCTGAACACAAGGGTTGCTTAAAAATGCCCAAAAAATAGTCGTTCTTCAAGCTGATTCAAGCTCCTGAATGCAGAAACATGCAAAGCCAAGCCACGCTCTCCCAGCTCCGAGGACAGTTGCCATCGTGGTGACATCCAGCCCAAACACTAGCTGTGTTTCAGGCAATACACAGCAAAGTGAAAGCTCTGCTTGACTCCAAAATAAAGCCACGGTTAAGGTCCCTGCACTTTTGGTCTTGCCAGAAGAAAAATATCCCAAGCATAAAGTCACCAACCACTTACCTGAGGGCTGAGAAAGAAGTTCTTGGCCACCTGGACATGAAGCTCGTAGGAAGCAGGGACCTCATGGAAGCTGCTGTGCTCTGGTGAGCACAGAGAGTGGAGGGGTAGCAACGGGGGGCACCAAAGAAGGGACATGGCTGGGGCAGCCCTGTGAGAAGGAACACATCTTCTGGACAGGCTGGAGAGCTGGATAGTGAAGAATCTAATGGGGGTTCTCAAGGGCAAGTCCTGCACCTGGAAAGGAAGAATGCCAGGCACCGATATAGGTTAAGGATGGACCTGCTGGAAAGTGCTTCTGAGGAGAAAGATCTGGGGTCTGGGTAGATAATAAACTACCCATGAGACAGCCCTTGTCACTAAGAGTGTGGCCAGTAGGTCGAGGGGGGTCATTCTCCTACTCTATATTGCACTGGTGAGACCACAACTGGAACACTGCCTCCAGTTCTGGGCTTCCCAGCTCAAGAGAGACTGGGAACTACTGGAGAGAATCCAGCAAGGGCAGCAAAGATGATGGAGGGATTGGAGTATCTCCCTGATGAGGAAAGGCTGAGAGAGCTGGGACTCTTTAGCCTGGAGAAGAGAAAGCTGAGGGGAGACCTCATTCATGCTCACAAGTATCTGAAACATGGGTTGAAGGAGGATGGAGCCGGACCCTTTTCAGTGGTTCCCAGTGACAGGACGAGGGGCAAGGGGCACAAAGGAAGTTCCATTCAAAGATGAAGAAAAACATTGGGGTGAGGGTGGCAGAGCCCTGGAGGAGGCTGCCCAGGGAGGGTGTGGAGTCCCCTTCTCTGGAGACCTTCAAGCCCAGCCTGGATGGAGTCCTGAGTGCTGTGCTCTGGGCTTTAGCAGGGGAGTTGGGCTAGATGATCTCTAGAGGTCCCTTCCAACTCTTGACTCCATGATTCTGAGCTGTGCTGGCATTTGAGACATCTGCTTCTCACAGAGACCAACATTTGTTCAGACAGGATGGCAGGTAGGGGCAGACATCCCAAACCAGACAAACCCCTGGCTTAGATTTCAATAAGAGAAAATTTGGGTAAAAGAGTGAGATCCCAAAAGTTTGGGACTGGTCATTTGGGAATGCTTCAGGGTCTCCACTGCTGGGGATCTCGGAGAAGAGGCTGAATGGTTCTGTCAGCAATGACATACGCAGAGCTGCCTTGGACCAAAGCACAGAAGCAATCAGAATGGTCATGTCTCCCCCAAGACCAAAGGCTGCCACGCAGCAGAGGTTTCCTTCTGATGGTCAACAGGGCATCCACAGCACGCACCACGCTGGGACACAAAACACCTCCCAACATCCCACCTAACAAAGGGATTAACACACCAGGGGAACGCCTCTGAACTCAAAGACTTCTCCTGCCCTGTAGCAGTAGGGATTTAGAGCAAAGAAACCCAGTCCAATACCCGTGGTTGCCTGGACTGAGGTGAAATTCCCTTAAAAACACTTACTGCTGGTGGTGAAGGCATTAGGCATTTGAAAGCAGGATGTGCAAACCCAAGACATGGTAGGGGAAAGGGACCTGGGGGTCCTGGTGGGCAGCAGGATGACCGTGAGCCAGCACTGTGCCCTCATGGCTAAGAAGGCCAATGGCATCCTGGGGTGGAGTAGAAGGCGGGTGGTCAGTAGGTGGAGAGAGGTTCTCCTCCTCCTCTCCTCTGCCCTGGTGAGACCCCATCTGGAATATGGTGTCCAGTTGTGGGCCCCTCAGTTCCAGAAGGACAGGGAACTGCTGGAGAGAGTCCAGGGCAGGGCTACCAAGATGATGAAGGGAGTGGAGCATCTCCCAGAGGAGGAAAGGTTGAGGGAGCTGGGTCTCTTGAGCTTGGAGAAGAGGAGACTGAGGGGGGACCTCCTGAATGTTGATAGATCTGTAAAGGGTGAGTGTCAGGAGGATGGAGCCAGGCTCTTCTCAGTGACACCCAGCGACAGGACAAGGGGCAATGGGTGCAAGCTGGAACAGAGGAGGTTCCAGTTAAATATGAGGAGGAACTTCTTGACAGTGAGGGAACACTGGCAGGGGCTGCCCAGGGAGGTGGTGGAGTCTCCTTCTCTGGAGACATTCCAACCCTGCCTGGAGGCGTTCCTGGGTGACCTGCTCTAGGTGTTCCTGCTCCAGCAGTGGGATTGGACTGGATGAGCTTTCAAGGTCCCTTCCAATCCCTGAGATTCTGTGATTCTGTGAAATCTCAATAATACCCATCTGCCCCTCATTCCCAGAGCACAGAGAACAGTTAAATCTGTGTCAGGACTGACAATGTCCTGATTGTCCCATGTCCCTCTTCCTTGGTCTGGCAGAAGAAACAGCCTCTTCTGCTCCCCACTGTGAGTCCTAACACCCCAACCTCAGCCCCCAGAAGAAAACCAGGAAAGAGCAAGCTCACCTCAGAAGAAGTTTCAGGGCAATGAGATGGTTTATCCCTCTCTTCCTTCCTTGCAAACCCATCTCCCAAGATGATGGGATGTCAGCCTGGGTGCTTGTCGCTGCAGGGACATTAAAGCAGGGGTCCAGGGTCAACTTAAGCAGAGAGACAAGGCACCTTCCTGATCCAGTGCATGCAATAACCTGGAAAGAAGAAAAGCCGGTGAGATGGCCAGGCCTCCTGCCTGCATGGATGCCCTGCATCTCCTGCTCCTCACATTTAACACCCTGAGAAGCCATGGCCCAACCTCACAAGCCTACACACCACCTTGCTCATGCCAGCTCGGAGGGGTGCTGCTGGGCTTTCCAAGTAGATACCCCTCTTAGATAGCCCTCTTAGACTCAGCATGGGTAGCCCAGCTTTTGAAGCAATTTAGGTGTCTGGAGAGGGAAACAGGTAGGAGGTGGGATTTTGAGAGCATGTGGGCTGTGGCAACAAGGTGCCCAGTGTGGCCATCCTCAGCCACCTCCTTCCACCCCTTCCTGGGGTGTCACACTGTTTGTGATACTGGCCACAGCAATTTCTGGCTCTGCAGATGGAGCCTGTAGCTGCTAACAAACTAAATACAATCATAGAATGGCTGGGGTTGGAAAGGACCTGAAAAGACCATCCAGTTCCAACGCCCTGCCCTGGGCAGGGACACCTCCCACCAGACCAGGTTGCTCAAAGACTCATCCAGCCTGGCCTTGAACCCCTCCAGGGATGGGGCAGCCACAGCTTCTCTGGTCAACAGTCCTTGCCCAGACTAAAGCCACACTATTAAGTGCTTTCTTCCTTCCCAAACATGGTGGTTGCATCTAAGCTACTTCTGAAGAACAACCTGTGGCCCCAGTAACCCGAAAACCATGCCTGGGGTTGGGCTGGGGCCAGTTGTTTGAGACCAAACCCATGCCAAGGATCTGATAACTCCCTTGGGATGCTTTGGGGTGTAACACAAGCCCCTTCCCTGAGATCTGGACTTACCTCCCAACCCAGCTCTTCAGTTCAGGGAGTAGCTGTGCCAAGGCAGTGTCCCCAGGGCTCAAGACTGGGGCCAGTCCTCTTTAATGTCTTTGTCAATGACCTGGGCAAGGGGATTGAGTGCACGCTCAGTAAATTCACAGATGACACCAAGTTGGGTGGGAGTGTTGATCTGCTGCAGGATAGGACAGTTCTACAGAGGGATCTGGACAGGCTGGAGATGGATGGTCTGAGGTCAATGGGATGAGGTTTAACAAAGCCAAGTGCCAGGTCTTGTACTTGGATCACACCAACTCCACGGTCTCTCCAGGCTGGGGGAAGAGTGGCTGGAGCTGCCCAGCAGAAAAAGACCTGGGGGTGTTGGTCAACTGTGGGCTGAACGTGAGCCAACAGTGTGCCCAGGTGGCCAAGGAGGCCACCAGCATCCTGGCCTGTGTCAGGAACAGCATGGGGAGTAGGACTGGGGAGGTGATCATTCTCCTGTACTGGGAACTGGTGAGGCTCCAACTCGAGTGTCGGGTCCAGTTTTGGGCCCCTTCCCACAAAAGAAAAGTCATTGAAGAACTGGAGTGTGTCCAGAGAAGGGCAACGGAGCTGGTGAGAGGTCTGGAGCACAAGTCTTGTTTGTGAGGAGAGGCTGAGGGAGCTGGGGGTGTTCAGCCTGGAGGAGGCGGAGGGGAGACCTTTCCCTGAAAGGAAGGTGCAGCTGAGGGGGTCAGTCTCTCCTCCCAAGGAACAGGATACAGGACAAGAGGAAATGGCCTCAAACTGCTTCAGGCCCCGCATCATCTCTGTGGTCCTCTGCTGTCCCCTCTCCAGCAGTTCCCTGTCCTTCTAGAACTGGGGAGCTCAGAATTGGTCCCAGTGCTCCACCTGGGGCCTCCCCAAGCAGAGGATGACCTCCCTCCACCTCCTGGTCACACTCTTCCTGATGCCTCCCAGTATGCCCTTGGCCTTCTTGGCCATGAAGGCATATTGCTGGCTCATGGGCCCCCTGTTGTCCACCAGGACTCCCAGATCTTTTTTCCTCAGAGCTGCTCTCTACCAGGTCAGCCCCAACCTGCCCTGGTGCAGGGGGTTATTCCTCTCCAGGTGCAGCACCCTCCACTTGACCTTTCAACCAGCCTGATGGAAAGATAAAAATCACAAAGATATTGCAGAGCAAAGAGGATCTAGGTGTAAGAAATGGACATCAGTGCCCTGCAGTAAATGGAGTATGGTAGTAGACACTGGGGAGTCCACAAGGAACAGAGAGTCACGGCCTCTGTGTGGAAGTGAATCACTTCAGTGATGATTTCCTAGAGCTCCCTGCCCTTCACCTCCCAGCTCACACCCTACCACCCCTTCCTTCTGCCCCTCCTCAGTCAGTTATTTAGCAGAAGTACAAGAATTGAGCTTAATTTCCAGCCCTTGCTTCGAGCAGGAATAGAAAATTATAGGTTAGGGACCACCTGGAAGCTTTGGGACACGGGTGAGGAGCCGGGAATAAGAGGATTTTGGGTTCCTCCAAACCTCATGCGGCCATAGAGTCACTGCAGTCACCAAGGGAAAACACTGCCTGAACACCTACAACCAGATATTACCCAGCAAAGGCGGGACTAAGGGGTTGGTGTGGTACTGGGCCCTGTGTTGTGCTGGTTTATAACCTGCTAATTTAATCCTTGAAGCTCCTGGATGTTTACAGCTGGAGAGCAGAATGGAGGTTCTCCACAGCTCGGCCTGTGGACAGCCAAGTCAGGATGTGCTTCAGAAGCACCGAGGAATCCCAAAGGGGGCATGTGCTGTTGATATAAGGAAGAAAAGCTGTAAGTAACACGTCAAGATAGAAAAGGGTTGTTAGTACGTGGGGATTTGGTGGTGGCTTTTCAAAGATCCACCACCGGGTCCTGTTGGACAAAGGCCGAGAGGAGGCTGGAAGCAGCTCAGAGGGTTCTGGGGCTGCTGAGGGCCCCCCATCGAAGCAGGACAGCCTTAAACCCTCTGAGAAACCACAGGGATTTGAAGCAATTCCGTGAAAGACAGGCCAGCGGGAACAGCCCAAGGTGACACCCTTCACCCAAGCGTCCGGCAAGGCTGAAATACGAGGTAATGCCTGCCCCCCCACACCAATATCCCTATGGGGCAGGCACTTAGCCGGACAAGCACAGAGCCACCGTGCCCTACACCCTCCCCGCGGCTGTGGAGGGGACGCCAGCCTTCTTTAAAGACGGGACCGAGACCCTCTCCCGCCCCGCAGCCCCTCACACCGGGCCCGGGATCCGCGAGAGGAGCCGCCACCTACAACACAAACAACCACACGCAAAAGCCTCCCGGCAACTGAGGGAAGAGCGAGGCGGCCCCTCTTTATATAGCGGTCTATTAATATTCAATGAATGGGCGTGGTCTACGCGGAGGTGGGGCTCGCTGATAGGGTTTCTCCGCTGTGCTCATGAATATGAAACGAGCGGAGGGGGCGTGGCCACCTTATGAATTATGTGGCGGGTGGGCGGGGCCGCGCGCCCCAAGGCTCTATCCCTTCAAAGTGTGTGAGAAGATGGC
>VZTM01007476.1:29959-40177 GCA_013400555.1 Jacana jacana
GTGTGGATTTTTCCCTGGTGGGACTGGAGGTGCTGCAGGAGATGCCTGTCTGGCTGCTGTCTAACCCCCCCAGTTCTCAAGGAGCCTCCAGGAGCCGGTGCTGCAGCGCTGGTGGAAGCCCCGTGGATCCTCTCCCAGGCTTCCAGCTCTGGATAAACATCCTTTTTAGCCATCCAGCCGTTCCTTCCCGAGCGGATTCCGAGTCTTTCCCGGTTCATGCTTGTGTCAGCAGCCTCTAATTCGCTGCTGGGGAAAATTGGCAGGATGAGCTTAAACGGCTTAAATTGGTGGGTTTGAACTAACCCCCGGCTAACCTTTGCTGGAAGCAAACTGGGAAGAAGCCTTCGTGCAGAAGGATCTGTGGAATCAATGAACAGACGGGCTGGTCTTGGAGGGAACCGAGCCAAAGGGCTGGGAATGGTTCCTCCTCCCTGGCCTGGCCGGCGGAGGGACAACAGCAACTCCCCAAATCCATCTCTGCTCCAACATCCTTCTGTCAGTCAGGCTTAAATAGGCTTCAGCCTGGAGAGGAGAAGGCTCTGGGATGACCTCAAAGCCCCTTCCAGTCCCTCAAGGGGCTCCAGATAAGCTGGGGAGGGAATATTGATGAGGGAGTCAACAGGGCCATCAAGTCCAACCATCAACCTGAAACAGAAAAAAAAAAAAACCCAAAAAATGTCTTAAAATACCTGATTAAAGTTAATTTTGGGGAAACACCAAAGCATCACCCCACTGAACCTTTAGGCTTTCACTGTACAATTCTTTGCCCTCTTCCTGGTAGCTGATGGGCTCTTTTATATTCTGTCTTGATTTTAATAAACATCTAGACCCACCTTTGGGGGGTGGGTCGTGTGCCTTTTCCCAGCTCCTCCCAGCTTTTGAAAATGAGGACATGGGACGTGAGGTGTGGAGGAAAACAGTGTTTTCTGTGCCCCAGCATCAGTGCTGGGGGAGCTGGGTCGCTCTGGTTGGAACATAAATCAAGCACAATTAGGTAATTCTCCCCCTGGATTCCACTCTGGTGAGACCCCAACTGGAGGGGGTCTGAGGTGCCACCAAAAGAAGACATGGAGCTGTTGGAGCAGGTCTGGAGGAGACCATGGAGATACTGGGAGGACAAGGGGGTTCAGCCTGGAGAAGAGGAGGCTCAAGGGAGACCTTCCAGACCCTTCCAGACCCTTCCAAGGGCTCCAGGAAAGCTGGGGAGGAACTCTTGATGAGGGAGAGGAGCCATAGAATCATAGAAACACAAGGTTGGAAAGGACCTACAAGGTCATCTAGTCCAACCATCCTCCTGTCACCAGTACTACCCACTGAGCTGCTAAATCATGTCTCGTAGCACCTTGTCCTGACGCTTCTTGAACCCCCACCCAGGGATGGTGACTCCACCACCTCCTTGGACAGGCCATTCCAGTACCTGACCACTGTTTGGGAGAAAAACCTTTTCCTGACATCTCCTCTAAATCTCCACTGGTGCAACTTGTGGCCGTTCCCTGGAGTCCTGTCATTAGTTCTCTGGGAGAAGAGGCCTACCCCCTCCTCTTCACAGCCTCCCTTCAGGAAACTGGAGAGTGCCATGAGGTCTCCCCTCATCCTCCTCTTCTCCAGACTACACACTCCCAGCTCCCTCAGCTGCTCCTCATAGGCCTTGTGCTCCAGACCCCTCACCACTTTTGTTGTCTTCTCTGGACACGTTCCAGGGCCTCCATGTCTTTCTTGTAGTGAAGGGCCCAAAAGTGAACACAGCACTCGAGGTGGGGCCTCACCAGAGCTGAGCCCAGGGGGATGACCACCTCCCTGCTCCTGCTGGCTATGCTAATCCTGAGGCAGACCAGGATGCCACTGGCCACCTGGGAATACTCTTGGTTCATGTTCATCCAGGCATCGACCAACACTCCCAGGCCCTTTTCTTCTTCACAGTCTTCTAGCCACCCTGCTCCAAAGATGAGGGGGAAAGGTTTGACACTGAAGGAGGGGAGATGGAGATGAGACAGGGGGAAGGCTTTGACATTGAAAGAGGGGAGATGGAGATGAGATGTGGGGAAGAACTTCTTTGCAGTGAGGGTGGTGAGACCCTGGCCCAGGTTGCCCAGAGAAGCTGTGGCTGCCCCATCCCTGGAGGGGTTCAAGGCCAGGTTGGACGGGGCATGGAGCAACCTGGTCTGGTTGCTCTCTCCAACTGCCTGAAAGGAGGGTGTAGCCAGGGGGTGTCTGTCTCTTCTCCCAAAGGACAGGCGAGAGGACAAGCACAAATGGCCTCAAGTTGTGGCAGGGGAGGTTCAGATTGGATATGAGGAAAAGTTTTGACATGGAGTGGATTATTAAGGCTTGGAATGGGCTTGGAATTAAGGCTTGGAATGGGCTGCCCAGGGCAGTGGTTGAGGCACCATCCCTGGAGGGATTTGAAGGTGGGTCGACATAGTGCTCAGTGACACGGTTTAATGATGGTTGGTTGTCAGAGTTAGGTTGATGGATGGACTAGATGATCTTAAAGCTCCCTTCCAGCCTGGACATTTCTACGATTTTAAGTTAAAAGGTTAAAAAAAAAAAGGTGAAAACCTCAAGGTTTTGATTATTCCTGCCACAAAGGGAAGCTATGAAGTCTGCTGCGAGTTTCCATGGCAGCTGGGGGCGAGGGGGATTGGCTGCCACGGGTGGCAGAGCTTGGACTTGCCAAGTGGATGGCAATGGTTTGGCAAAACCCAGGAGCAGGAAAAGGCAGGAAAGCAAAGGGTTTCTGAATCGGGTTCAACTTATTATTTTTATTCAGCCTGTCCTGCTGAATTCACCAGATGGATGTTTCGGAATCTCTTGCCAGTAAATATAAAATGCGCCGGTCGGGAGCGGGGATGAAGGCTGNNNNCGGGGGGGAGGGGTGGGGGGGGGGGGGTTGTGGGATGCACAGTTCCACACTCACATTGGAAGGATGGAGGCATTCAAGGGGATGGAGGTTGCAAGTCGAGGGCCTCTTACAAAGGAAAAAAAAAAAAAACAGTGTTAAATAATTAGAAAATCTTAGAATCATCGGATCATTTGGTTGAAAGAGACCCTGGAGATCATCGAGTCCAACCATTGAGTCCAACCATCTTCTGTCCTCTCAAACGGTGCAGAAATCAACTGGGGGGGTTGGGGGGTGTTCAAGGTCGAGCACAATAGGATGAAACTCTCCTCTGCCAGGATAAAAAGAGCAGGATGCTGGGTTTGTTCCTGTCACTGGGACAGTTTTGGGGCTATCACCGGGCTCAGAAGGAGCATCACAGCCCTCACGGCCCTCCAAAGACAGCTCCACTCAGAAACCTGCTGTTTCTGCTGACCCACAGCTCACTGGAGTGGAAAACCAAGCAGGAACTTTGCAAGTTGAAGCACAAGACATGGAGGACATGGAGCTGGTCAGAGCGGGGCCAGAGGAGGTCATAGAGATGCTGGGAGGGCTGGAGCCCCTCTGCTGTGAGGAGAGACTGAGAGAGTTGGGAGTGTTCAGCCTGGAGAAGAGAAGGCTCCAGGGAGATCTTCGAGCCCCTTCTGGTCCCTGAAGGGCCTCCGGGAAAGCTGGGGAGGGATTCTTGGTGAGGGAGGGGAGCCATAGGATGAGGAGAAAGGCTTTGACACTGAAAGAGGGGAGATGGAGATGAGATGTGGGGAAGAACTTCTTTGGTGTGAGGGTGGTGAGACCCTGGCTCAGGTTGCCCAGAGGAGAAGAGGTTCAAGGCCAGGTTGGACAGGGCTTTGAGCAACCTGGTGTGGTGGGACGTGTCCATGGATGGATCTCATGGTCCTTAAAGTCCCTTCCAACCCAAACTGTTCTTTGATCCTGTGTACATACATTTTTATTTTCACCTCTTCTACAAAAGGTCAGAAATTTGGGGTCTCTGCCTTTTGACCCCTCTATAAAATGTCCAAGATGTTGCCTAAAGACACTGTAGATAAAATCCCCTCTGCCTGATGTCAGACCAGTAGCTAAATCGGCCCAACTTTAGAGATTTCAAATCCCTCCTGGCTTGCTGAGCCCACGTAAGCAATGAAGCTCCTCAAGCTGCATGTTTCCCCCCAGGTTCACAGAATCCCAGAATCTCAGGAATTGGAAGGGACCTTGAAAGCTCATCCAGTCCAATCCCCCTGCTGGAGCAGGAACACCTAGAGCAGGTCACACAGGAACGCCGCCAGGCAAGGTTTGAATGTCTCCAGAGAAGGACACTCCACACCCTCCCTGGGCAGCCCCTGCCAGTGTTCCCTCACCCTCACCATCAAGAGGTTCCTCCTCCTATTGAAGTGGAACCTCCTCTTTTCCAGCTTGCACCCATTGCCCCTTGTCCTGTCATTGGGTGTCACTGAGAAGAGCCTGGCTCCATCCTCCTGACACTCACCATCAACATTCAGGAGGTCACCCCTCAGTCTCCTCTTCTCCAAGCTCAAGAGACCCAGCTCCCTCAGCCTTTCCTCCTCTGGGAGATGCTCCACTCCCTTCATCATCTTGGTAGCCCTGCCCTGGACTCTCTCCAGCAGTTCCCTGTCCTTCTGGAACTGAGGGGCCCACAACTGGACACGATGCTCCTACTCTTTTATTACCCTGGAGGGCAAAAAAAAACCACCTAGACTTTTTTAGCTACAAAGATAAGACCCGGGACAAGGTTTAAACATTCAGAGGTAACTGCAGGGTTGCTGCGGGTGCGTTACGCATCGTGGCTGCTCTCAGGGCTGTCTCCGTGGAAGTGGAGCTTGATAAAACCCACAAAGAACTGGAACTGTTCAAGGATACAACTGAAAAGGGAAAAAAAAAAGGGAAAAACCCACCCAAAACACAGTTTGAGAAGCAGTGGGAGGTTTCCAGCACGGCCAGTTGCAGGAGCAGAAGGAGGAGCGAGGAATCCAGGCTGGCCTCCCCGACATTGCCTCCACCCCTGACTTTTTATCACACATTTTGGGACATTTTGGAGGTTTTCTTTTAAAAACAAGCCTTGCTCACGCAGGCATGAGAGTAAGAGGGAAGAGTGGTTCTCATACAGGGAATTGTGCTCTCTATGCTTGATGGCTGATTACAAGAGGTCTCTTCACCCACCCCTCTTAAAGCAAATATTCAAGAAATACTTTGTCATTTCACAGAATCACAGAATGCTCTGGGGTTGGAAGGGACCACTGGAGGTCATCCAGTCCAACCCCCTGCCAGAACAGGTCCACCCAGAGCAGGTTGCACAGGAACGTGTCCAAGTGGGGTTTGAATGTCTCCAGAGGAGACTCCACCACCTCTCTGGGCAGCCTCTGTCAGGGCTCTGATACCCTCAAAGGGAAGATGTTTCTCCTCATGTTGAGATGGAACTTTTGATGGTCCAGTTTGTGGCCATTACCTCTTGTCCTCTCACTGGGCACCATAAGAAAAAGCCTGGCCCCATCCTCCTGACACCCACCCTTGAAGGATTTAGAGGTGTTGATCAGATCCCCCCTCAGCCTGCTCTTCTCCAGACTAAACAGACCCAAGTGCCTCAGCCTTTCCTCATCAGAGAGATGCTCCAGGCCCCACATCCTCTTGGTTGTCCTCTGCTGGACCCTCTCCAGCAGTTCCCTGTCCTTCTGGAATAGGGGAGCCCAGAACTGGTCCCAGTGCTCCAGCTGGGGCCTCCCCAGGGCAGAGCAGAGGGGCAAAATGACCTCCCTCCACCTGCTGGTCACACTCTTCCCGATGCCCCCCAGGATGCCATTGGCTTTCTTGGCCACAAGGACCCATTGCTGGCTCATGGGCATCCTGTTGCCCACCAGGACTCCCAGGTCTTGTTCCTCAGAGCTGCTCTCCAGCAGGTCTCCCCCATCCTATATTTGTTGAGCTCTGGTGTTGGCAGTGTTTGGCTCTGGAGCTCCTCAAGTAGGAAGCTCTGGTGAGTGAAGCTGTGGGTCTTTCCTCTGAGAACTTTAAGCAGTTGGAAGGCAAGGATTTCTTTACCCCACTGTGAACCTTTAATTTTTGGCCCAACGGGGAAGAAAAACGCTTCCTAAACGAAACCCTCGCTGGAGCTGCTGGTTTATATCCCTTAATTTTAGCGAGCTGGGAAAAGGAAACACCACCCATGTCTTCTCCTTGCTCATACCCCTTTCAGCCTGAGCTAGCATGTCGGCATGATGAGCTCTGCTGCACCCTCCCTGGAGCATGGGTCCTTCTCAGGGCTCGTTGTTTAATTCTGGTTCTTCAGGGGTCGTGGTTTTATTCTGCTTCTTCAGGGGTGGTGGTTTTATTCCGCTTGTTCCCTTTTCCATCCCAGTTCCTCCGACTGGAGCCCAAGTCACGCTGCGGGCCGGAAACGGGAAGGAAGCTTTGAGGCCTCCCTAACAAAGGGGAGTCGTTTGGGGAGTTAACTCTATATTCGGGGGGAGGTTTAAATTATAACCCCGCTGTGCCAATCCCCTTCTGGGTTCTGAATTCCCAAAGGAAGAAGGGAGGAAGCAGGAGCAGGACGGGGAATTCCTGCCGGATGGAAATACCCATTGCCAGCGGAATCAAAGCTGGGCTTGCTCCAGGCTGATTATAGGCCGGGGCTGCAAAGGGGTGTGGAGGTGAAGGGGAGTAAAAAAGTTGTTTCCATAGAAAATGGAGAGTGTTCTCGATGGTTGTTTAAACGGTAGAAGGACTCAGAGGGGAACTGGGGGTGCTGATGCTGCTCAGCCACTGTTTCTGGGGTGTCTGGCCAGAGGAGACACTTAAAGCCTGTTTGAATTTCATAGAATCATAGAATCATTTAGGTTGGAAGAGACCCTTGGGATCATCAAGTCCAACCATCAGCCCTACTCTGCAAGTTCTCCCCTACACCAGATCCCTCAACACCACATCCAATCTACTCTGAAACACAGTCAGGGATGGGGACTCCACCACCTCCCTGGGCAGCTGATTCCACTGACTGACCACTCTCTCTGTGAAGAACTTTTTCCTCATGTCCAGCCTAACCCTACCCTGCTGCAGCTTGCAGCCATTCCCTCTTGTCCTGTCGCTCATTGCCCTTGAGAAGAGACCAGCACCAACCTCTCTCCAATGCCCTTTCAAGCAGTTGTAGAGAGTGATGAGGTCTCCCCTCAGCCTCCTCTTCCTCAAACTAAACAATCCCAGCTCCCTCAATCGATCCTCATAAGATTTATTCTCCAGGCCCTTCCCCAGCTCCGTGTNTCGTTGAAGCCCATGCCATGAACATTGGCCCATCCATCCAGTCTATCCCAGTCCGTCTGTAGAACATCCCTGCCCTTAAGCAGATCAACACTCCCACCCAACTTGGTGTCATCTGCAAACTCACTGAGAGTGTTTTCTATGTCCCTATGGACATCATCAATGAAGATATTAAAAAGGAAAGGCCCCAACACTGAGCCCTGAGGAACCACTTGTGACTGGCCACCAGCTGGATTGAACTCCATTGAGCACCACCCTTTGGGATCCTCCTTCCAGCCAGTGCTGGATCCAGCAGATCCTACGCTCATCCAGGCCATGAGCAGCCAGTTTTTCCTTGAGAATGTGGTGGGGGACAGTGTCAAATTTCTAGTACTGAGGTTGCCTGTGACATCTCAAGGCCAGGCTGGATGGAGCTTTTGAGCAACCTGGTCTGGTGGGAGGTGTCCCTGCCCAGGGCAGGGGGTTGGAACTGGCTGGTCTTTAAGGTCCCTTCCAACTTGAACCATTCTATGATTCCATCCCTTACTCAACCTCCATGTTTGCATCCTCCTGACACTCCCTTGATTGCTCCAGCTCTTCACCAAGAGCCCTTGAGAGTCTCCAAAAGACACTTGGGGTGTCCAAAATGGTATTACTTGCCCCCCCTCCTCTGAACATTTCTGTACCTTCAACAGAGCTTGGATAAGAGTGTGGAAATAGTAATATATGTGCTTAAAAGAATGCCTCCAACCCTCTTGTGCAGCCCCTTTGGGGGAAATAAGGGGCAGCTTGAGGCATTGTACACTAAAAAGCATTTCCTATTTCCCCCCCCCCCCTCTTCTCTTTCCAGACTTTATATTCAGAGCACCCATTAAATTCAGCAAACCGGGGGATCTCCGAGAAGAGTACGAAAACCAGCTAAGGAAGGTATGGTATTCCCTGGAATTGCGGGGTTTCTTCCAGAATAACTTGGATTTCCTGTAGGAATGCCATCTTACCTATAAGGAAACTTGAAGGGCTTTTTTTATTCCTGCCCTGTAACAAAGGTGTTTTATTCCCTTCACGCCGTTCAGCCAGTGCAGGGAAATGTTGGCAGGAATCCAGCCTGTAGAAGCCAGATTTTGGTGTCTTAGGCTGCCTTCCAGAACATGGAAATGGACCTCCCTTGGTGGATCAAGTGAGGTGATTCTACCCTCTCTGCTCTGGTGAGACCCCACCTGGAGTGCTGTGTCCAGCTGTGGAGTCCTCAGCACGGGAAGGACATGGACCTGTTGGAGCTGGTCCAGCAGAGGGCCATGAAGATGGTCAGAGGGCTGGAGCACCTCTGCTGTGAAGACCAGCTGAGGGAGCTGGGGTTGTTCAGACTGGAGAAGGCTCCAAGGAGACCTTAGAGAAGCCTTCCAGTATCTGAAGGGAGCCTACAGGAGAACTGGAGAGGGACTCTCCTGGCCGAAAAGGACCTGGGGGTGCTGGGTGACAAGGGGCTGAACATGAGCCAGCAGAGTGCCCAGGTGGCCAAGAAGGCCAA
This sequence comes from Jacana jacana, assembly GCA_013400555.1. Classification (NCBI taxonomy): domain Eukaryota; kingdom Metazoa; phylum Chordata; class Aves; order Charadriiformes; family Jacanidae; genus Jacana; species Jacana jacana. The sequence continues at coordinate 38,608 of VZTM01007476.1, forward strand.
GGGCATCCTGTCTTGCATAAAGAATAGTGTGACCAGCAGCAGTAGGGAGGTGATTGTCCCCCTGTGCTCAGCACTGGTGAGGCCACCCCTTGAGTCTGGTGTCCAGTTCTGGGCACCTCAACACAGGAGAGATATCGAGGTGCTGGAGCGAGTGCAGAGGAGGAACATGGAGCTGGTGAGAGGCCTGGAGAATAAGGCTCATGAGGATCGATTGAGGGAGTTGGGGTTGTTTAGTTTGAGGAAGAGGAGGCTGAGGGGAGACCTCATCCCTCTCTCCAACTGCTTGAAAGGGCATTGGAGAGAGGTTGGTGCTGGTCTCTTCTCACGGGCAATGAGCGATAGAAGGAGAGGGAATGGCTGCAAGCTGCAGCAGGGTAGGGTTAGGCTTGATGTTAGGAAGAAATTCTTCCCAGCAAGAGTGGTCAGTCAGTGGAATGGGCTGCCCAGGGAGGTGGTGGAGTCCCCATCCCTGACTGTGTTTCAGAGTAGATGAGATGTGGTGTTGAGGGCTCTGGTGTAGGGGAGAACTTGTAGAGTAGGGCTGATGGTTGGACTGGATGATCCCAAGGTTCTCTTCCAACCTGAATGATTCTATGACTCTTTGTCAGGGAGGGTAGCAATAGGAGGAGGGGTAATGGTTTTAAATTGGAAGAGGGAAGACTGAGATTAGAAAGAACTTCTTTGGTGTGAGGGTGGTGAGACCCTGGCCCAAGTTGCCCAGAGAAGCTGTGGCTGCCCCATCCCTGGAGGGGTTCAAGGCCAGGTTGGATGGGGCTTGGAGCAACCTGGTGTGGTGGGAGGTGTCCCTGCCCAGAGCAGGGGGGTGGGAACAAGGTGATCTTTAAGGTCCCTTCCAACTCTAACCAGTCAATGATTCTATGGCCTCGAGCGACCATTTGGTTTTGGAGAGAATCAGTATTTGTGGATGTGATTCCATAAAGGCTTTTGCAGCAGGAAGTGTCTCCTGCAGTAACATCCTTCTCACAAACAATCTATTCCAAACTCGAGCTTTCTGTTTCTATTTTTAGGCAAGAAAAAAAGAACAAAGCACCAAAAAACAAGTCATTTAAAGACAAAACATTGAGAAGGGAAGAAAACTTTTCAGGGGTTTTGGAATTAAAATCTGGGAAGAATATTTTCTACATTTAAAATGGGATTTTTTTTTCTTTAATCAAAGCTAAAATGTCCCCAGTGCTGCTCATAGCTCCTGCCTCTCCTGTCCCTTCCTCTGCCAAATCGAGGTGGACTCTGCCCCGTTGCTGGTCTCTCTGTCAATAGATGTAATCACCATCCTGGGGCCTTGATCTCTTGTGCTGGTGTTTGGCTTTGAGATGGGTCCAGCCTCTCGCTGTTTTAATTTACCTGCTGGGGAAAAGGAACCAGGGTTTATTCACCATGGGATTTTCTTGGGATTTTCATCTGAAGGTCTCAAAAGATCCAGGGATGGGGCAGCCACAACTTCCTTGGGCAACGTTATAAAGTTCAAGTAGGCCCACCTGAAGCATGGTCAGGGAGTAGCTGAAGAGGTTTTTGCCTCTACTGCTTTACTTCACCAGCAGAAGTAGGGAGG
>VZTM01007477.1:1648-37108 GCA_013400555.1 Jacana jacana
TTTGAATATATTACTTTGACTACACTGTCTAGAGGAATTAATTACTTCCTTGTTCCCACATTACTATCTTCCTAGATGTTGGACAGTTTGTTTTGAAGTTCTTGGAATCTCCCAGTTTCTCTATATGCAGTTAAAAACTTGTAACTGTGACTTGAGAGTATTGATTTTCTTCATCTGCTAAAGAATTCTCTGGGGATGGTTTATTTCTGTAAGATTTGGTTTCTGTTTGTGAAACACTTTCTTGCTCCGTGTAGCAGTTGGTGTCTTCAAAGTACAACAGCAATATAGTAATGTGGGCAAAACCAGGTAGAAATGTGTTGATTTTTAACTTACATCAGGAACTGGTAACTCCAAGGAAATATTCTAATTAATTTTCAGTTCATAAATCACATCTCAAAAAAAAAAAACCAACCCTCAAATACTCTAACCTCCTGCAGGGACTTTTTGTTCTGTTTTTCCTAGAGGAACTGTAAATTCATTTCCAGCTGTGGCCTGCTGAGATTGTGTAATAACAGGAAGACTCTAAATCAAATGAAAATATTTAAGTGATTAGGAGCTCTTACATCAGAAAGTGTACATTGTAAAAGAATGTTAGATGTAGACCGTACCTGTTGCATTATGTGTTCTTTCTTTCTGATCACTTTCATGTTAATTGTAACACCTAAAATTAATTGCCACATGTTTCTGTTGGTGGTCTTCCATGTATATCCTGGTACATACATATGCATGTTAGGAATCTAATATTATAGTTTTAAAAATAAGTTATTGCTTGAACTATTATTTGGTTTCCTAAATGTCCATTAGACTGGGAAATAGCATTTCTAGAGCTTAAGAAGTGTTTCTGCAGTTTTCTATTTTAACTTTCTTCCAGCTATGGTACATAGTTGTTTAGTTTTGCTCATAACTTGTACATCTCAAGGCCTGTTCTCCTGTCCCTCTTTCTCTTTTAGCCCAGTTTTAAAGATTAGTTCTTCTAAGTATAGAAAATGTAAAAAAAAAAAGTATAGAAGCCTCCTGACCATCTCTCTGTCACACGTGTAACCTGTCTGTGGGACATGTTCAGCAATGTGCCCTGTACCAAAAGTGGGAAGGAGAAGCAAATTCCTTAGGGTTGGTGGAGTGCAGCTGCTCGTCCTGTGACAAATCTTGGTCCTTGTTCTCTAGAGTCATGCACTGATGGATCAGCCTCAGCAAAGGTCTGCTTCACTGCTGGGATAACTTGATGGAGTTAAAAAATCCCATTAGTTGTAAGCTCTCTTTGTCTCCAACAGAATACTGTTATTTCTGTTCCAGTTCCTTGAGCAGGTCTTGATGTGTCACTCGAAAGCTGGGAAGACACTGGTTATTTATAGCAAAGTTCAACTGGAAACTTCTGTAAAAATTAGTGGCTGATGCTTGACTGTTGTGGTGTAGGATCTTCTAGAATTGCATTTCTTAGCAAGAAGCTAGCTTAATAAAGAAACCAGCTTTTTTTTACTGCTGATGTTTTGTGCAGGTTTCTGTATATAAGTGCTATAATTTTTAACGTACTTCCAGTGAGGCATCTAGCTGTCTTTTGTGGTGTGGAAGCGTATTTTTAGCATGTCTCTTTATAGGCTGTCCTCTGTCTTAAGAAATGGGCTGATTATTGATCCAGCTTCTAAAATGAGATACAACCCAGAACATTTAGTTGCTTCCAAGTCAGAACTGATGAGTAGTTTCATGGACAAGTCCTTAATTCCAGCATTGCAGAGTTACTGCTATATCTCATGTTGTTGTTTGTTTGTTTTCTTCCTAAGGTGGTGTTACTGTATTTGTGGCCTTATATGATTATGAAGCTAGAACTACAGATGACCTTTCATTTAAGAAAGGTGAACGATTCCAGATAATAAATAACACGTAAGTTATTCACAGACTTCACTCGGTTGTTGTTGGAAATAAATAGATTCTCAACTCTTCTTGAAATCTGCATGTCTGTTTCAGTGAACGAGTAGATGTGTTGGTTTTGGGTTTTTTTATTTTCTTGAATGAGAGAGTTCAGCAAGCATGGAGTTAAAATATTGACACTGGCAAGAAAATAACTTTCAGGCTAAAGTCACCTTTGGCTGCTGATGTAGGACTGTAGTGACTGGGGCAGCCCCAAGCCTTCTTTTTCTCAGTTTGTTGGGTGGCACCCTCCCATTCCCTGGCAGCGAGGCACAGCTACCCACCATGGGGCAGCAAAGGTAGAGGCACAGGCTGTCCCACCCCATCCCAGGCTCTGCACCTTGCAGGTTCTTTCTGACAGGTTTCCTTATCTGATCCCACCTCACTTCCATATCTGACGAGGAGGTGGGCACAGCCAGCAGCAGCTGAAACACGAATGCCAGAGGCAAGTGCTCTGGCCATAGGCAGGGACTTCTAGCCATGGAAGTGTGTCTAGCTGGCCTCCAGAGTAACTCCATGCAGAGATAACTCAGTAGTAGTTTGATGTTCTAGTTTAATTGCAGCAGCTTTGCAGTATTACAGCCTGATTTCTAGAAGTCTAGTGAAAAGGGAGTTATTTGTTCACATTGGTGACTTATTTACACGCAGCTTTTGGCTGTGTTAATGCTTCTAATTGGTACATGTAGCAGTTTTCACCCATCCAGTTCTCTAATTGTTTTAGCTGACCTCTTGCTTCTTTTGTCGCTTGTTGTCAGCATACAGGCAGAATGATTTGGGACAGACAGATGAAGACTAGAGAACTGGGAAGTTTATTTACACATCCCTTCCATAAAATGTTTTGTTTCAAGTTTGCATTTTGCATACATAGATAAATTCCTTTTACATTGAAAAAAAAACCAACCACAAACACAAAAACATTTACAACAAAAAGTTCCACTAAGAGGCACTTACACTAAGAGGTACTTTCCATTGCTTACAGTGGAAAGATAAATATATTTAGGTGCAGCGTAAACTATTCTAGATGCTTCCATAATTAAAATAACACATTCCCTAAATTTAATGTACTTTTCATATGTGAGAATGCTGTAGCTGCTAGAGCACGATGTATTGTTTATATGTGAAGGAGATAACTGATGTTGCATTGCAGGGAAGGAGACTGGTGGGAAGCAAGATCCATTGCTACAGGAAAAACAGGCTACATCCCCAGCAATTATGTAGCTCCTGCAGACTCCATCCAAGCAGAAGAGTAAGATGTTGTATCTTGTCAATCTGTTCTTAGTATCCATTTACACTTTGTGCCCTGTGGTGATACTCGCCCTTCAATTCAGTATGTGTAACATTTAAGGGTAAAGTAGGATAATACTACTAATTAAGGGAGAGCAATGCTACTTGGATGATGTCAGAGGTATAATTATAAGGAAGGGTGAGGTGGACACTCATGAAAATGTTTTAGGCCTGCTTGCTACATGTAGGGCTAAAGGAAAAAGGATGGGGGAATGCAGTAATGAAGTTAAGAATTGGGAGACAGAAAAAAGAAATGGGTGTTTTTTATTTAAGAGTTCACACATCATCAACTCGAGGTTTTTATCCTTATTTTGCTAAACACGAATTCAAGATCAGCTGTATCCTTGGTAGCACCTAAACTTACATTCTAAAAATACATTTGTGTGGACAGGTATTGCTAATCTGTAACAAATTTTTTGGTGACAAAATTGTTAGGCACAGCAAGGACTACTACAGGTTGAGAAAATGGTATTGCTTTGGGTACCAGTACTTCCTACATTTATTTACAAACAAAGACCTTGGAACGCTTACAGAATCGCATAAAGTTACTGCAGGAGCTGTGAGTGGGGTGCGGTTTCGGGCTATAATGGTTCCAAGGGATCAATTGTATTTGCTGTAGTAGAAATACAAAGCTCCACATCTCTTGCTTCACTATCCAGACGTGGTGCTGCCAATTAGCAACCCCCTGATACACGAGCTGCACGCTTCTGTGTCTGCTACTGCACTGCTGGGAAAAGTGCCCAATTTCCAAGACATTTCCTGACTCTCAAGCTGAGACTTTAGCATGTTGCTGCTGCTCTCACCTGGCTCTTTACTATTAAAAAGTGATTGCATCAAAGACACTCTGTTATTTTAGACCCTTGAGGTTTAGCTGCTTTTAAAATTAACGACTTGAGATTTTTTGAAAAGAAGTGGAGAGCTTTTTTTTTTATTTTATTTTAAATAACCATACAGTAAAAGCATATTGTCATTAAAGCTGCAGTGATGGTAAAATAGAAACCATAGCCCTTTGGAAACTAAGAATGCAGTGTTTCTGCAAAGAAAGTATTGCTCCTACCTGCCTGGTAAAACAAGGTGGGAGGTTTTTTCATAGGTTTACATGATGACTGCAGGCAAGGGTGGGGGGCAATGAGTGAGGAAGCTTATTTTAAAGTGACTATTTTAAAGAACCTAGTGCTAGTTTTATTGAATGTCGCCTCAGTGTTTGGAATAGAGCTCATTTCTTAGCCTTAAGCTTTGATAGCACTTATAGATTTTGTGTTGTGATTGCTGTTGGACTTACAAGTGCAAAAGCAACACACAGCCCCGGATTGCTAGGGATTCCTTTAAGTGGTCTTATAAATGTCTGAGGGCGTTTATATCACAAACTGCTTGTGACGGCATCAATATTATCCCTGTGCGTTTTGAATGATACCATAATATGAATGTTTAATGCTCATAAAGAGAACAAGTAAATCCTATTATTACTTTTTAGGTAATGAAGTAAAATAGCACTTTACAATACAGCTTGTAAATTGTTGTAGTAGTCTGGGGAAGAGACATTTTCATGTCAAGTAATTAACTAGGGTTCAAGTTTGCTTCAATAAGATTGTAAGTAACATCCAAATTCTCTTAACTGTATGTACCTTCATATTGATTGTGACTTTGCACATCTATTAAAACACTCAAACTGGAAATACACTTAAAAGTAAGAATAAGTTTTGAATTCCCAAATGATTGCACAGGCCTTTCTGTTCACAGGCCAACAGAGTGATCTTTACCCCCATTTTTCCCCCTACATATATTGCACCCACAAAACCATTGTTTTGCAGCACTTCCCAATCCTGCTTTTGTTCCCCCAACAATCATGAAACTGGATTTGCTCTTTAATATGACAGTCCCAGATGAAAATGTTTGAAATTTACACTTTGCATCACTTTGTGACTTCTGAGGCACATCATCAAAATAAACTATAGTTAGAAATAAGTGTTAGACCTAAGACTGGGGATTCACAGGGAGAAGGACTTTAAATTATAGCTGGGTCAGAACAGAGCTGTGTGGCGGTTGTTCATCAGGGTGAGCACACATTTGGAACACAGAAGAAGAAATTCCTTTTATGGAAGAACTTAAAGAAAGAAAAAACACTGTTTTTTTTAAAACATCTGCCTACTTGCCATATCAATGCAACAAAGATGGAGCATTACTCAGACACAATTTGGTACCTACCACAGGGCTCTTGCTAAACAGTCAGCAGAAAGAGGTGCTGCTCTTTCTACTGAGGTACAGGAGGATGGGAGGCAATGGAAGTTGCAACAGGGGAGGTTCCAGCTGGGTATGAGAAGACACCTTTTTATTGTAAAGTGAGCCAGGCAGGAGCAAAGGTTGCCCAGGTTGGCTGTGCAAGGTCCATCCTTCAAGGTTTTTAAGACTGGAGTGGACACAATGCCCTGAGCAGCCAGATCTGATCTCACAGCTGACCCTGCCTGCCTCAGGAGGCTGCACTAGAGAGTTCCCAAGGGCCCCTTCCAACCTGAATGAACCTGGTGATGTTTATGCACACCTGCTTTGCATTATTAATGGCGTTTTTTTAAAGCCAAAACTTCTTAGAGAAGGTAATTTTGGCTGCTGTGGTGTGGTGAGTGTGCTACCAACAGTATTTTGTTGTCATCTGATTCAGCTTTACCTGTGAGCTTCTTAACCAGAAGGAAGGTGTTACTTTCCATGATGAGTATCGTTGATGGCCCTTATTAAACCATCAGAAAAACAGTATTTGCAGAGACCTCTTTACATGTTTTTTGGAAGCAGTAGAAATGAGAGTCATACAGCAATAAGTAATTTTAATCCTAGTTGATCTATAACTGCTTTGGGATATTAGTAGTTCAGTCAGTGCTTGATATTTCTAAATCTTCTATTTATATGATTACCAAAGCATAGGAAGATCTTACTTATACATGTTTCCTTTAATGCTGTCTAGGTGGTATTTTGGTAAGATGGGCAGGAAGGATGCAGAAAGGCTACTTTTAAATCCTGGGAACCAGCGTGGTATTTTCTTAGTAAGAGAGAGTGAAACCACTAAAGGTATGTATATTTATGTGTATGTCTTCTCCCATCATCACCACCCTTCCAAGGTGGACATGGTGACCATTGTTATGTCTATCTCACGATACCTGTGCGTGTGCACACATCCATATCTATATCTATAATGACAGAGAGATATGGTAAACGTGTTTTTAAATTTTTGATGAAGAACCAAGTGTGACTTGTTTCCTAGGTGCTTATTCCCTTTCCATACGTGACTGGGATGAGGTCAGAGGTGATAATGTGAAACACTACAAAATCAGGAAACTTGATAATGGTGGATATTATATCACAACCAGAGCACAATTTGAATCTCTACAGAAGTTGGTGAAGCACTACAGAGGTAAGCCCGAGTTCTAGAGTCCCAGTGCTACTTTCTGCCTATTGCTAGAGAGAAAAACTGCATATGCAGCTTATTTTTTAAATTCACAATTACAAATTTTTTTTTTTATTTCAACTATAGGTGAATGGACTAGTTCTTTTTATCAATATTAGGAGGTTATTTTCGTTATAGTCTTACCCCAGCTGACTAACAAAGCTTCTTTTTTATCGTTTTCCAGAACATGCTGATGGTCTATGCCATAAGCTAACAACTGTGTGTCCCACTGTCAAACCACAAACACAGGGACTGGCAAAAGATGCCTGGGAAATTCCTAGAGAATCTTTAAGGCTGGAAGTTAAGTTGGGTCAAGGATGTTTTGGTGAAGTATGGATGGGTAAGAGCTTAATGTTGTACCTTTCATACCTGTTCGCATGAAGGTGTTAGTAGTATTTTAAGTAAATCAGTATTGGGAACTGAAAAGATGATCTGATAAGGAACTGAAGAGAAAAAGTGCCAATTACAATCAGTCACATAAAGGTAAAAATAATACCCAGTATAGCTTAAATTTATAATTATACTGCTATCTTACAAAACAGAAGGAAAAAACAAGTTTCAGCAGAAAATCTCTTTGGTATCATAGGGGAGAATGACATCTAATTTGTTTCCCTAGGAACGTGGAATGGAACCACAAAAGTAGCGATCAAGACACTTAAACCTGGTACAATGATGCCAGAAGCTTTCCTGCAGGAGGCTCAGATCATGAAGAAACTACGACACGACAAGCTTGTTCCTCTATATGCTGTTGTTTCTGAGGAACCAATCTACATCGTCACTGAATTCATGACAAAAGGTGTGTGCAGAATAGTTTGAAGATACTGCATTTAAAAGATTATTTAAGATCCCAGCAACAAATTAAATGTTTAATCAATGTTAGGTTTAGGCGGACTGGAGTGTAAGTGGCAATTTTGATTAAATTAAAATGAGCAATGCTTGACCTACTTGAAGCAGTTCTGATTTAGATTGAGTGTGGAGACATGATTTTTTTTTTTTGCACATCTGTGTCGTCCTTACTAATCTTCCAAGACTGGGGAGGGTAGCTCTTCTCCTCATTTTTTAATATGTACTGCCTGTTACATTGAAAATTGGATGGTATAGCTAGAAATATTATTATGAGAATACACCTGCCTGTAGACAGATCATGCTCTCAATGACAGAATCAATTGGGGTTTGGGTTTAGGTTGGTTTTCTCAGTTTTTCTTTTGTAACAGTGTAATAGTATATTTTTAAAAGGTTAAGGATTTTTTTTTTCCAGACTCCCTCCTTTATCTCCTTGTTTTCAGCCTTTCATCCTTCTTCTCTTGCTCTGTATATAATTTCCCCCTCCCCCTATGCTGAAACAGAGATTTAGAGATTTAGGCTGAATGTAGAAATAGACATCATAAGCATATTAGTGTTAAGAAGCAGCAGATTTTCAAGTCAGTTATTACAGATTTGTAAAATGCAGACTTCTGTTCACCTCGCNTCACTTTTTTTTTCCAATGCAGGCAGGTTGCTAGAGGTCAGAGAAATCTTTCGTCCTCTTTGGTCTGTTGAGCTCATGAACCAAGATGGGAAGAAGTCTGTGCAAACACATACAACAGTGGTGTGGGTCTGGCCTGCCACGCTTTTACTTTCAATTCAGAAATACCTCTGATGTGCTTTAGTCACTTCTTGTATCTAATTCACAGCTACNAGACTCCCTCCTTTATCTCCTTGTTTTCAGCCTTTCATCCTTCTTCTCTTGCTCTGTATATAATTTCCCCCTCCCCCTATGCTGAAACAGAGATTTAGAGATTTAGGCTGAATGTAGAAATAGACATCATAAGCATATTAGTGTTAAGAAGCAGCAGATTTTCAAGTCAGTTATTACAGATTTGTAAAATGCAGACTTCTGTTCACCTCGCAGAGAAATGTTGGTGTCCTGGTAAGAAATAGAAATAATGTTAAAGTCCATGAGACCGGATACTTGTGTTCAGTACTCTGCCACAAAATTGTCAGGGCGAGGGGTTGTGTGTCCTGTTTGAATGGGTTTTTTAAGCATTGTGTGAGTTTGAAAGGATAGAAAGCAACAGACAATGTAAGTCTTAAAGCTTCCATGCAAAATCAGTTTTCATTGTTNTGCCACGCTTTTACTTTCAATTCAGAAATACCTCTGATGTGCTTTAGTCACTTCTTGTATCTAATTCACAGCTACAGCCACAAATCCACTGCAGTTCAGTGTTGGGTTGTTTTCCCTACCAGCACCACAATCCTGCCATTTGTAATTTTGACTGTGATAAGACTGATTAGTTCTCAGTCTTCACCAGCTTCTAAAGGGAAAGATCTCGATCCTGTACACTTACAGCACAGTAAGACCTGTAGGGAAAGGTGTTATGTCAAACTTTTACTACTTGTGTAAAGATTACTGTCTTAAAATGAGTGCAGGTCCTTGGAACCGAGCTCAAATACTACTCATGTTGTAATGTTCTGGGCACATTTACATTATATATATGGAAGAAACTAACATCACAAAGAATGGAAGATACTTTTGGTTTCCCCAGTAAGGAAGAAAAAAGCAACAAAATAAAAGCAACAATTTCTCTAGTATACAACTGGAGCTGGCAGAAAAAATGATGGATAGGAGATTTTTTGTTCTTTAATTATAAATCTCACTGTGGAAAGTCCAGCTAGGAAGGACATCAATACCAGGAATATGGTGGAAAGATCCTTACGTGTTGCCATATAATCATCAAGGAGCAGTCTCTTTTATTGGCACTTAGTTATCCCAATTATTGAAATGGATTCCAAAATGCTTGGATGAAACTTGCCCTAACTATTTATCAGGACAGAGACAACTACAGGCAGTGTATTCTGGTAAATCGTAGCTTTTCAACTGCATAGTTTGGAAGATGATTACATAAATCATAATGTCTAGGCAAAAAAAAACCATCTCATTTGTGTTTTCAGGTGAAATTAATCTTTTGGGTTTTTTCCTTCTTAATCCCTTCTTAATTTCCTTCTTAATGTGTCATCTTTTACAGGCAGCTTGCTAGACTTCCTTAAAGAAGGAGAAGGGAAATACTTAAAACTCCCACAGCTGGTCGACATGGCTGCTCAGGTACATTGTGCACACCAAGAAAACTGTATTGTGAAATTTAAAACTGTATCAGATGTCAGCTACACGTAAATATCGAATGCTTTGCCTGTTTTGCAGGTTTGTAATTTGTCAGAAAGAAACAGTCTAGTTCCCAGTCAGCAGCTGTTATTGTACAGCCAGACACGCTGTAATCAGCGCTGTCACAAGCCCGTAGGATGCGTTACTTCCTATACGTATACAATGAGAGTGGAACTAAAATAAAGGGGTACAGCTTAATGCTTGGGAGAAATGTCTACAGTAATGAAAAATAATCTTTAATAAAACTTTATTTTTTAAGATTGCTGATGGCATGGCTTACATTGAAAGAATGAACTACATCCACAGGGATCTCCGGGCAGCTAACATTCTCGTAGGAGACAATCTTGTGTGTAAAATAGCAGACTTCGGTTTAGCCAGGTTAATAGAGGACAATGAGTACACTGCGAGACAAGGTAAGACTGATTTATTTACTGAATAAACAAGACCTCACTTAAAGCTATCCCATGTAGCAGAATGTGTCTGTGTATGCTGTCTGCATTAATAAAGATTATGGATGTAAGTGCACTTTCACAGCTATGTTTAGGGGTCCCTCTTGCCTAAGTGCAATTTTAGTCACCTTGTCAATGTTCAAAATGGTGGCAGTTTGCTTCTGTTTTCATAAAAATGCTTTTAGTTATTTTGAGGGGGTTAAAACTTGCTACAGTTTGAAGAGAGCTGAGATTCCAGAGAGGTTGCTCATCACATTCTGAAAGTCATCCCACTTTTTGAAATGTATTTAATGAAGCATCCCAGATGTCTTAAGTGTTTGCAGAAATTGTAGCCAGTAGTCATTCCCTGGCTTAAACTCTTTTCTGGTTTGAATTATTAAAATGCTAAACCACATCAAATTTTGTTAATGAAGCAAAACACACACAACTTTTGTGCAGTGTTCTTTTTACAGTACTTTGAAGTGCAAGCAAATTCTGTATAAGCAAGGGAAAATTGAGTATCTGTATTTCCAATGTTTGCAGGAGCTAAATTTCCAATTAAGTGGACCGCTCCGGAAGCAGCGTTGTATGGTCGGTTTACAATCAAGTCGGATGTGTGGTCATTTGGAATTTTACTGACAGAGCTGGTAACAAAGGGGAGAGTTCCATATCCAGGTAAGTGGAAAATGTAATAGGTTTTTCTTCTCTTCACACCGTTTTGTTTTTTCCAAAGTTACCGTTTGTGCTTTCTGCCTTCGTTCAGAGCCCACAGTTGACAGCCAGAGACAAAAAAACGAAGTCATGCTTCACTGTTTCCTTTGTTCACAAAGCTACTTTGTTTTATTTACAGTCTAACTATTGTATATAACATTTGTAAATGTGACATGTGAATGTTCGTTTCAGATTAGTGGGTATCCTTGGGTTTTCCTCTCTCTCTGTTCCCGAGATGCTTTTGACATTTTCCCAGGCTACAGCGGGCATCAGTGGAGTGAACCCGCTGGACCAGTTTTTGAAACTAAACATATGTAACATTTTGTTAGATATTTTGCAATAAATGGCATTTCTAAGGCAGTTCTGTGTTAGGCGTAAAATGCCTTTTTCATGGCCTGATTTCAAATCAAGTGGTCCTTGAAGACAGGCAGAAAGTGTATGTGCTCAAGACCCTTTTTTGAAAGGACAGGTCCGAGGCAGTGGGAAAGTACACCAATGGGAATGTATACAAATGGAAGAGGGACCGAGTATTGGGGAATTAATCATAGAATCATAGAATCATTTAGGTTGGAAGAGACCCCTGGGATCATCAAGTCCAACCATCAGCCCTACTCTACAAGTTCTCCCCTACACCAGATCCCTCAACACCACATCTAATCTACTCTTAAACACAGTCAGGGAGGGTGACATGGTGTAATGAAATGATTTTTAGAAAATGTATTTAATGCATAATGTAAAAGATTCATTCGTTATAAAATGTGTTCATTAAAGGTTCTGCTATGGTAGAGTCGTGTCTTGTGGCTGGAGAGACCCCTGAAAAACTTTGGGGAAGCTGTTCTTTGCATAATGTCATTGAGAGCTGACATGCTTTCCTTTTTAGGGATGGTGAACCGGGAAGTTCTGGAACAAGTGGAACGTGGCTATAGGATGCCTTGCCCACAGGGCTGCCCAGAGTCTCTCCATGAGTTAATGAAACTGTGTTGGAAGAAGGACCCTGATGAGAGACCAACATTTGAATATATTCAGTCTTTCTTGGAGGACTACTTTACTGCTACAGAACCACAGTACCAGCCTGGAGACAATTTATAAGCCAACAGTCTATATAACATGCACAATTCTGCCAAATGTAAAAGACTTGCAAAGAATTCCTGACGTCTGTAAGGAATCAAAGGAAAGAAAATCTTCGCTACTTTGCATGCTCTTAATGGCAAACTGGAATTTCATAATGCAGTTGCACAAAACCACTTTTCAAGTGTTATAATCTAATTTACCAATGACATGTTTTTATTTGTTTCTTCTTTCCCAACTTATTTTCAGGGTCCAAAGGAAGCTTACTGAAAACACAGGGTAGAAAAGTGAGTGTTGGTGTGAACAATAGTGGAAAAAACAATGCTTCAAATCCTTTATTTTCCCAACAATTGATAATCATTCTACTAGAGAGGGAATTGTCTGGAATTAGTGATCTTGGGGTAAGACCGTTTTAAAAGCGGAAGAACTTTGTGGGACCAAGCAATTCTATTCCAGTTCTGTAAAACTCCCTGTGATCAAAATTACATGTGTGCCTCTCCCCCCCACACACCAAAAAAAAGATGTTACAACTGTGTTTGATATATAGCCTTGATCTTTAAGCTTCCTCTTGCATGGACTTAATTAGGGTAGGCAGATTAAAAGAGAAATTGGAACAGAGAATGACAAACTTGATCTAAATGGTAGACCTCAATAGTGAAATTAGAGAGCGTAATGCACTGTGTTAATACTTGTATTAATGTAACTGGAAAGTAGCATGAGAGATTTTTCTTTTTTCTTTCTGCAGAACTAATTAAGAATAATGAAGGTAACTAGAAAGTGAGGTAATATTTTTAAAAATTGTGTTGATAAAGTATGGCGATATTTGAACTTGAAACTACGTGATACAATCAGGGGGGGGAAAGCCTTTAATCTTTTAAGCTCCAATCCAACAGCAAGCTTTTGTATGGGAAGACTACCTGAACAAAGCTCACCAGGAAAGCAAGACTGGAGATGGCGATTGGCCGCTTTCGGTCCGTTTTCAGAGACCCAGGGTTGGTGCTGTTGCTTGTGGCTTTTATGTGTTAACAAGGGTGGGTGCCACCAGCGCTGGCTGTCACTAGTTCAGGGATTTGATTGCACTTTTCTTGACTGTTAAGGCACACTTACACACAGTTGCTCTTCCCGTTTCTCCCCTTTCTCCAGAATTATTTAACTAAAAATAAACAAAAGAAAATGTGAAAGTTTAAAAACTAAAAGGATAAAATGTATTTAATTTTGTCCGAATATAGTGACGTTGAAATTTGCTGGCGTTCGGCCCGGCTGACACTACGTCCAGATTTATTTTCCTTGGCTACTGACATATCAAGCAATAACATCATGTCTTTTACTCAACGATTTGCATGAGGTTCTTGAATTTCTGATCAAGCTTATGTACTTTAATTTTGAAACACTAAACTCTTACTTAGCTCCCAGGTTGGAATTCATATGATCATTGTAAAGCTAGCCAACAAAGGAGTTTCAGAAAAGCTGGTAATATAGTTCTGGTACTAAACTTAACATTCTTCATGGGTTTACACTACATTGAATCCAACTACCAAACAGATCTTTGTAAAAACAGTGCCATCATCTTTCATTTTCCCTCCTCATTGTTCATCACCTATACATCTGTGGTTATCGAATTTTAAAAGGGCTTTATGTAAGAAAAACAAAAATAAATTTAAAAAAAACACATATAAAAAAAAATAAAAAACCCCCAAAACACAATGGCATTTTAATTTTTCTAAATATTTTACAATTAATAACACAATCATATGAGTTTATGTATTAAAAGTTATAACACACAAAATGCCAAAACTGACACTGGCATTGTTTGGATTTTTAATTACTGAATGGAACAGTTCATTGTAATAACACTTGTATAGTAAAGGAATAAAACACTAACTTAATGAACATGTTCATTGTAAATGGTTGTGTATTATAAGACTTCTCCAAAAGAGTTTGTATGTTTATGAAAATTTATTTGTTTCACCTGAAGACCTCGATGTGGTTCTTACCCTAACAGAGTTTAAAATTCACATTCACACTTTTTATATAAATAGTAATAAGTTTAATTATGTAACTAAGTATTTTTATAAAGTATGGCATTGTTGAACTGTTTTGCAGAATTGGTTCAAAATAAATTTCTCCTTGATTGCATCTGCTTATTTGAGGGGGTGGGGGGGAAGGTGGGAGGGGGACAAAAGCAGTGTAGTCTCAGAAGAAGGAGGGGTAATAAAGCCTTCACAAGTTTCGGGTGTATCTTTATCCTCTGTAAACTATTTTAATGGACTTTAGTGCAAGATGCTGAGTGCATGGTGCATTATTGCTGTCAAAAGGGCATAATTTTCTTGAGCAGTTCAGAAGTCCTTGGCAGGAGTCAGGCTAGACCAGTTCTGTTTAGACTTTAACCGCTGTGGTGGACGGCGAGATGGATTTGGGATTCTTGTGAGAGCAAACCCAAGGTCGGCTCTCAGCTGGTGCTCACGGCCAGGCTGGAGGGCAGAGACATTTCCTCTCTTGGGCTTTATCTGGTATTTCCAGCCACTGTTGACTTCCATCCACTTTTTTATGTTTGTTCTTGTAGCAGCTGCCGTTTTATCTCAGCTGCATCGCATGTTACCTGTCTCAGTGACTGCTACAACTCAAACCACGCGCCCTGAGGAGTGTGTACGGTGCCACTGCAGGTTAAAGGAGCTGGTACTGTTTGAGTTTCAGTAGTAACCAATACAACACTAAAACCCATTCTTCCAAAACCTACAACCTGCTAAGTTTACAGTATTTTTAGTATTTTCTGTAAGGTAATTAACATCTTACTATTTTTAATGACAACAATCATGTCATTTCTGCTAATCTGTGCTCTCCCCATTGTCCATCAGGACCTTGTGATACCCATTCTGCATGCCAGGCCACCAGCTTGCTTCTGTCATGCGTTGTTTTGAGCTGTAGTATTTTGAGAAGATTTTCATACTATTTTCGAGTAAACTTCAAAATGTAAAAATGTGTGCAATCCTACTAGTTAGGTAAAATACAGTCCTACTTTCATAGAATCATTTTGGTTGGAAGAGACCCTTGGGATCATCAACCATCTGCCCTACTCTACAAAGTTCTGCCCTACACCATATCCCTCAACACCATATCCATGGCATAAAGCATGATGAAAAGAACCTTATGTGTTCTTGTCCTTGCAACCCCTGAATCATCATTTCACAAGGGTTGTGAGCAGCTCTCACAAACACATAACAAAACAAACACTTGGCAGGGGAAAAACAAATAATCCTCCAAGAGTGTCCTGATGGGTAGGAGCAAGCCAGAATGTTCACTTACACATAACCATCTACAATAGTGCTTCTTCTAAAACACATTTTCCACAGCTGGAATGAGTATAAATGAATACAGAACAACTAAAATTCACAACCCCCTGCTTTGGTTATTATTTTGATTTATTCAATCCAATAAGCTTTTCAAGTTTTCTGTGAAGATGCTGTAGATGTTTGTATCTGTGCCAGCTTTCCCCCAGCGCACAGGGTGTAGAGCTGGGCGGTTCCGTTGGGTTTAAGGCACAGGAGCACTCGGGGTAAGCGGTACGCTGCGAACAGGAGACTCAGGTTCTCACTCCCTGCTAAGGAATTAATTTGAGTAACTGATTTGGGCACCGTAAGCAGGTCTGGGTGGATAACTGCTGAAGTCCAGAGTCATGATTCATCCAATAGCTGGAGGGCATGGTGGTGACCCTCAGCGGCATCTGCTTCCCCAGCTCGCTGGGCTGCTGCATCTCTGGCAGCACGGTGCGCAGGGCCGGGCAGGCAGGAGGCTCTGCTGGGCAAAGCTGTTTGTTACAGCAGGATGCAGCTGGGCTGTCAGCACATGAGCGAGTTTCTCTGCAGCTCTACTTGTTCCCTTCTCACAGGAGTTGTAACTCCCATGTGTAATTGTTTTGCAGCAGTGCTTTAGAAGGGCTTCCTACTGCCCTTTCATCCAGTCGGTGTCCTAGACTGTAGAATGAGCTATTCCTTCTTTGCCACTCGAGTCTGGTGTTTCACTGACACTGCTGAATGTCTCAAAACCCTTTAAGCACTCAGATGAACACCCACAAAGCCTGTGACTTGTTATCATGCTTTTTCCCCCTTCAATCTACCTTGAAAATTGTTTCTTACAGCAACGTCTACATTTTCTTAAAAAATCACCAATCTGGCAAGTACATGCTCAGTTATTTTAAGCTTCTTTAAGGATAAACCATTATCTTTAGTCAGCCTAAGATTGGACTCTGTACCACCTGGTCTGTTATAATGTAAGACATAAGCCTTCTGTCACCATGAGTGAAATGTGCTCGGTATAACCTGCCTAGATACATAAATGACCTCAGCCACTGTAGTACATGATTCATCACATCCAAGGAAGGTGGGATGGGATGCTCTTCCCACGCTGCAGGTAGGAACAGCAGAGGAGCTGAGACACAGGCAGGTGTCTTGCTTAGAATCACACAAAAAGGTTCTTAATAAAACTGAGGTTCAGACACTGGTTTCTCACATCTCAGGCAAAAACCCCAAGCAGGGGAGACCTCACAGAATTGGGTTCACGGTCTCATTTCTTAAGACTTCCTTTATTCCATGCTGCTAAATGATGGTTGGCACGAGGCTACACGCTGTGTCTGTCCTTTCTCTGACACACTGCAGTGTGCTAGACATGATATGCCTGTGGTTTACACTAACAAAACCCCTTGCTGTGAATATATGTTGATGTTGAGTAGTGGGACGTGGGACTGGAGAACAACAGAACTCGGCTTCAGCCCTGAGCCTTTGGAACTTGAAACAGCTGGACCACAACTGCCATTATCCTGCTGCCAAAACCAGAGTGCCTTATGAGGAAATGAGAACTGGAGCATGCCTGCAGGTACCAAAATAAGTCTGTTAGATGTAGCAGTTGCTTGGAAGGGGTGGCATACGAAGGCTCTCTCATTTACAGAAACACTGTTTTCCTCAGAGGAGGTGTGATCTGATGGCCTCAGACTCTTTAATGGTGTTCTGGGCTGTCAGTCTAGGGTGGCTGTTTTCCTCTGTGGAGCGGGAGGTGATACAGGAGCAACTCTTCATCTTAAAAGTTCTTTGTAATTAGTATATTTTTTTTTGAGAGAGAGGGGCCAGCGTCTGGAAACAGGCAAGTATAAGGTGAAACGTGGCTATGTAAGTAAAAGGATAGTGGCCACCCAGCTCTGGGTGCAAAGTGAATGGTTCCACGCTGATACTTCAAATTCATAGGCTGCCAGAAAAGGTTACTTCTTGAAATACCAGCTGAGGAGAGGGCCTGCAGTCATTCTGTTACAGGCATTTGGCTGTAAGGAGGCAGTAAATTCTGCTGTGCTTTGCAGTCATATGTGCTCTCAAGGCTTCCTTTATTCACACGGTCAATAGAGGCATGGAAGAAAGTGTCAACAATTTTGGAGGCTTCTACAGAGATCTCACCAGCAACAGACAATTCTGCTGGGTAAGACCCATTGGGGGTGCTGTTGTGAAAAGGGTAGTAACAAACATGTGTTGTGCATTTCCACAAAATATTTCCATTTTTCATCTTGGAAACTGGGAATATATCTGGTGCTAAGGCAAGCAAGCCAGGGTGAAAGTGACCACTCGGGGATCTCCAGGTGGGTATTTGATATGCGTCTCACACTTCAGCATCTACTTCTTTTGTAACTGAACCAATATAGATTCCTCTTTTTTTCCCAGTGCCAGTGACTTCTCCCTTTGGTGTGTTACCAACAGTGCTGTCTTTCAGTCTCCGGTGAACAAAATATCATTTACCAGAAACTGAGATGTTGGTCCGTACCAAACCACTGTGGGTGACACTGGTGGATGTACATTTGTTTGCTCAACAGAGTGGACCAGAGAAGGGAGCTGTGTACTCGGCCACAGCTGCTGTCCTAAATGCTCTGTGGGCCAAGCTAGAGCGAAAGGTAATGCTCATGGGATCTCAATATAGGAATACTCATTAATTCAGAGAGATTCCCTGCTCCTGGTTGCCCTCATTTGCACATCTGGCCTTGATTTTGGAGTAATTTATACATAAGTTTAGCTTATAAATGTCAAATAAAGTACAGGCATTGCCAAGTTCTTGCTGACTCTGCGCATGTCTATTTTTGCAGGCTGGAAACTTGTAGCAACTGCATAGTGCTTAGTGGTGGAATTGGTCAGAACATTTCAGAGTTGTTTTGTTGAAGCTCTGACATTTCTGAAAGAGAAGATTTTTGCCTGGGCCTGCTTATCAGATGTTTCTCTGTATGCCCTGCTCTTGAGTTCAGCTTTCGTACTTGGACACTTTGCGATTTTAATCCTTTAGCCAGTTCCCTACTGAATATGCTGTTGATCTGGGAGTCAAATCTTCTATACTTAGCATGTCACTGGATATTAAAAATAGATTATATAGGCAGTGCAGTGAGCAGCTGGTGGCCTGGTTAGAAGGGGAAATGACCAAACAAAAGATATTGTCTACTCAAAAATACTGGCTAATATTGGCCTTTTGCTCTGTGAACTTGAAAACCTTGTTATGGTGGAGTCTTAGTCCAGAGCTAGAACTTCCGACCCCTGCAGGAGGGCAAATAATACCCGGTACAATGTTGCTGTGGCCATATCCTGACAAGCATAGCTGGACATGCTTGCTATTGGCAGCCTTTCTGATTTAAGAGGATAGAAAGAGCAAAAAGCTGTAGGTAGCATCAACTAGAGTCATCACTGTGCACACCAAAGTACTCTGTGGCTTGAGACATGCCGGTAGAGCTTGCAGGGGAGAGTGGGCCAGCTCGGGCCTGCCAGCATCCACTCCTTTCTTCACTTATGTTCTGCTGGATTGAGCCCTCAGGTATCATTGCTTATGAAAGCAACCAGCAACCTTCAGCTTGCTAATTCCAAGACAGACCAAAAAAAAGGCTAGTCAAAAAATTCACAAAGAGGCATCTTATATGTTGAAAGGGTAATTTGTTTGTTTGATGAGGATTTCCAGCAAGTGAGGGTGCTGGAGGGAAGGTCACCATTTCAGAGAGCTGGTATGAGGCGCTTTTTTTTGTGTGTCTGATAATCACCCCAGAAATATTGCTTCCATAAAGAAAATGGGTTAAGAAGGATGTTCAATCCTTCATGATTTTCAGGGGAAAGTGTCAAATGTTCTTTCCTGGGGTTAAGAACCACATTGCTCTGGTGCCATTAATTAATTTTGTGTGACAAATGTAAACATACTTGCACTTCATGACACTTCCTCATAAAGAAAAAAAAACATCTGTGTGCTATATCTTTTATGGCATACATGTGGTTCCAGTTATTTAATTTGGGTTTTTTTCTAGTTGATGGGTAAGTTACTAGTCAACATGGTAAGGAAATCTAATATTTCCAGTCCAAAGGCAACTGGACCCTATTGTTTTTAACTGTATCAGAAAAGTACGTGTCCAAACTAAAATCAT
Organism: Jacana jacana; assembly: GCA_013400555.1. Classification (NCBI taxonomy): domain Eukaryota; kingdom Metazoa; phylum Chordata; class Aves; order Charadriiformes; family Jacanidae; genus Jacana; species Jacana jacana. The sequence goes on from VZTM01007477.1 coordinate 21,040, forward strand.
TGTAACAGCTCATTTCAGAGAGAAGCAGTTTCTCTGGGGGTGGGTGTAACTTTCTGCTCAGAGGCGTCCTTCCCTCCCAGCTTGCCCTCTTCACGTGTCTACCCCTATGCACGCCAATCCCTCTTCCAGAGAAGCTGTACAGCTTGTCTCCAGCATCATAGCTGGCAGTGGGAACTGATGCCCACTGCTAATAGGAAGCTGTGTACTTAAAGATCGTGCTTTAATCTGTAGGTCTTTGTTTAAGATTTGGCAGAGGAGCTGCTTTTATTCAAGTCTGGATAATTGGGGTGTTGATTTACTTTTTTTTTTAATTGCTGGGGGCTTTTTTTTTTTACTCTCCAAAATTAACTCCTTAGTGAAAACTAAAAGAGCTACTGCAAACTAAAAACTACAATTGAAGGGTATACTCTACCATTGTCTGTGAACAAATGCTTGGGCCCTGTGTGTTGATCTGTTTGCTGAAGTGATCAGTCATTTGGGTGCAATTCTATTCAGTTTTAAGATCTAAAAGAGCCTGTTCTAAAAGAATCTCTTGGGGGTTTTTTGACCTGAGAGCTGAAAGTGTGACAACAGGGGTGCTCCTCTGCCTTAATTTGACAGCTGAGAAGTGTGACTTGGCTTTCCTGTTTAATTGTTCACTTTTGCTTGAACAGAGTTTAAAAGGAAGCTGAAAAGGGCTTATTATCAGCTACTCACAGCCATGAAATTAAGCACACTCTTACACATTTGGCAGTGCAAGACAGGCTGTGGAGGCTGTTGGGGGGAAGGTTTAGAATATCTGCTGTCTCAACTTCCTCCTTGCTTCAGAGAAATAGGGGAAAGACTGTCAGTCATTCCTCGAGTGACTAGCATTCCTTATCCATTTTTTCATCACACTGCTTTATTATGTTATGCTTTTTGATTTTATATGTCATCCTTCAATCAGGTTGCCAAACGATTGCTATTCTGCATAGATTCTTAGCTATATTACTGATGTGCTAGTAGATGAAGCAGCTTATGGTAAACCATCTTTCCTTCAAAGCTGGACTTTGGTACCCTCCATCTTCTTAATCCTTCAGTTCTCATCAATTTTGGTGGGAGTAGCTCACTCAGGAATACACCACCAGCCTGTGAGGCTAGGATGGGTAATGATGAAATCTGGAGGGTGAGAAAAAGTCGTCGTTCAGTGTAATTTGATATTTCTGCTTGCTCCCCTCCAGAAGTACTCTACAACGGCCTGCTTGAGGGGTGAGCTTAAATAGATCTGTACTCTGCGTCTCTCAGAGAATGGGAAGGGGACTGTGTGAGATGAAGTCTGTTGTTTGCTAGCATCTTCTCATGTGTGCCAGGAGTGCAAAGGCAGACATTTGGTTTGTGCCACACACGTAACTTTTTGCCATAAAACTCTTTGTGTTGGGTTAGCAAGGAAACCGCGCTGCTCTCTGCTGCTTCTGGTTTGGAGTTCTATTGCCATGAAGTAGCCAGGGACAAAAGAGAAGGACTTACTCATCAAAATTGATTTATTTGATTAAAATTATGGCTTTCAAGGAAAAAAAAAAGAAGTCAGAAAACCTCCAGTCCTTCAGTTTCCTCAAACCAGATTCTTTACTGCACTATTTAACACAATAATCCTTTTTGTCTACTAAAACGCAGCGTGACTTGAAACCATCGTCATCTGCTCCAGAGCAGCAAATGTTGAAGCATGGGTATCTGGCTTATAGAAGATCCTGTGGGATCCTCTGGGCTACTCAGACCAGCAGTTAGAACAGGTTTGAATGTTTGATCTTACAATAGTAAGATTTTAAATGGTATGTGAGGTGGAAAGTTGGCTGGCTGGGTAAAAATGTAACATTGCAGATCTGTTTTGGGAGGTAAAAAGCAGGCCCAATGCCATTTAAGCAATTTTGCCAGTAAGGCAGTCCTGTCTATGATCAAGGATATACCTAAGGAACATAAGTGTTGAGAACAAGGTATTAGGATAGAAATGGAAGTCTCTTTATGATGGTATATTGTGCCTAACAGTGAGTTTGCATGGGTGCAGCTGGGTTGGTTTAAGCAAGGGGCTTATGCACATACTGATACTCAGGAGAGTGATATGAGTTAACGGTCATTAATAACATTAATGAAAGCACATAAAATCCATGCTTGGATTGCTGTGTTCAGAAGCACAGTGCCCTTCACCTGCAGTAACTTCATAGATGAGAGAAGGGGATGTCTCCTTCATACACAACATAAGCCCCAAAGGTTTTTAATTTCTGGTTTCTTCTGGAACTTCTGGTTGCCTTGGCTTTGAGGGAGGGGTACTCTGAAACTGCCAGCAGCAGTGTCCTTTGCTTCCTTTGCAAAGCAGCGTCCTTCTGCCAGAGAGAGCTGTTTGTGCTTGGCTTCCTGTGGAAGCTTTTGACGGTTTGTTGGTGTCCAATTTAGTTAATACAGCTGGGATTTATATTCTGGGAAATAAACACCTTGGTAGTTCTAGAAACAGTGCTGCTGAGTCATGGGATGTTCATACATGGTTTAGAAAATGTTATCATATGTTGCACTTAGCTGGGTTGAGGAGTTTGGTTCAGCTGGATGTTTATCATATATCTGATCTCATTTTCTGATGGTTTTCTTCTGTCACCAAGGAAGAAATAAAAGGCTTATTCATATTCTGAAAATGTGCAAATTAATATTGTTCTGTGTGCAGTGTGGTAAAGTTATTTGGAGAACACTCTCTGTCATATGACTTAATATTAGGTAGTCCTGCAAGAAGCAGGGAATTGGACTTGATGATCTTATGGGTCCCTTCCAACTCAAGATGTTCTATGGTTCTATGTATAACTGATGTAACTATGCTTGCAGTTATGTACACAGACCTTGAGAGAAGGCTGGACAACGTATAGTAAACACTTACACTCACTGCTATTCTGTGTTTTATGCTTTGATCAGATGGACTAGAGTCTAACTCTTTGAGGTCTATGATACAGGCAATGATGACTTTGCTTCTGTATCTCTGACACTTCCCCCTTCTACTACTGCATAATGCTGCATTGCAGGAAAACAGTAACGGTATGGCAAAGCCGAGGGCTGATCACAAATGAAGATAAACACGTTTCCATTGATTTATGAAACAGACATTGCTGTTTTATTTTCAGAGTAGGATGAAGCTTACCCACGAGGGAAAAGAAGTAGTAAGAAACTTCTTCCTGTAAGACAGTGAGGCTGAAATTGTAATAGTTTATGGATTCCAGTTTATTGCTGCATTAATCATTCAGCAATTATCTATAGCTTGTTCCAAATATGCATCTAGGTTCAAAGTAAAGGTGGGTGCAGATCTGTAGGATATTTGCAGATGCAGAGTTGTACGAAAATCTATTGTCCCAAACAAAATAATGGTGAATATCACTTTTTGCTACTAAAGCATGCTTTTTTTTTTCCTATTTTAAACCATGAGATGAAATATTTCTCATTGTATATGGTCCTTGAGAAATATTTTTTCCTTCCTTCTTCAAATCCAGAATAATGATGGCAACAAATGTTGAAATATATCAACAAAGAGCAGTATTGGACATGACCAAAGAAGATTTATCACTAAGAATTTTACCCTGTATTTCTGTGCCAGAACTTCCATTCAACACTGTGGAGCAATCCCACTTCCAGGATTGTCATCTAGAAGACCTAAAGCACCTTTTATATCCAGGGAAACCTGCAGAGAAAAGCCTGTTAATAATTTTTCTCCAATATTTGGCCAAAAATAAATGAGGAAAAAGGTTTTTCAAGCTAAAATGGTTGAATGAAAGGGAATAATTAGGTGGAAATCACACATTTTGACCTGGAAATGTTACTCTGTTGACTGCCATGGGCTGGATTCTTTGCCCCGTGTGTTCTCCAACACACCACTGCTGCCAACCTACTCCGGTTGCTGCAGCAGGATGCAGTGGGATGCCACATATCATGAAACACTGAACCAGGAACTCTGTGAATACAGGATGGCAAGGACCTGAAAAGCCTGCAGAGGAAATGTGGTGTCATTTTTGAGTGTCTCCCTTTCTGTAAGGAGAAAATTCTCCCTTGTGTGGGAGAGAAGTGCTGTTGGAGAAACTAATCTTATTCAAACTACTGCATATTTTTATGTCAAGAAGCTTTTCTGCTGAAAATTTCAGGCAGCCATGCCATAGGAGGTTTTACTCAAGTGTATGCTGCCAAGATATACTCATTCCCACAGAAGACTCTGTTCTGCTTCTCACAGCTCCTGATCTCTTGGGTTCAAACCTAGCATGGATATTGCTATAGTCGTTGCAACTCAGTGTAAGTGTGGCCAAAAGCACAATACAGATAGAATGGCAATTCCAGCTTTTCATCTCCTTTCTATTATTTCCTGCATTTCTATCACTTTGTATCAATTTTGCAGCTCTTTCGAGAATTTGACTGAAAAAAAAGCCAGTGAAATGCTTCAGTGTATTTGACTCTTATTTACCTTATTCCCAGATGCTGGATGAAAACAAAAAATGGGAAATAAAAGTAAGCAATAGAGTGAGTCACTAAACTAGTGGAGTTTAAAACCTTGGGGATTAAGGAGCCAACTTTTCCAGATGAGGATATGTACAACCAGATGGAATATGCTACTGTTTCAAAGATTGGAGAGTTATTTTTTTGTTATTTCAATAATAGCAGTGACTTCAGTCAATACTGTAGTGCAATGTCGATATTGTTCCTTCACATATTCAGAGTTCAGGTTGAACTAGTTATTCAGGTACCACTAAATGTATGTGCTACGGGACCTTGACACACAGTCTGCACCTGTATTGCCTTAAGTTTTAAGCAAGAGTTTGTTTCTAAAAATAAAAGAAATTACGCAAAAGGACTGTAATGTCTGCATAAGGAAGGCAGCCAAAATTTAGTATGAAATGTGAATGGTTTGGGTTTTTTTTGTTGTTGTTGTTTTGTTTTTTTTTTAAAGTGGTTTCCAGTGAAATTGGGAGTTTGGTTCAGAATTTGTGCTCCCAACACACTATACTAAGCAGCACTGCTAAAACCCCAGATGTACAGTACGTGCATTTCTTTACTGCTCTGCACACTTTGCAGAGAACGTAAAGAATGTAATTCTTTACATTGCTTGTGGAGCAGAGAAAGAAAAAAAAACAACAACCAACCAAACAAAAAACCACCCCAAAAATAACCCAATAGAAAGTTTTATAACATGGGTTACTTTTTCTCTAAAATGAATAAAAACCAGTATGCTGAATCAGCTCTTATTCCATCCTTTATGCTGCTGAGTAACTCTGTAGGGAATTCAAAACCAGAAGCAAGTCTTAAATGTTTGTTACTTCCTTGCAGGCCTTGGAACTGCTAGGAATTGGTGTAGCAATCAGAGAACACAGGAGTATATGTGTAAGTGCTTTGGGCTTTTTTCCTAATCACTACTTGTTTAGTCTAAAACTACTGCACAACCTTTGGAGCTGGTGCTAAAACTCCTTTACGAAACTTCTTTTACTCAAGTTAAATACTACAGCTGAAAATTACTTGGTATCTATCTCAGCTATTCCCTCCCAAGGTTGCCTCCCTTCACCTTATCTCCATTTCATTCTTCCCACACACAATTTCTGTGAACAACCTGGAAATATCTGATTTTTGTTGTTGTTGTTATTATGAGAGTAACTGCTAAAATTTCAAATTCTCACATTAGTGAGAAATAGGAAAGAATGCATCCATAATCGTGATTGCCCATATGAAAGGTAGAGAAGCAAGTGTACAAAGAATAAATCCATGCTGCTCCGTGGAGCACACTGCAGCTCCATAAGACAACTTGGATAACATCTGTGCAGAGCAGTGTAGGCTGGACCATGTGGTCTGCAGGGAGCTGCAGGACTGTTGAAGCTGATATTCCCTGTAGCCCAGGGTGTTTATCACAGCTCCTAGTTTCCTCTGTAGGTTCAGTGCTGAAGTGGCTGTCTTGCTTAGCACAGCAGTGCATGTGTACACATGACCTTGGGCCTATGTGAAGTAGATTTTAGAGTCAAGAGGCTCCTGACTTCTTGCATTAACTCTATTTGTGCTGCACTAGCTCAACTGTAAGGACCAAAATCCCAGAAAATCTTGTTTTAGCGAGCTGTAGTTCAGCCTCTCGGTGGCACCAGGAGCACTGTGAGGGATGCAGGGGGGGCTGGGGAGCCAGGAGCTGATGGCAGAGCTGGCAGGGCAGGTCTGGGGGTGGAAGCTAGCAACAGCAGAGAAGGTTGCCAGACAAGGTCATGGTAAGGAAGGACCAGAGTCAGACATAGCCCAGTGGCTGCCAACCTGTCCATGGCGATGAAGTTGGAACTAGGTCTAGCTGGACTGTCAGCCTGCAGTTCAGGGTACAGACCAGTGAGGTCCATGGCTTGCTACAGCTGCAGTGCAATGGGAGATGGTCACAGCTGGGGGTAGCTCAGCCAGGAACTGGGGGGTCTCGAGGGCAGGTGTGGAAGGGAGGAGGCCTCCAGTGAGGCTGGAGAAGGCCAGCAAAGGGCCAGCAAGGCTGCTCTTGCCCTCAGTGCCCTGACAGCAGCCACCTCCCAGTAGCAGGTGTCCTCCCACCCAACAGAGATCTGGGTTTAGATGGAACTTGTGGCAGAGTGATTTGATTGCCGTGGGGTGTAAGGGTCATTTCAGGGGACAGAGAGCCAGGGCAGGGACAGGGAGATGGGAAAGGGATGTGGTGGTGAGAATGGAGCTAAGTGGGGGGCTCAGGCAGACCCTGAATAGTTCCAGAATCTTGGCAGGCTTATGAGGAGGAGAGAAAAGGGCCCAGCCAGCCAGCTGCATCCTGGACTGCATTGGGATTGTGGCCAGCAGGTCAAAGGAGGTGATTCTACCCCTCTGCTCTGGTGCGACCCCACCTGGAGTACTGTGTCCAACTTTGGAGTCCTCAGCAGAAGGACATGAAGATGATCAGAGGGCTGGAGCACCTCTCCTATGACGACAGGCTGAGAGAACTGAGATTGTTAAGCCTGGAGAAGAGAAGGCTTCAGGGAGACCTTGTAATGGCCTTCCAGTATCTCAAGGGGGCCTACAGGAGAGATGGGCCATTTATCAGGGAATGTAGCGATAGGACAAGGGATAATGGTTTTAAATTGAAAGAGAGGAGATTTAAATTAGATACTAGAAAGAAATTCTTTACTGTAAGGGTGGTGAGACACTGGAAGAGATTGCCCAGAGAAGTTATGGATGCTCCTTCTCTGGAAGTGTTAAAGATGGCTGGATGGGACTTTAAACAACCTGCTCTAGTGGGAGGTGTCCCTGCCCATGACAGGGGAGTGGTAACTAGATGAGCTTTAAGGTCCCTTCCAACCCAAACCATTCTATGATTCGCAGATGGCTTCTGAAGAAGGCCACCTTGTGAGGGGTTCACTCAGAAGCTTGGGTTTAGGCAGGGGTCAGTGCTGTGGGAGGGCCAGAGCCCAGAGCTAGGCCAGGTTTGTGGGGCAAAGCCCAGTGCAGCCATGTGCCTAGATCTGCAGTGCTGCCTTGGGGCTTGAGACAGCCTGAGAGAACTGGCAGAGTGCGCCAGGGGCCGACTGCTCCCAGGGAAGCCTGAGCAGCCGGGTGTCTCCATGGGGGCAGCAGAGCAAAGGCCTCCCAGCACCATCTGGCCCACGCCATCTCCAGTTAGGAGCAGGGTTGGCAGGGAGTAGTGGGGTAGCCACAGCTCCAAGCACTGGGGACAAGGACAGGTATGGGCTGAGGCCAGGCCAGGTCAGCTGGGGTTGAGGATCAGGCCTGGCGAGGGGAACCAAGGTCAGACAGCCCAGGATGTGGCCAGGCAGGGCAATGGCAGCGCAGGGCCATGTTCATGAGACCAGGTCAGGGTGTGGGTCCATGGTCAGACATGTCCACAGCTGTACCACAGCTGGAAGCAGCTACACCTGCAATGCAGCCAGGCAGAAACTAAAGCCCATGGGCCAAGAGCATGGGCCCCAGGTGAGACAGGTCAGGGTGAGGCCTCTCAGTGCACTCAGTGCCATGTCTGGCCTTGGGAGGAATTTGGCCATATATATGCAGCTATTTCGTAAGGTTGAAACCTTTCCTTTCCCTCAAGGAAACTTGCTAGCATTAGTAGTAAGTCACTGCATTCAGCTGTATTTAAATAATTTTCACATGAAATATTTTTAATGAGTCCAAAGACCAGAACTAATTCCCAGATATATCATAAATAGCAAGATGTCAGTAGACACAATGGTACCTTTCAGAATACCAGTTTGCAACCTAAAGTTACTGCATCCATCCTTTTGCCAAATCTTAGACTGTTTCTCATGCCAAGCCCTGCTACTAACGGATTTCATCATGCTTCTTGCTCTCAGCTGTTGTCTACCAGTAGATAGGACAGTTAATTTGGGGAGAGGGGTTTTTCATAATGAGCATCTATTAGGATGGGTTTGAATTACCCATTAGTATAGTCTTGCTTTACAAAGTAAAGCCCAGTCCTGAATACTGGCTTTACTGGATGGTTTATATAACCACTTTCTTCTTCTCACTATAACAGCTGAGAACTACATAAGCATTTAATGTATGTAATGTAAAGGTACTTGAAACCTGGGCTGTATTCCATATTCATAGAATTATAGAATGGTTAGACTTGGAAGGGACCTTAAAGATCATTGAGTTCCAACTCCCCTGCCAAGTGCCCAAACACTTCACAGATGCCAGTACCTGTAGTAGCAAACTCACCAAGTCAGACTTACTAACAGCTATTGATTTTGATGGCTCATCAAGTAGGCGTTTGTCTCAAAATTCAGATTACAGTTCCTTCTTTTCTGACCCCCTTGTCTATCATGACCAGATAGCTAATATTCTCTCTGGTATTGCAAAGTATCACAACATGTCAGAAATAATGTGGGTTATGAAAGAGTCTAAGAAGGTAGGGAGCTGGTATTTCAGCAAAGTGTTAAGAAATTTCTTTGCCATCTCCAGGTTTATTTAATTGCCCTTGAAAAAAGTGGGGAAATGACAAAAGGATGCATTCGGAGGAGGAATGACAGAAGAGAGGAAATTCTTCAAGGCCAAATTGTGAGGCAGAATGAGCATAGCAGTCAGCAGGGCAAATGGCAAGGACTCAGAAATGCTATGAATATGCAGAGTTGGTAAGGAACTGATTTCTAACACCACCTGTACAGCTCTTTATGTCATCAGTGGGGAGTACGAGGGACAGGAAGCCGCTGGGACAGTTGATTCATCAGGAAGTAAGTTCAAGAACACCCCTTTCTCTCAGCAGGTCTGTTCCGTCACAGCTTCCCAAAAGGATCTAACAATGTCCCATGTTTTGTCTAAATACTGCTCTGAATATAGCCTGCAGTCATACTAGTCATCTTTGCAGCAGTGAACAGTCTTCATATTCTGCAAAGCAAAATTCCTTCAGTACCTCCTGTTTAAGTCTATATACTCAAATTCTTTGAATATTCCTATTTTTGCTTGAAATTATAGAAGTCTCATGCCTATTAATGCCTATTAATTTTCCCTTTTATTCATATTAAAGTCTGTTGTCTAAAGTCTGCTTTTCACATGTTTCTGAACTTTTGAGCAGCATAAACCTTCTTGGACTTCAAGGTACAAGCTTCATTTCAGCAGCTGCTATTGGTAGTAAATTGTGCTGATAAAGGGGAACAGTGAAGTTGTACTTAACTCCTATACTGAAAAGCAGTAGCTCTTCCAGATCTATTTATTGGTTTGTTTAAGGATACTATGTATGTCCATACCCCTGTGTGAGAATAGGCCACTTGTCACGTTTCGTAACGGTGATACTTTACAGGGCTTTTAAAATTTTCCTTCTGATTTGACTAACTCCTCTGTAATTTATGAAATTATTCCCATTCTCAATTCTTCTCTTGGCTGGGTGTTCCTGTCCTGGTCAACTTCACCAAGAGTGCTAATTCCCACTAGTCAGGTCTTGAGGCCAACATTTTGTTTCACATTCTTTCTGGCTACACTTGCTAAGATGCCCTGCAGATTCCACCTCATCTGAGGTGCTACATAAAGCAGTTTCCAGCAAAAGCAACTTAACTTGCAAAGTGTAGGCAGAACTGCTAAGTGAATTTGCAACTTAAACTGTTTTCTTGAATGCTAGAGGACTAGAGGACTGTAAATACACCCAAGAACTTTTAACTTACAAAAATATGCACATGGTAAGAAGCTGCTGACATCCTAAAGCTGGGAGGTATCATTAATGCAGATAATACCTGTCCTATCTGAACCAGATTACTTTAAAATATGACTACTACAGCTGAGATGGAATTTACTGGAAGGAACATGTGATGTGATGTTCAAGTCTAGTAACAGAATACTGCTACTGTCTGTGTGGTCAGTAATTTGAAAGACTCAACTGTGTTTAACCAGAGGCTGGCTATGGAGTGTCCACTTAATGCAGCCTCAGAAAAAAGACAGGTTTGGTTCTTCCACGTACCAAGTTTCTCGTGATCTCAGCTGAAACAGCACGTACACTCTGATCATCTCTGTGAAAGAAAGATGGACTGCAGTAGATACTGAGGAGAACCCTTCTAATAAGTAGAGGCCTATTTACATTTAATATGCTTACTGAAGGTAAAGACTTTCTGCAGTTTTGTTTTGTTGGTCTAAATGTCAGGAATAAAGAACAATTTCAGCTTAAAAAGTCCTACTTCGTGGAAATTAGAGAACGATTTATCTCTTAAGACTAATATCCTGATGCATTTTCAGTAGCAAACAAGGGCAGAACGACACAACTAGTTTTACAGTGAAAGCTGATTGCTTTATGGAAGAAGATAAAGGAAACGGTTACCTGTGGCAGCAGCAATTGGACTGGAAACTTCAGGTGCTGTATATCCAAGGTACATTTTTAGTTCCAGGGCATGTGAATTTGTAGATCACCTTCAAATATCCTGCACTAATAAAGAGTGCTTCCTACGTGACATCTCACATATGCTGCAAAGTACCTCCACCACAGTGAAAGACTTGCAAGGCTTAATATATAAAGCAGACCTTTCACATGATCTTCAGTACACTTACACTGACATAAGGGGTAAGAGAGGGATTGTTACAGTGAAGTAACAGAGTTATTGATTTATACCTTCTAAATGTAAAACTGTAAGGAGTGTAACCCTAGTCAGAATTCAGTCCTAGGAATAGCACCAAGTCTGTCTAACAGTTTGTGCTGCTGACTCAACTCAGTGAACATATAAAGATATTAAGAGTGTACCCTCAGCATCTGCTATCCCCCTTAGCTTTAACCAGGCAACAGGGACAGGATGACTGATTGGGAGGAGGATTCCCAGTAGCCTTTCAGACCAGCTTAAAGGAGGATACAAATTCATACTTCAGTTCTGAAGAGCTAAGAAAGTTTGTTACCCAACTGCAACTTAACTGTTGTCTGAATGTCTGATAAAATTGGTGAAAGATGGGGACATTCCACTGAAACGTAAGAATGTTCTGCAAGAAACTATCCATTCCCAGAGGGGTGAGTTTGGCAGAAGCTCCTTTCAAGCTAGAAGGCACAGGAACATTGATTATTCAACCCTGTACAGTTTTAGCTGAGAAGTGGATTCCTTAAACTTACTCCATGAGCACATGCCATGGCTTAGTTTGAAGACTAGTGATCTGTATAATGAAGATCAGTAAAATGAGATTTGCAAACAACTTTTGATGCAAAATGTGCTTCTGAAAGGTATGATCAGTTGGTTTAAAAAAGATGCAAGTCCTCTTATGCACTCCTGTGAATGACTGGAATCAAAGCCGTTTATTAATGTCTTAGACTTATCTCAAATGATACCATTTCACAATGATATTTACCACTGTTTACTGACTCTAAAAATTAATCAAGATATTTCAAATAACAATTACTATGCATTTCTCCATGTGTTCAAACATGTATTGAATATGCTGTGTCTGAATTTTAACTGTAGATCTATACACAATTGAATTCTTAAAGAGGAAATGTGTAACAACTGAAGTTACTGCAGAATTTGTAAGGATAAGGAGAGATGAAAGCTCACTTCTGCTACGATTTAATTAATAAGCTCCAATCCCATAAATACTACTATCTCTACCTTTTACTACTCCAGGCTGCAAAATTAGTGCACATGTCTGTGGGATCTGGTCTAAAATGATGACAGACAGATTGTTACTAATACTACCTGGTAACCTCTGTTTAACTCATTGCTCTCTTTGATCTGTATTAAATTCCTCATTCCTGTAGGGCTGGGGAGTAAAGCAAATGCTGACGTAGAGATGTTATGCAGAGATCACATTCCAGACAAGGCTCCATTAAGAACTTTTGTCGTCTTGCCTGGTTCATATATCAAGACCATGGGAAGTCTGAGCTTGTTTTAACTTGCTGGATCTCACCCTTCAAGATCCTAAAGTGAAACAGAATCTACCTTTGCTTCCCAACTCTTATTACTACTGAGTATAAGCAAACTGGCTAAAATTAAATATGCATCATCCCTTCCCAAAGATTTTGTAAAAAAAGCTTTATTAAACATACACTCTTTAGAACATATTTCAAGCCTTCTACAACCTTGAAGGAATCCTCTGTCCTACATACAAGTTGGTATTTTCAGCACTAAATAAAGCATGTAAGCAAGTGCTACTCACACACAGTAACTGAATGGTAACAGAAGCGGCCACTGGTAACTGAAACAGGGTGTTGAAAACTATCTCAGTAACAACTTAAAGCTGGGTTAGCATCTGCACAGCACAGCTGGAGTAAATAATCATCTGTTCTGTACGACTACAGTTTAGCACTTGAAGGCAGTACGGGTCTACCAGTATCTGCTGCTTCTTCTATAACAAATTATGTATCTTTTGAAGTATATAAAACCCCTGTAACTTTAAGGACAGAGAAAGCTAAGTAGCTTAGGCACATTTCCACATTAATAGAAGCCAGTTAATAGCATTAAACAGCCATCTCCATTTTAATAGGTGGATGAGGATTATAATCTTCAATCTGAAAGTCCTCTGCCCTAAAGTCACAGATGTCTTCAACCTTACGAAGAATTCTGAGTTTGGGGAAAGGTCTTGGCTCCCTCTGAAGCTGAAATAAAAGCAAGCTTATTGTATAAAGCTAATACTTGAAGGCAGAGATTTTGCATTATAAATTAGTCAATTCAGGTTATACTGCAAAGATTTCCCCTCCTCCCCAAGAAGATTTATACTAAAAAAAAAAGGGGGGAATTATAATCCAGTTAGGTGGAATCTACTTTAGCATTTTGATAGGAAGCAGTAGCATAATTTTGAAGTGAATTCACTGATCATCCAAAGGCACTGCAAGCATTCCCAGTTTGCAGAGTAATTCTGGTAGTTACAAATTAGATTCCTTCCAGAGAAAACCAAGCTGNNNNCCAGAGAAAACCAAGCTGGAAATTCTGACCCTGATGAGCATGCAATGTGCTGCGCTTTCTCACAGAACGTTTCTATCTGAACCAATAACTAGTTCTCTGGCAGGTTTTGAACCGGATGAACGGTGAGGACATTAAGTCCGAGCTAAGCCTAATGAAATAAAATTCTGATTTGCTCCTACAAATCTGAAATTGCTCTACATCCTGAAGAAAACCTAGCCTTAGCCAGCCAAATAGTAATAGTGATTATCTCTAGGAATTGATATTGATGACTACACAGTCATTTTATTTTGGGTTTATCTGTATCAGGTGAAATAGTTTTCTCATGTTTAGAATCATAGAATGGTTTAGGTTGGAAGGGACCTTAAAGACCATCCAGTCCAACTCTCTTGTCATGAGCAGGGACACCACCCACTTGACCAAGTTGGTCATGTTTTGGTGTGATGAAAGCGAAAGTACAGATTGTGGATTTCCAACTTGGTTCTGGAATAGCTCACTGACGTACATTTCAATCATGCTTGTATTGTATTTCTGTTTGCAACCCAAGTAGAACAGAGCTTAAGGTACAACATTTATTAGGGCAGAAATGAGAAAAACAAACCCACAAAAGGAAAAAAGAATATAGAGTAAGTACTTACTTGAACTTTCAGAGGTTCCACATGATTCAGATAGATGTGAGCATCTCCTAACGTGTGTATGAACTCTCCAGGCTGAAGAGAAAGGAGAATACATGTGGTTTTCAAACAGTCAGGTTTCAAGAAATCAGAACATTACAATGGTTACAGTACTGACTCCTAGCATCTTACATCTAGTGTGGAACTACAGCTTCTGGACTAGACTGGATTATCAAGACACATTTGCAAGCCTTGAAGGATGCTGTCTTCCCAGACCAATGTATAATTAATGCGAAATATAATGAAATTTCCACTAGTTTACAAAAAAAGTTATCTTTGAAATCCTGCTAGGATAACAGCTTCGGTAATGAATGGAGCCCTACTGATCTGTTCACCAAGATGGAAACAGAGGAGAAGCAACATCTAGCTTTTCCACTGCTCTTCTAATAAGCGTGACTTGCCCATGTTGGTTTCAGGCTAGTTGCCATGGCCACTACTAAACGATGTACTTTGAGGCAGTGGAGGTGTCAGTCACTGTTTGTGGCAGTGGAGGTGTCAGTCTCTGGCTAAACCCCAAAGCACTAACCAAGAATCCAGATGGGTTTTGCCGTCTTGCAAGTTCTGTGACTTAGCAGCCCCTGAGCAATCTAATGTAACTCAGGTAAGTTTTATCAGCTATTTTTCTGGCCTCTGACTGACCAGCCTCAGATATATTAAGCTGAAAAGCACCAAAGCTGTGAGAGGAAGTGGCTGAAAGGCAACAGCTGCTTTACGGACATAATATTGAACTTAACTTTTCTAGTACTTCAGCCTGATTTCTTACATATGCCTGCAATTGCTGTCTCCAGTTCTTCCCTTTTTCCTTATTTTAAGCTTCCCTTCATGTTGCTGGTAGCATGAAGATCAGGCCCAAATGGCCCTGCAAGTATAAATTTTTACATGCCATAAAAAAAGGGCGGATTCCACTTGTACAAGTTTGTGGTGCATTTAAATTACTCTGCCAAATTACGAAATACAGCTCTGGAGTCAGGGCAGTAGCTATTTGAGCACATACTGCCACTCCACATAGTCATCTACAGTAGGAAATGAAAAAACATACCCAGCTGAAATCACAGCTGGAAGTTAGGTGGGCAGAATATCCAAACTGGAACCTTGACAGCAACCGCTGAGCTACTGTTTGCTTCCAATAAAAAACACATGCTACAAAATTTAATGACTTGTATGTTATTACCCCATAAGGACAAGTGCTCCATTCAGATTTCTACATCAACTAGTGCAACAGGTCAGTTTTGACATGTTCAGTTAAAAGGACCAGGAGGATCTTCTGTCTGACCGACCAGAATTAAAGAATTCTTACACTGCTGATCCCAACCTGCCCACACAGACCAGAAACGATTCACATCAAATTCATGGGGACCTTTCTTACACATATTCCAGCAAGATTTTGAACATGTCCTTCCTAGCTTTTCTTGGATGTGACATGAAGAGTTTTATCCTTCAGACCCTCACTTCTCAGATAAGATTAAGTAAAACGATTAAATAGCATACCTTCAGCCCTGTGACATGGGCAATCATGTATGTGAGCAGTGAGTAGCTGGCGATATTGAAAGGCACTCCTAGTCCCATATCTCCAGACCTCTGATAGAGTTGGCAAGACAATTCACCGTTTAGGACATAGAACTGGCAAAGGGCATGGCACGGAGGCAAAGCCATCAGAGAAATATCTAGAAAATGCAGTACAGGAGGGAGGGGGAAAAAAAATATGTAACAGCATTACTGTGTTAGAAATGTAAAGATGCAAAATCTGAACAGCATTTTACGAGATACAGTATCCAAGTGCAACTGTCATTCTGTTGCTTCTTCTCTTGTTTAAAAGCACCTGCTGCCTAAGCAATTAAATCTGGGTCATGACAAGCTGTCTCCTGGGCTGTATGACCAGAAAAGTCATAAACAAATATTCCAAAGGCCAGATTTATGCCATAATGCTGCACAGCAGTTTAATTTTACTCACCTCGGCCAGACAGTTGATTTCCCTAAAGGAAGACATTAAGAGCAAAATTAAGCATGTACCCCAAAGCGACTTCCAACTGCTTCATCTTACTCTCTTCCCATTGCAACATGCCTTTACTGCTTGTTGAGATATAAAAGTAA
>VZTM01007477.1:38742-104439 GCA_013400555.1 Jacana jacana
TAAAATCGCATACTACAGTGTTCCTTAAAAAAAAAAGAAAAACAAACAAACAAAATTAGAAAAAAATTAAAAAATACCAGTTTCCCCCTGACCAGTACCATGGAGTGCTGGTATTCTTTGAATGCTCAAAAGGAGAAAGTTTTTGACAGATGAATAAATGCATCCATCTAGCACTCATAAAGTCATGTAAGAAAACTGAATTTCCATAGGATTTAGTGCCAGAAGGGAACTTTAATCATTTATGGCACAGGATATTACATGTCACCCAACGATGCTTGCGGGATGATTTTTAGCCTCAATACCAGTTATAGAAGAAATTCACTCACTGGAATTAACTGAACATTAGAATGGATTCCAGAATAAAAGAGTCATTAGTTGTTACTCATTGTTCTGAATCACACCAGTGAATCAGCATGACTGGTAACTAACTTCTTCTAATAACTTGTATTGCAAAGCAATACCAAATTATGGTTACAGGGAGACCCAAGATGGCAAACAAGGTAGTAACACATAATTAGTATCTCAGGGAATCCGGAATTCTGCCAGCAATACTGTGCCAGAAGGCTTTTCAAAGGATTATGCAAGTTCCTGAAGCTAATTACCTATCGATTAGTAATGCATTTTAAGGAAATCTATTAGTAATGAAACCTATGGGAATTAATCTTGTTCATTTTTTCCAAGCTATGTTATGCCTCAGACCTTTTAAGTTCAGGAATGCTGAAACGTTTTAGTAAATTCTTAGATGTGTCAGTTTACAATTTGCATGGCTTGTGTCAGCATAAAACTGTATCCTGCCCGCGATCAACGTGCCAATACCAGGTCTAATATCTGTAACTAATGTGAACTTCAATTTGGGACTGTATTGACAAAAAATAAATCAAGAGGAAAAAACATAATTCACAATGTTGTTGTTCTGAATTGAAAATCACACCAACCACACAGGGACAATCATTTATGACTGCCATTTTTAATGGCACTTCTCTAAACGTCTTCTGTCCTTTGGAGTCATCAAGACACTTCAGAGTACATTTAATGAACCAGTTCCACTGAAAATAATACCAACAGGTACTGAATCACATCATAACTTGTTACAGCTATCCTGTCCACAGCACCATTAGCTATAGATTCACCCTACTTTCTTATAGCTGGAGAATGGAAAAAATCTTTCTCTTCCACAGTCTCCAATGACTGCAGTGCACTAACATCAGTTCTCACCAGCACATTTCTATCATGGCAATTAAGACCCTGTATTCCTTCCCTGCTGGGAGTGAGGTGTCATAATCATCTCACTAAGCAACCAAGACTGTGTTTGTGCATGATTACCTGTGTGCATATCTTTGTATTCTGCTCCAAAGTGCCTCCACTGGAAACCATAAACCGGTCCCAAATCCCCCTCCTCTCTGGTGCTGAAACCCTGCTTATCCAGGAACTCACGTGATCCATTAGCATCCCAAATCTTTACACCCTTTGCAGACAGCTCTTTAGCATTTGTAGAACCCTACAAAACACAGACAGTAAGGATTCTACAGCCTAATCCCAACACAGAGGACATAATCTGAAACAGCTGTATTAAGCTTTGCTAGTCTACAATTTTTCTCCATTTACAAAGGATAAGAAGTCTAATTAATGTACTGCATGAGGTTCTTGCATGTGGACACAATAAAACTTACAAGCAACATACTAGGATGAAGTATGAAGTGCCATGCTGTTCTTGTTTAAGTCAGGATTCTTCTAATTTTGTGAAAGCACAGACAGTAGCATCTCAAGGTCAATTGTGGTTGATACACACATTTGCAAAGAACAAGACTTGACTTTACAGATGGATAAAAGTAGGCAAAGAAAACATTTACAGCCTAGGCATTGTCTTTGCCAAGCCACCCATAATGAACTTAAGGTCTTAAAAATCCTATTGTTAAAATGACAAAAATGACAAAATGACCCAAAGAAATCTCACTGAGTTCTGTAATGTCCAAATCATCACACTCAAAAATCCAACATAGGAAATGCTCCGTTTTGGGGAGTCTTTAGTGTTTTATATTTGAAGAAAGATACTTTAAAAAAATGAATGTGTATTTGAGTCATGCTATCTAGCAAATGGGTAGGCAATTTTTCCCATACCTCTACAATGTCATAACATTTAAAGGAACACTTACACCCTAAAGTATTATCTAGTTGAATTTCAATACTCTAACTACAGCTATTATCTCCATTAGATCTCAGGTTTTTGCTACTTTTAAAAGCCTATTGTTTACATCAGTCTTACCTAACCTGTGATTCCGCACTGCTTGTTTCTGTTCAAATCAATAAAAGCTTTTTCAACATTAAAAAGCAGATCATTAAATTGCTTACAATCTACTTCATATTATGATTTCTTATTCAAACAGTAATAAAAGAAACGGCACTAGGCCTTGTAAGTGTGGGGTATGGGCAAATCATCAAAAGCCCTCCCTATTTCAGGTTATTTCCTTTAAAAAGAAATAGAACTCCTCTGATTGGTAAAAATGCAATAGTCTCCACTAAAATGCACAGAATGTGGTGAAGATAATGGCCTTCCATTTTGACATGTAGTCAAAATATTTGGTGCCTGCACTTTGTACAACAGAAGCATATGAAGTTACCCCAAATTCCTTGTATCTATTCCACATTTGTTTGTTCTGCCAGTATCACTCTTGGGCACAGAGACATCCAAACCACACACCTTGATGAACCACAGCAGCTCCTCCAGCACTCCCTTCCAGAACACCCTCTTCGTTGTTAGCAGAGGAAACTGATCTGAAAGAGAGTTTCAGAGTGACAGAGGTGACCAGCCATTTCTGAGGGTGACCTCCATAGGAGAGAGCAGTGCCACTATCTGTCATTCAGATATTTGGACAGGAAGTAAAAAAGTTGATAACGGATCTGTAATTCTCATGTTCAGATCAAGGAAGACAAGAACCTGACTTTTATTTTCCTGGACAGCAGGGGAGATGAATTATCCAGGGGGGCTTTAGAGACAGCGTCCGCCATGAAGACACCATGATATGGGGTAGATATACATGCAGGCATTCACAATAGAAAACGAAGGATTAAGATAAAATTCTTGACGAATCTATTTCACAAACCATCGTTCCTACTATGCCTGAACAGTAGCTAAGGACCAGGACAGGCTATAAGAAGATTTTATCTGTTTATTCACCAGGGGACAGCGATGAGGCCCGTGCCCGGCCCGGCCGTCGGGCTGAGAGAGAGGAGGGCTCCCAGCTGCCGCAAGCTGGCGGGAAGAGGAAGGGCGAAGGAACTGCCGGTTCAGATCTAAATGCCTCCACAGCCCCCAACAGCGAGTCCGAGCCCCGACCTTGGACGGGGGAAAGCCTCTCTCGCAGCGGGTGGGTGCGGGACAGCGCCGGGGAAAAAGATGGCGTCCCCGCCGCCCCCCTCCCCGCTCCGGATCAGGACTACGACCGCCGGAGCCGCGGCGATGCCGACCTCTCAGGCTGTACCGCGCCTGCATGCCGAAGACGGAGATGGTGCCGGTGCCTGTGCGATCCTCTTTTCGGTGGCCATGCTGCAGGATGTGCCGGACCTGCCGCAGGTACTGCGGCTCGCCGGCCTCCAGCTCGGCGGCCTCCAGCTCACCGGCCTCGGGGGCGCTCTGCAGCTCGCCATCGGCAGGCATGGTGAACGAGAGGCGCCCGGGGCGGCTCCGGAAGGGCCGAGGTGAGCGGCGGCTGCTCCGCTGTCCCTCTCCCGCCGGCCGACTTTCCTCTGAACCCGCCAAAACCCGGTGTTTCCCGCCAAGCGGCGCGAAGGGGCGGGCGGAGCGGGCCCTCCCCGCCTCCTTCCTCCCTCCCTTCACCCTCCGTTTCCCCTTCTGCCCGGCTGCGGCCCTACCCTACCCCGGGGCACCTCAGCGCCGCCGCCTTTTGCTTCAGCTGCAGGGCCGGGGGCGAACTGAGAGGTTTAAGCGGGGCCCTTGTTGGCCCTTGTCGGCTCCCTCGCCCCAGGCTGGAAATCCACCACAGCCGCCATCTCGGTCCCGGCCCGGTGCTCGTCCCCCGGCCGAGGCTGTCCCCAGCACCCGACCCAAGTCTCTGCTCCAAACCACTCCGGTTTTCCGTCGTTCTGCTCCCAGCGCTGTCTCCTCTGAAAATTTTCTACGTATATACTCTCAGTTAGTCAAAACAAACTGATACCGGGGAGAAATTCTTTGCTGTGAGGGTGGTGAGACACTGGAACAGGTTGCCCAGGGAAGTTGTGGCTGCCCCTTCCCTGGGAGTGTTCAAGGCCAGGCTGGATGGGGCTTTGAGCAACCTGCTCTGGTGGGAGGTGTCCCTGCCCAGGGCAGGGGGGTTGGAACTCGATGATCTTCAAGGTCCCTTCCAACCCAAACCATGATTTATGGTGTGATGACCTTAGAAGTCCAGATGAAGTCCAAAAGACCTTCATCTCATAGGTGAAGCCCAGCATTTGACAACCAGTGTGATTACAGAAGTTATGACTGCTAATCTCTCACAATTAGGAACCCTATAAAAGAAGCACATATAGTGAAGGTTGAATGGAAGAGAAGGCTGTGCACTGGCAAATGCTGCTTCTTACAGGCAGGAAAACATAAGTTTCACACTAATTAAAACAATGAAATGACCATTTTCTTGTATAAATATCTATACCTGCTTGCATGTATAGAAGTAATGGAAAAGGCATGATATAATCAGGGCATGATTATTTTTCTGTACTTATAATCTAGATGGTTTTGTACACTTTGAAGTGAATACTATTTATTTAGCAGAGATAGAGTTGGAAATGGTGAATATAACAGTCTGTAAAAAATGCTTAGAAATGTCAGGCACAGCAAATGAAACCAAATCGCCTAGAGCCCTGCTTCCAACTGAGGGATATATCCGTTCTTAACGGTTATTGTAGTTTGCAAATACCCTTGCAAGCTAATATGTATAATTTAGGAAAAACCAAACATCTTTTTCTGATAAAGGATTCCCTGTGAATTACGACTCCAGAGGCGAGCTACAAGTAAGAAATGCCAAAGGCAGAAGAGTTACTCATTACTGCATATTCAGAAAAGTCATTTAATGCACATGATAAACATCAAAAGCAACTAGAAGAAGAAATGGAACATTTCATTGGAAAATAATATGCTACATGCATATGGAAATCTGGTTGATTCAGACTTAGCTGAATGTGCAACATCTGTAGGGACCAATCTTGAAAACACTTTAGAATGTGCTTGAATTTAACTATGCAAATAGGAATTATTTGTATGCTTACAGCTGATTATTTCCTTAAATCTTTGCATAACCAGGGCCATAGCTGGTTATCAAAGATTACATAATTTACAGTATAAATAACATATTTTTTTTTAAATAAATGAATATTAACATGGATTTGAATTTGGTTTTGAATGAAAAGATTTCTACAGTCTTCAGTTGCTAGCTCATATGTCACAGTAAGCAAAATTTTATTTATATGCCACTATTTTAACCATAGCAATTTAAGAATTAGCTGTACGTTGAGCTTAGGGGTATTTCACCTAGAGAATATTGGATTACTGGATTTCAGGAAGAGAGATTTCATATGTCTTCATTCCTAGGAGAAAAAAGAAAAGGTGATTAAACATTTTGGGTTTGGATTGAGAAGATGTTAGAAAAATAAGTGTATGGGGAATGTATCCTTGCCCTGCTGAAGAAACATGCATGACATAAAAAGCAGACTGAAACAGATTTTTCCCTTCTTTTTTTCCTTCTTGTAATCTTCCCAAGTTTTAACTCTTTGATTCCATCACTCTTTCATGTACCCTGAACCTTGTGCAAACTGAATAGAAGATGGTATTGTGTTTTGGAAATTAATACTACTTACTTTTCTTGGACATGAAATGGCTACATGAGATATGTTTCCAGAAGAATCAGACTAAGATTCAGGCTAAAAATCATAATCAGACTAAGGAAATTAATATTGTCACATTAGGCCTTGGAGATTAGTCTTACATGATTTGAAATAGTATATGTCATCAATAACATATAAAGTACAGAGAACTTGGAAGAAAAACTGTAGAGAAACTGTGATGAACATTTTATTGTGTAAGTTTATGAACACTTTTTTAGAAGTTTCTTTCTTAAATACATAATAGACATAATTTCACAGCAGCATGATGCCACCTGAAACCACCCATCTTTCTTGGAGATTCCCCACGGGTTAGAGAATACGAAGAGCTCTTTTCCCCTGCCTCTCTGCCTGGTTCTTCCCTCCCCATCTGGAAATCTCTTTAAAAAGGAGAGAGGGCTCTGTGAGCCCTTTCTGCAAAAATGGTTACAAGTCTGTGAGAAGGATCTCTCTCTGCTTGTTCCTACCAGTCAAACTGTGGACACTGTTAACACGTAATCTGAGCAGAGCGCTGCTAATGGGAAAATGTTACAGTAAAACAGCTCTTTCAAGTCCTGGTGCTGATTCTAAATTTGCACTCCTGTTTTATAAAAAAATAATAAGGAGCATGCTCTTAAACACCACCTGAAATGAAAAGCATAATGAATAGTGGTAATTCCAGTTTATTCGTGATTAGTGAACACAAAGACATGGTTTCTGATGCCAAGGCTCTATATTGTGGTTGTGAGGCAATTCTCTGAAGGAACATTTATCTTCACATTACCTCATCCCAGATGTTACTTAAAGATTGAGGGTTTCACAGTTAAATAAGTCAAGTCTTTTAATATCATCATGCCTGTGTTTTGCAGGCTAGAACATTGAGCATTTGTTTTTGTTTTCCATAATGCTTGTGTTTGTCTCTCAATCAATGTGTCGTTTTTTCTGAGGAGACGGTCTTGAATATAGCATGACTGAATCTCATTCCAACTAGTTTATTGTGATGTAAACACCTCTTAAAAAGACGCGCGCTCTCTATGAAAGGAGAAAGAGTGAAAACTTACCACTAAAAATTCTGCTTATACAGCTGCAGTGCTTTCCCAGCTATGTATTCAATGAATTCAGCACTCTTTGGGTCTAAGTTGGGAGGAACTTTAATAGTGAAAGTAGGTGAAGTCAGAATATTCACATCTACCACAGTTTCATTTTTACCAGAGGGATCTCCAGGTATCACCTGGAAGAGAACAAATTAGTACTTTAGACAGTACAAGCTACTGGATACTTTGGGTTTTGCTTATACCTACTGTGCCTACTGCCTTTAATAGGGGAAAATTAAAGAGAAATACTTTTCTACTTTCTTAATATTACTTTCTTCTGAAGAGACAGCGGGTGTCTGAATGTATGCCAAACGTTATTGTACGTGGTGGGAAGAGCATAGGTGGCACTGCAAGACCATATTAAAGAACTGCATGTTAATGTGTATACCATGAACTACACCTATAGTGAATTTCTGATCTAATGGTAACTCTTGTGAGTTATCCCACTATTTTCAAAATTCCAAGACAAAGCCTGTGTGATTGAAGTTATACATTCCTATGGGGTTTTCTAAGACAGGCTTAGTTCTGTTGGGTTATTTTTCTAGAGCAGATAGCTCAGACTCGCTTGGGAAAGTGTACTTAAATATTGCCTGTCTCCTTGTTCCTGACTTTGTGAGTTTTGGTGGATTGCACAACCATTTCAGGTAATGGTAGTACATTGGATTTCTGAGTTAGAAGGGAGAATAAGATTTGTGCCTTGCCCAGGAAAATGGTTTGAATTCACCTTGGATATAGTCTTGTGTGCAAGATACAGTTAATCATAGTGTATTTATTGGAATATTGACAGACGCTGTTAAAGGTATGCAGCTTCCACTGCAATAACCTGCATAGCATTTGCCATCTTTGAGTTTTGGGATATATAGGTACAGAGGAAGACATATAGCTATATGTTCAGTGTCCCAGTAAGAATCTGACTGGTACAGTGAAATTTATGTGGGAAGATAATCTGAGGTCAGTCAAAGCTGCTAGTGTCAATTTACTCTTATCCACCAGTGGTTCAGGTTAGCCTGTCCGCCATCCATCAGACTAAAAGGAATTAGAAGAAAAGAGTTTCTAATCTCTGGAGTTTCAAGGGATTACCAAGCATACATAAATTCAAGATGAGTAGGAATTTTGTGTTGTAAAACCCATACATTACATGTGTACAAGCATCCACAATGCCCAAGGTATAAGTACGGGTAAAGCGTAGGTCAAAGACAGCACCTTGAAGTAGTCCTCTTTGGAAGATAACCCTTACCTTAACTATATTGAAAATATTTTCTGGTCCGATGGTCATATTGGATAACTCAGACACCCACCCAAATCTTTCCTTCATTTTGCTCAACAGATAGGAAGTGTCTTCTGTATGACGCTGAACCACCTGGAGAATCTGCTCATACTGCTCCCCCGAGAGATTAACCAGCTTAAAGGCTTCGTCAAACTTGATGTGCAGTTCAGGAACATTGGGGCAATCTGTTAGAAAAAACAGCCAGCTTGAAGCTTCTAGGAAAGTAGTACGTCTTCTACTTCATCTTTTCTAGCTGCAGTATAGAAAACTAAAGAAGTCTAGCAAGGGGGTATGTTTTGGGTTGGTGTTTAGATAATGTTTAAAATAAAAAGAGTAATTCTTGATGACCTATTTTGATAGACTTAGTTTAGGCTCATAATGGCTAAATGGATTAATTATGCCATTTGCTGTATTACAATGATTTACCAAGTACTTTGAGGCTTATATCATATTTCATGGCAATTGATTTTCTGTTATGCTAAATAAGAGCTGGTAGATTTTACATATAGTAACTTCATAATCTCCTTATATATTATGTTTTATTTTAATTGCTCATATTCTATTATCAGGCCTTCCAAGTATATTGGTTGTTAGAAGAAAGCTCATAATGTATGTTAGTATTCTGGTTGAGTGTTAAGGCCTAATATTTATCTAAGGATAGCTAGACATTAGTTTCTGAGTAGTATCATCTGCCATGAATTCCGAACTGAAGATTGCTGTCTTTTTCTTTACTAATATGCAGATTTTAAACAAGAACTTTATATTAAACCTATACAAAAATTACTATGGAAAAAAATCAGTTGATTCTCTATCAAATAGGACTGTCAAGGGACACTTGCAGGTTGATAGTACAGTAACTACAGATACAAATTGGTATCTGTAATACACAGTTGTAGACAAAAAGATGTTTTTAATGAGAGGAAAGCAGTCCGATATTCTTTTCAAAATATGTCATTACGTCATTAATGCTGCACTGGAGATGTTCTAAAGGCATTTGAGTTTAAGCATATTTAAGACCTAAATAATTCTGGAAACACAGATGTATTATGTACAGCAGGAGTCCTGAGAGGAGTTCTAGGTGATGCAGTCTGAATTTTTTCCGGGAGTGTATGCCGGAGCTTTGCTATCTCTTTATGTACTGACAAGCAGTCCCCTTTGTGTCCGTCATGTCAGCCCTGTGTGCCGACATGGTTTGACAAAGAGTAATTGCAGGCTGCTCAGGCCATGCTTTCCTTTGTGAGGAGCTGAGTGCGACCTGATGTTACATCTGGTTGTCTGCAGGAGAAGCGAGTGTCAGGAGTTTGAGCTTCTCCTCGCTTTCTACTCAGCACTTCTGCACCCAGGCAGGATCGATTACTGCCTGGGCTCTTGCTTCTCTGCAATGGCAACTCTAACCTACTCTGTTATGGAGCATAGAACGTCTCTTTGGACCTCCAGCAGTATGTTAACAACTGAGTTATACTGACACTCTGTGGAGACAGTGGGGAAAGGTAATTGAAATCATCTGATATGAGGAATAGGGTTTGTACTGGTAGTTACTAAGAGGAAACTCGGTGACTGAATGTTCATTCCCAAAATATGGAAGCGGCACAGTCGAAAATGTCAGCCTCAAAATCTGCAAACCAGTTATCAATGCATTACAGAAAAAATCAGAAAATAGCTATTTACCATGCAAAAGATTGTCTTGACATTTCTGACATCTGTCATGGAACTGTGAGCATCCAGAGGAGTTCTCCCGAAGCTCCCTGCAGAGAGGCCTCTGGCGCCCTGACCCAATTTTTGAAAACATGCCACTTCTGTCGGGATCTAGAATAAAGTCACAGTAATTTCAGACTGCCATTAAACTCAGAGTCTTGATAAAGACACGTTTGTTACCTAGGTTGTGTGTCTGGGTCCTGGAATATAATTTCTTGCCCTTAATTCAAAATATCTGTCATAAACCCCTTCCTACTCCCCCTCTGGAAAAAAAAAAAAAAAAGGAATAAACCATTAAAAATTAGAAGCCAGGAGAAGACACAAAACATGTTTTCTTTCAAGGAATTCATGCCATGAAAGTATATTCCCTTATAAAGATGTAGTAGTATATTCCTCACTAATGGACAAACAATTGCTAATATTATTACATGTTATTTCTAAAACGTACAAGTTCGGTTAAGATCTTTTAGACCCTTAGAAATCAAGATGTTTCATAATTGCAAACAGCTAGAAGTACCAGAGCTTATTTCCAAGGTAACATGGGTCAAGGCACAGGAAAAAATTAAAAAACGTTGTAGAATCACTTAACTTTTTATTTTCTGATGCACACTTAGTAGTTATGTCACCTACCCCGCAGAGTTACGGCATGTCCTGCCTGTGATCTTACAGAGGGGTGCCAGCATGTATTTGAATGATGCTTGGTTTTGTATTTGTGTTAATAATATAGAAAGGATAAGGCTTATTTTTATTCCAAAAGGTGACCAAGGGTTGCTTCCTCTATTGAGAGTTGTCACCTGAAACCAACATCATGCCCAGGACTTTTCTGGTCCCTGGAAAACCTGACGACTGGCCCGGGGTTTGACTGGCACACTGCAATGCTGTGGACACCCAGAGCAGGGCTGGCAGCTGTCTGGCTGAGTTTAGTGGTTTTTGACAAGGGCAGGAATATGCCTTGACATGTCATAGAATTACTCTAATGTTTTAGAATTGGTGACATGTCAATATGATATGGTACACATCATATCCTGACAAATGCTGAGATCAGACCTGCCAGTCAGCCTTATGGAAACCTGCATCTGTCATGAATTCAAGAACTCCTGAGGAACTCGTGCAAATGCTCTGAGAACTGACACGAAAGTCAGGCTGTGCAAGACCCTGGAGTCCGCCTGTGACATTTCTTTGAGATTTCTAGGTGATTCATACCTTTTAATTTAACTGATAAATTTATCCATAACCCATGCCTGCTTAATCAAGAAAGCCTCCAGCGCTTCTACACCGTGTCTCACACCAACATTCCGCAAACGGAATCCCTAACCATAGTTTAGCAATCCCAAAGGATTTGATGTCATTGACAATGCAGATGATTTCAATTTTCTGACACTTGCCTTTGGCTTGTTCTGGCACATCTCTCCTGTTATTCCTGTATTCATCAAATACTTCGGTAATCACCTCACTGACACCTTCAAACACTGTCCTACTGAAATCAAAAACTGTCTGTAAGAAGCCAGGTATACCCCAGCCTTTCTGTGAGCCATCGTTTCTGGTGGTGTCCTCAGGTAAAGCTGGCATGCTGAGGGACTCATTCAAGTTCAGATCAGACATGAAATATGTCTGAAAAGACTGATCAAATTCTTTTTGCATCCGCTTGAAAAAAATCAAACTTCTGTCAAATATTGAGCCCACGTCTGTTAACAATTGGCTAAATAGATCTTCCATTTTTACTAGCTGGGTATCCTCTTTCTCAGGCTTTTCATTAAACTGGATGTCTTTTCCTTGATCCTCATGAAAAGTAAAGATGAGTGGAGGTATTTTCCTCAAAAAATCTTCAACCTGTGTATAAGAACAAGATAGATCAGCTGCTTGATGAGTTACCAGTTTTTCATATCTCAGGGAAGTGGCTCTAATTTTTCTTTCAAATACCCATAGAAACAATGCCCTCTTAATAATTTTCAAACACAACATATTCTCCAAAGTAATTTCAGACACTGGACTCTAAAGAGTGAAAATACATTCAGTCTAAACCATTAGCTCCAAATCAGATCTGAAGTAAAAGGGTTGCCAGTTGGCCTTTAATCTGTGGAGGCTCAAAGTTAGTATCGGTGTTAGGGTTTTTTTCCAAGAAACAATTTGGACTTTATCTTGGAAACATTTCTGTGGTACTTATGTGCAGTGTAGGGAACAGAAGGCAATTGTTCTTGTGAACTGCAAACACCCTGCCCTCTCTCACCAATGGCCAAGTCCTCACATGCTTGTGCAAACTGAAACCCATTGAAATCAATGAAGCCGTGGCCCTGAGTCCGTGGTTTGATGATGGAAGAGACTGGATGTCCACTCTGCTTTGTGGAGTTCCCAGTCCCTGGGTCTCAGCCACTGGTTCCTTGCTCTCTGCTTAATGCACTACCTGTGATGAGCAGTTGCCTTGTTTTGTGGAGCTGCACTTTGTAGAATCATGGAATGGTTTTGGTTGGGAAGAATCTTAAATATCATCTAGTTCCAACACCCTACCACGGGCAAAGACATCTCCCACTAGACCAGGTTGCTCAAAGCCCAATTCAGCCTGGCCTTGGCATTAGAAAACTGGTACAGGTTAAGAAAGACCCTGCTGACCACATACACAGACACAGACACAGACACATATCTACCTTAAAAAAAAGAGAAATCAGATCAGCTGCTTGATTTGACCACTACTGCAGCTCAGAGGGAAGGTGGATTGTGAAATGGCACTGCAGGAGCAGTCTAAGCCATTATTGCCCCTACTGCCTGTGTGTCCTCAGCCACAGCTACCATCTTTGTCCTCTTTTTTTAAAAATTATGTAGTTCACAACACAATGCTTTGAATGCTTCAAAGAAACCATGTAGCTCACTTAGGAAATTACCAAGAAGGTCAAAGACAGTGACAGTGCAGCATATAACTTTTACTTGCAATAATTTTATCCTGACATCCACAGACTCTTGAGAGTCCAAGAGGTGCATTTGAGGTATCCATGAGAGGTATATAAAAAGCCATAAGTATGACCAGTAGTCTTAACTTTAACATCTTCCACATTTGTCTGTATAATTATAAGAATAGGCATAAATGTTAAACACCTTTGCTCTAAAGCTTGTTGCTTCTGAAAGACACCACATTTAATTTTTAGGTTACCCTAATTTTCAGCACCTGGGGATATGAAAGTTAAGTTTTCTGGCTAAAATTTCAGTAGCAGTTTCAGTTGCTTAGTTGCACCTAAAGCACATGTCCAGAAGAAAAATGTGATTACAATTTTGTTAAGTCTTGTAATAATAATGTGCCAGCCAGTAAAGCATAGTGTCCTTCTGGTAGAATTAGGGGAATCTCCTTTGCTGACACTTTCCTTTAATAAAAAACAGTTACATATTTTAAAGTTATTTTCTGAAAGTGTAGATTTAAAATAAAATAAGTATAGGAAAGAATGATGTTATATAAGCAGGTGATTCCTCCCCACCCCGACTTCCCCACGGAATTTTGCTAAAGATATCAACGCTTTCAACTCTGCTGATTTTAAGATGGACCATAAAGAATCTATGGGGCATTTTTCACAAACATTTATTGAGCATCTTAATGCAGGTCCTACTGTGAGAGACAACGCTGTGTATCTGGAGCGACTCCATTGGAATCAGGGGAATAATCAGTGTCCGTGGAGTCATGCCAGGGTGCAACCACACTCATTTGGGCTTAATGTTCATTGAATACTATTGCATGTAATCTCTGACATATAAATTCACATTTCCAGACCCTCCAAATCAAATTAATTTTAGTAGCCTGATATAACTGCCAGATCTGTGTGCTGAGAAAATAAGATGTGCTCTCTCTAAAACTGTTAAGTGAATTCAAGAGTATTTCCCAGATACAGATTTTCCTCCTACCTTTCTTCTAAATGTTGACAAACCATGTTTGCAAGTTGTGTAATATCTCATGCAGGTACTTTCTAAACAAGATTCACATTCCTCCCATAATGTTTTCAAGGATGCTTGACATTGTCTTTCTTCTTCTTCTAATCTTTCCTTCACTTCATCCATAAGTCTCAAGGCTTGCTAGGTAAGAAAAAAGATTTAGTTGAGGGCAAGGCTCAGAATAATATTCTAAATATTTATCCCAGTGTTGATCACTCATTTTGGCGTTTTATGGTTCTATTTTTTTCAAATCCCTAACTGTTAGGGTAGGTTGTCTTCTCAGCTGCCGTCACATATGGAGGGAACTAAGCAATTAAAATCAGAGGGCACCGCCTACAAAACCAAATGGATCTCTACAGTCTACCTGGATCTTTGAGGTTGCCAGAAAACCCACACATCTTTCTGTGCAAGAAACATCCAACCTCTCAGAAGCTTACTTGCTCAACTCATGTAATTTTTCCTCCGTATCGTATCTGCAGCATTCATCTAGTCCATAAATAGTCCTTTTTTGTTTCCGTGCTCTATTCTTTATGGGACTGATATTGCATGAGGCAAGGTCCTTGCCAAACATAAATTCTCCCTCTAGTGCAGAAACATGTAAAAGCATAGCATTTCTTCTGTTTGGGACTGCACTAATCGAAAGACTGCTCTTCTGGGGAAGTTTGAGGCACTCCTTCCATACTGAAGAGAAACAAGATGCATTTTACAATGCTGCTTCTGTTTACTGGATCATTATTCAGCAGGTAGAGCACCAAGCTGAGGAGATCAGAAACAGCATTTTAGAACAGACTTGGCAATGGAAAGAGAAGAGTTCTTCCTGTTGAAGTAGACTGCACATTATGAATTTCTTTCTGAAAGTACAAGATATTTTAATAGTAGTTTTTCAAATGTTGTTCCAAGTTGTTCCTAAGTATGACAGAAACTTTTTAATTGGTCAGTCTTATTCCATTCTGGCATCATTTCAAATGGGAAGAGGCTCACAAAAAAGAAAACCTCTGACTCGTGCTTGGTGGAGACAGTAACGGGGGTCTTCATTGTCTCTGTTTAATTATCTTCTGATCTTCCTCATACATCTATTCAGTGTTTTATAAAATCTCATGATGGATGCAAGTTCTGTGTAAATTAAATCATCCAGTAAGAAATAACAGCAGTGTAGAACATGGAAGCGTACTGGTGTTCCCAAAGATGTTAAAACGCTCTCAGTACTTTTTGGCTTGCTAATACAAATAGTTTAAACTAACTACCAGATGTTGAGCCAAGAGAGGATTTTCCTTCTTCACTGAAAGCAATAGTTAGGATCTTTGCTTTTTTTTAAAAAAAAAAATATGCAGTAATCTCTATTTCTTAGGAGTGTCTGAGCCCATGGCCCTGAGCCTAGGTATTTCCTAGACGTTGGAAATTCCCCCGATCCCCTGTACTTTCTCTACAACACATTATCAGTTGTGGCTTTGATATTTTCCTGAAGGTCTGAAGTTTGCAAATCAAGCTGGGAACCATCCTGTGGCCTGAGGCATATAAAGACATGCAGTACAGAGCTGCTGGACCTTCCACACAAAACATCTTTATGCAATTGCTTGTGGTTGCCTTGGTGTGAATTCAGTGAAGCAGGGGATTTCTAGAAATAAGCAGTAAGATGGTGATACTTTATTCAACACATTGCTGTTGCAACAGCTCTAGCTTCTAGATGTTACAAAACTCGGGTTCTGTCTCCAAAGTAAAGTCTACATACAGCATTTATTGTCTCTTTTTACTGCAGAACAACTCTATCTATCTCCACAAGATGGGCACCATCAGCTTGACTATGCTCCAGGCTGCTGCTGATTACCTCCCAGCTGCAGAATGAAATGAGAGGGCTCAAATGTGAAGGAGAGTTGTGTCAGATAACATGCTTAACCTTGCAACCAGGATGAGCTGAGAGAACATAACTTGCTAACTAGTGATAACCCAGCTGTATTTTGTCTAGTGATTGCTCTTTCAGTTTCATTGTAGAAATAGTTTAGACATTCAGCCACAGGGAAAATTGAACAGCATGCCACTCTGTTAGAAAGCTGTATTTCTGAGGAGAGACAGAAACGCTTCACCTCTAGCTTTCTAAAGAGCCGCACAATCTGGAAGAAGTACCCGTGAGGCAGGCAGTGCTCTTGTTCAGTGCTTTGTTCCAGAGTAGTCTAAAAGCTTCCCTCAGGGTTGAAGGAAGCCTCAGTGTGCCAGGGTCCTGCCAGTGGGCAAGCTCTTTCTTAAGAAACTGGCAAGTACAAATTTTTTAATTACTTCTGGAATGATCTGATAAGCTAATAAAGGATGTCTATTGGCCTAAAACCTGCTTCCAGGAGATAGACAGAGAGAACCTTTATAGAGATGCCATGAGAGCTTCCTTCCACTAGTGAGAGAAAGGGGCAGAAGCAGATTTCCTAACAATCCCGTGGCTGTGTAAAGAGATGTATGCTGCTGAACATACAATGTGGTTTACATTCTTCCCAGAAAAGGGGAGACACCAGGGGGTCCCATCTGGGTTGCTTAATGGCCTAAGCACAATGACATGCTGTACTACTTGCAGGAGGTAAGCTAAACCCATGCACGACCTGCCTTATTTTTGATTAAAAATAGCTACAACTTAAGGAAAATACAAACAAAAAAACCACGAGATGCACTTGTTACCTTTTTTTCTTCACTGCTCTTCTTCAAGGTTTTCATCAGATCTACGTGTTTATCTTCATTTTTTTCCATCATAATTTTCATCTGCTTAATACCAATCAAAGCTTTCTTTACCTCTTCATCTACATATTTCTCTCCAACTTCAGATAGTACTAAAAAAGCCAAATTATACATTGATTTAACACTATCACAAATTGTTATGCACTGATGACAATGACAAATGAAACAATTCTATGTTTCCCTACAGCTGCAGAGCCAAATCTTGAGATAGTGAATGCTGGATAACACAGAGCCAAAATAGTTTCTATCAGATAAGAATCTTGTCCAGAGCCTTAGCCAGTGATCAGCTGTGTGGAACTCAAGCTATATATTCAGATGTCCCACTGCTGATCACTATATCTCAGAACAGCTGAGGCTAGAAGGCTCCTCTGAAGATCATTATGCCAACCCTCCTGCTCAAAGTAGGATCAACTAGGTTGGTCAGGACCTCCTCCTGGGTTTTGGCTATCTCCAAGGATTGCTCACAAGTTTTCTAATGACGTAACCTGTAAATCAAACTCAAAAATCTTTGAGCTGAAAGTAGCCTGTGACAGCTTCCTTTCACATTTGGAAAACGTAAATTACAGGTGCCTTCAACCTGCTTTCATAAAAATGCAATCTCTAGACTTCCTGTGAGGTAATGACCATAGAGCTTTGGTGAATGCCCAGGTTGGCCCACACATTGCACCTCTAAGCTCTGCATGATTCCTTGTCCTTTAATATCACTGGAGCTTTACAAAACAAGTAAAGAACATGTCATCCCTGAGACTGCCAAAAGCACGTTAGTAATGTCTTCCTTTATATCTTTCTTCCCCTTCCCTAACCTTTCCGTTGTTACAGAAATGTTATTAATTTAGGCTGAAGGAAAGGCATATTTCATGGCTGATCTTCTTGGCATTCCTGTCCACTAAATAAAGCCATGCTTCGGTGTGAGTATATGCAGAATAGTTGCTTTTTCCTAAATTAAGTAATTTTATTTCAATTATTTGTAATAAACATCTTTTCCAATGATCATTTAAACAAACAATAATTCAAAACCTGATTAATTGAATTTTGCATTCAGTTTATATTCTAATGACCTATGAGGGACCAAAAAACCTATAAAAAAGCTGTGAATACTTTTTTTGTGTGTGTGGATGCTTAACTGTTAATCCTTTCACTATCTCATCCCAGTTGTTCTTATCTCCCCGCTGTGTGTGTGCGGATGCTTGTAGTCAGCTATATGACAGTTTCTAAGCTCCACACATGAAAGCAGACACCAATGAACATGGAAGTCAATATGGAAGCCAAACCCAGGAAACTGCAGGACGCAGGGGCTTCCAGCATGCCTCTGGTGAGAAAAGCATACTTACATTTCAGGTTTTCCCGGAGGGTCATTTCTTCCTGCTTTGTCGGTGCACACTGATGACCGTTCAGCCATAGCACGAATATTATAAATAACCAAGAAGACTTCATGTTCTTTCTGTTAAAGAAGCAGGTCAGTGCAGTTAAATGTAAGCATCTTCATAATGCTCAAAGGCCTCTGTGTATTTTTTACTAAGTATTATACAAGTTCCCATTAATTTTGACTTTAAGTATGGTTTCTGAGACTTGTAACATGCACCTAAAAGCTACTGTACTGCTAAATGCACATGAGTAAGAACCTTGACCTCATTTGAAATTATCTATTTGGACTAACGAGATGAATTCCACTGAGTTTGCACAGTGGTGTAACAGAATCAGGACACATATATATATAAATCAGAAAGCTTATGCAGCTCAGCCTGTCCCTGTTCTACCTTGTGAAACACACTAATTACTCATCTCACACTGTGTTTTTAGTTCATAATATAAATTCATCCATGCTAAACATTAGTGCTAGAATTAAAATAGGAAATTTCTAGAATATTGTCCCTTTCCTTGTCTCCAAACATGCATCCTTTCACTGTCCTTCAGGATAGTATTTAATATAGCAGATGCGGCAATAGGTGCACCAAGAAATTGGCAATTAGATATGTTTTGCAAACAAAAAAAAAAGAAAGAAATTGAAAAAAAAAAAAAAGAAAGAAATTCCTACAAAACCAAAGCAGTTAGAGAAAAAATGTTTATTTACCAGAAACCATGCAACTACACTTTATAGTTCTGTTTAAGTGAACACAGATTTTAAGTGCTGCCTTGTTAGCCAGCATAGCCTTCTTGGAGATGCAGTTATCAGCTGTGAGTACCTGTGTAAATTAAGAGCCTGGATTTATTTATAGGCTGGATTCACTTCTGTAGTTATTTGCATATTGTACCTTTACATTTATAGCAAAAGACTAATTAACTTTGCAAAGAAAAACAAACCCATTACCAAAGAAAAGTAAAAAAAGACCCAACATATTTACCATTAATACCGAAAGACCTCCTCTGCAAAATTGTTCCCTGCGTCAGGAAGGGGTCGGGCTGTGTTCTGATCTAATTGCTGGGAGTGACAGGGATTTTGCCATGTTCTACTTATCTGATGAGAAGGTACTTAATCCTATTAACGGGACGTTTTGTCATTAGGCTGGAGGATTTTGCATGCATTGGGACTTCATGCTCGTCTCTGTGGGCAAAACCACTAGGGGGAGCGTTGGGCAGAATTGTATCATTTAATGTAATTTGGGTCTGCTGTTTTTCTGTAGTCAGTAGACATTCCTCTCACTAGCTCTTCCATCGTCTTGCTTTTTACCTTAGGAGACATCTGCAGCTTATGTTCTTAGTGATATTGTTACAACTAGTTTGGCTAAAAATAGCTCCCAACCTTTAATGCCGTCTGCATAGTTTTAGTTTGCTATAAAAAACACTGGATTACGTAATGCCTTCTTTATATACCTTCTGAAGATACAGAAATTAAAAAAAAAATCAGGAGTCCAGATCCAGATGGTATATGTGTAGAGGCTGAAATGAGATAAGCAAATTTTGGCATTTTGTACATCATTATACCTGCTGATGTTTTGGGGATTTGCCCTCTTAATTATTTTCTTATGTTAATCCATGTGTGCAAAATATGTCTGGGATCTGACCTGCCTGAAGTTTTGGATAATCTGAAATGAGATTTTCAAATACTAACAGAGGCTTGATATAAAATGTGGACAAGTATTGTTAGCAAATCATATCCCACCTTGTGATATTCAACAATAAGACTCCCTTGAAGTGAACAGGAGAAAGGAAAAGTAGATGCCTGTAGATCATGGTCTGTAACAGTAACTTTAAAACATCTCATTGTTTTTTGGTTACCTCGTAATTCATAGAATCATAGAACCATAGAATGACAGAGTTGGAAGGGACCATAAAGATCATCAAGTTCCAATGTCCCTGCCATGGGCAGGGACACCTCCCACTAGAGCAGGTTGCTCAAAGCCCCATCCAGCCTGGCCTTCAACATTTCCAGGGATGAAGCATCCACAAATTCCCTGGGCTACCTGTTCCAGTGCCTCAGCACCCTCACAGGAAAGAATTTCTTTCAAGTATCTAATCTAAATCTCCCCTCTTCTAATTGAAAGCCATTACCCCTTGTCCTGTCACTACACCTCCTGACAAAGAGTTCCCTCCCCAGCTCTCCTGTAGGCTCCCTTCAGACACTGAAGGGCTGCTATAAGGTCTCCCCAGAGCCTTCTCTTCTCCAGGCTGAACAAGCCCAGCTCTCTCAGCCAGTCTTCATAGCAGAGGTGCTCCATCCCTCTGATCATTTTCGTGGCCCTTTACTGGACCTGTTCTCACAGTCCCATGTTCTTTCTACACAGTACTCCAGGTGGGGTCTCATGAGCACAGAGTAGAATGGTAGAATCACCTCCCATGACTTGCTGGCCACGCTTCTTTTGATGCAACCCAAGATGCAGTTAGCTATCTGGGCTGCCAGTGTGCGCTGCTGGCTCATGTTGAGCTTCTCATCTATCATCACTCCCAAGTCCTTCCTTCTCAGGGCTGCTCTCTAGTCATTCTCCGCCCAACCTGTCCCTGGTGCAGGACCCTGCACTTGGCTTGGTTGAACTTCATGCGATTTGCACTAGCCCACCTCTCAAGCCTGTCCTGGTCCCTCTGGATGGCATCCCTTCCCTCCAGCACATCCACTGCACCACTGAACTTAGTGTCATTCGCAAACTTGCTGAGGGTGCACTCTATCCCACTGTCTATGTCTCCAACAAAGATGTTGAATAGCACTGGTCCCAGTACCCCCCTGTAGTTCATGAAAGCCAATTGATCGTTAAGATCTAGTGTGGTTAATGCTGCTTAGGCAAGAGATTTGAGGGGTTTATTTTTAAACACATTCTCAGGCAGAGTGGAGAACCTGTTAGCTCTAATGGGAACTACACATCCTCAATTCGCATTAACAATGAAGATAGCTCTGGTCTTATTCTCTGAAAATTGTGCTTGGGGGGATATGTGTTTTGTTTTAATATATATGAATTGCAAGCCCACTGAAATGTTGCTAATTCCTGGAGTTGTCACTACACAAAACCTTTCAAGTTCTATTTTGTGGCAATACCAAGCAAGCAACCTTGCAGACTTCGCAATCCACTGGCCAAACTGGTTGTTAAGCACCCCTGGGGCTTGGTCTGAAGTATAAGGAGCAGTCTGTCTTTCTGGCCTTCATGCTTGGCTCAGAACAGAGAGTAAATGGAAAATACATTTGCAAAAGGAAGACAATCTATTACAGACACTTGTGAAATGCGTGTTATTACCCTCCATGTGTAATGATTCCTAACAAAGTCTTTAATCTTTCACTGCAAGGGTTTGCCCCCTCACTTCTGGCATTTATCTGTGCCAATATTCATTTACTAGCAAAAGTTACTGCTGGCCTTTCTGGACCTGACTCAATATAAAGAAAGCTTTACTCGATTCAGGGCAAAAAGGGACATTTCAACACATCACCCACAGTTCATAGGAATTTGTAAGAAAGCAGGCAGCCTCAGCCCTGCAGGGAGGGAGAGCAGCACCCCTGTCCCAGGGTGGAGAGGCTGAAGGCTGCCTCTGGCAGATCTCATTGCTTCTTTTCACAATTGCCAGACTTCTGAAGGTCCCTGTGGGTGTCTGTGGTCAAAAAGACTCTTGCACCTTTCAAAGACCTTAAGAGAAATCTGTACAGAATGTAATGCTGGAGTCCTGGTGGGTATCAGGCTCCTTTTCTCAATTCAGTTTGATTTTGAACATTGCAAATGTGTTGGATTGTCTTAGATGGTATTCCTCACACTTTATTATAACCACAATGTAACCACATGGAAATCAGCTTTGCTATCTATTTCTTTTCACAAAACCACCAAATCCTGGTTCTTTGCTCTCATGTTATTTCATATATATCTAATGGCTGGAAGAGCAGGTCTAAGGAATCTGGAGACAAAATTGTCTAGAGCTACTATGCCTGTTAAAGTTAATCCTGGGCTTAAACATAACCTTTGAAGTGCACTTAAGAACCCAACACTCTGTTCCTGAAAGGCAGTTATTAGTCATGCTCACTCAGAAATCTTTTCCTCCCTCAGTTCTATTTTTAATTTAATTAAACAAAAATCTCACCAATTCTACCTTTATGTTTCATATCAAATACCCATTCCCTTTTCTTTTAACATTCCAAATCAGATTTACAGTGACATGTGGAGATCTCAAATTTTTATCTCAGGTGCCATGTTCAAAAATTTCCTCTTAACATTTCATTTTCCTCTGAATTTGAGTGCCTCAATCAGCTGTAGTCTGCTATGTCATGATGTTGTGCTGACATGTTCATTTTTTCACAGTCTAATGCAAGCAGATGATTTGGTGCTCACTGATGCTGTTGCAAATTTCAAGGTACTCTTCTAATATTAAATCATACAGGAGACAGTCTAAAGAAGCTCTTGTGACCAAATTGTAGAAATTGTCTTTTTCCACATCTCAACTGTTATCCAGTACCGCTATATTTTAATGGAAATTAATATATGTATATTGGGAAAAAAATAAGGCAAAAGCTTGAAAAGGGATTTCAGTAAAAAATAGGTCTTTTGCAACATAGTGATAAATTGAAATGTAAGTAATTGTGACAATACAGATGGACATTGAGCTTGAACCTAGTTGAACTTGGGTGATGAGAGTTGTAGCTGCTTTGTGGTGTTTCCTTCTGTCCTGTTGGATGACCTCTGCAAATGTATAACATTTTTTCACAATGTGCTCTGACTTCTCCCTTTTTGTTGATCCACTCCACCTGGCAGGATTAAGCATCAAGAAGTATGTTGAAATGGAATTTCCTGTGTTATACATCAGCCATAGGATTTTGTTCCAGTTATATATTTACACAATTATTTGCTGTTTGGAAGAGATATTTCCTACTATGTATTTTCACATTTCTTTCTGAGCCAGGCCACTCATACAATGAGCAGGCTGAAAATACCTGTACGTATTTATAGACTCTATGAGTCATGCAAAGTGCTACATATTGGCATTAAATCTCTTGATACTTCTATGAAATAGTCCCCAGTTCTACAAAATCTTAATTAGCTTTATTTGTAAGCACACCATTAGTTCTACTGCTTTCAATTGAAATGAAATCCTAGTAGGGGTTTATAGTGTAATTACATGGCTATTCTAAAGCATGCACAAAGCTTTGCTAACAGTTAGTATGGGTTTTAAGGCTATAGAATTGAACTTTCATTGTGTGAAGTTGTTCTTGTTTTGTTTTCAGTCCTCAGGAGTGGTTTCTGCTTTCTCCTGGATTTCAAAGGCTCTTGGAGCCCTCCTTCAGTTTGTATTTAGTCTGTCTTTGAGCTCTACCTGAGTAACCAAAGTTAGGAACTGAGGCTTCTTCTTTAGCCCAGACAAGGGGGCAAGCTTCTGACATGCTCCCAGTCATGTTGGAAGGCCTTAGACTGAGGAGCTGAGGCTACCCAAGGTTAGATGGCTACAGTTAGTATAAGCTACACATCTTGCAAAAATGACGGCTCAGGCCCCAAAAGTAGCCCAGCTGTGTTAGCATGACAGGATCCCAAAGTTCATGAGCCCTGCAGCTCAGAGTCAGGCTGACACAATTACCCTGTCTAGAGGATGGTCAGGCAGTGCCAGATCAGGACTGCACTGTGTTCAGCACAAATATGAAACCAGCTGAAAGCAGGAAATCAGTCTGCATAACTTAGAGCATCACGCTAAGGTTCAACGTGGCTTTATTTGGAACTCTATTGGCTTTGAATGGCCAGGTTTTGATAG
This sequence comes from Jacana jacana, assembly GCA_013400555.1. Lineage (NCBI taxonomy): Eukaryota > Metazoa > Chordata > Aves > Charadriiformes > Jacanidae > Jacana > Jacana jacana. Next base: position 62,419 of record VZTM01007477.1, read on the forward strand.
TGGGGGTCTACAGGGGTGACTTCTGTGAAAAGCTGCTAGAAGCTTCCTCTGTGTCCTATAGAGCCAATGCCAGCTGGCTCCAAGACTGCCCCACTGCTGGCCAAGGCTGAGCCCATCAGCAACGATCATAGTACATCTGTGATAACATATTTAAGGAGGTGAGGTAAAAAATAACTAGGCAACTGCAGCCAGAGAGAGCAGTTAGAGTATGTGAGAGAACTCTGTGGGCATCAAGGTCATAGAAGAAAGAGGGGAAGGAGGTCCTCTAGGTGCTGGAGTGGAGATTGGCCTGCAGCCCATGGTGAAGGCCATGGTGAGGCAGGCTGTCCCTCTGCAGCCCATGGAGGTTAATGGTGCAGCAGGTATCCACCTGCAGCCCATGGAGGACCCCATGCCAGAGGAAATGGATTCCTGAAGAGGGCTGATAGCCCATGGGAAGCCCGTGATGGAGCAGACTCCTGGCAGGACCTATGGACCCATGGAAAGAGAAGCCCACGCTGTAGAAGGTTTGCTGGTGGGACTTGTGAACCTGGGTGGGACCTATACTAGAACAGTCTGTACCTGAAGGACAGCTCCCTGTGGAAGGGGCTTGTGCTGGAGCAGTTTGTGAAGAACTGTAGCCTATGGCAAGGACTCACTTTGGAGAAGTTTGTGGAGACCTGTGTCCTATGGGAGGTGCCCATGATGGAGCAGGGAGAGAGAGTGTGAGGAGTCCTGCCCCTGCGAAGGAAGGAACGGCAGGGATAATATGTAATGAACTGACCACAGCCCCTATTCTCTGTCCCCCTGTGTCGCTTGAGGGGAGGAAGTAGAGAATTCAGGAATGAATTTAAACCCAGGAAGAAAGGAGGGGTGAGGGAAAGGTGTTTAAAGGCTTAGTTCTTCTCATTATCCTCCCCTGATTCAATTTGTAATAAATTACATTGGTTTTCCTGAAGCTGAGTCAGTTTTGCTGTGACAGTAACTGGTGAATGATTTCTCCCTGTCCTTATCTCAGCCCATGAGCCATTAATTATATTTTGTCTCCCCTGTCCAGCTGAGGAGGGGAGTGATAGAGTGGGTTTGGTGGGCACCTGGCATCCAGCCAGGGTCAACCCACCACAGGAACTATTAAGCTACAGCTCTTGCAGTCAGCAAGACCATCTTCACTAGGCTTAGTATGCTAAAAGGCATGAGCCTTTTCTGATTTCCTTTTGCTTGTCTACCCATGGACACTCAGGATGACTATTAGGTTTGGGAGAATTTTTCTGCTTCACTGTTGATTTTTTTTTCCAAGCCCTCTAGGTCTTTAACACAAAGTTCTAAATACCAGCTGCAGCAGTCACGTCACAACCGTTGCTCACAGGGGCAGGCAAAGTTTCTTCACGCCTTGTCCAGAGACACTGCAGAAGGGACCTATTGTGCCCGTAAGTGATACTGAACACCACCTTTAGGAGGATAAATCTGTAATGTGAAGGAATTTAATGAATTTTAAGGAACAGAGAATTAAAACCTTAAAGCTGAATGTAAGACAATATGAAGCTGAAACCAAGGAATTATGCAGTTGTCTTCAGAATTTGTGCTTGGGATATCAGCTAACTATTGAACTTGGAGTAGCACTATTACTGATGTTGTGTTATCAGCAGGAGATATCAAAGTCAGTGCAAGGATAACAAAATCAGTTAGGAACAATTTATTATAAAGCTATGAAGCAAATCTGCATGGTACAGTTACACAAACAGATTTCAGGAAGCATTTAATATTAAAATGCTGAAGTTTTGAACCAGATGTTTTGCAAGGATTTAGTTTCAAGCTTCCCTAGGAACATTAAAACAAAAAAGTTTTATTGCATGCAGACATGTAATATATCAGCTTTCAGCCTGCAACTGAAAGAAACAGGGTTCCTTGTGTGTTTTCATCTGGTTTGCTTAAGCATATCTTCGTCATCCAGCTCTGTATCAGTGAGTTAAAAGAGCCGTTGCTTGTTGGAAGCAGCTCTGGAGTTTAATGAAACTAAGATGACTGAGTTATCAGAGGTGTTGAACAACTCTTGAAGATGCTGCTCAACTGCCCTAATCTGCTGCTTTATTAAAACATAATTGAAGGCATTCTAGAAGGCTTTCTCATAAAAATGCTAATAGTCAATGAAGAAACTGGAAATTGCTTTGGTCGAGAATAATCCTCTGGCTGGTAACTTGGCCTTTTGCTTCTGCTGCATCTAAAGTGGAACCTGCTCCAGTGCCTGCAGGACAGCAAGCCCAAAGAGGGATCTCTGAGATAAAAGTGTCCTCAATATGGCCAATAATAGGACACATGCAGTCCCCTTCCTGCAGTAGTGCGGAAGTGGAGGAAGTAAAGCTGGAATGCTGCCTGAAGCTGACTTTTTCTTCATTTCAAATATTAGGGACAATTTCTAAGAAGGGCCTTAGTGCAGTTACAATTAATGACTTCATGCTTCTAAGAGTTCTTGCTTAATTGCTGTCGCACATGTTTTTACAGCTGTCCTTTTACATAACCAGTACACTGCCCCGTGCATCTGCCTCAGTTCTCCAACCTTTGAAAGCGCTGTGAAAAAATAACAACGTAGTTACAGGGACCTGACGAATGGGAGGAGAATAAAAAAGAAAAACTGGGTTCAGAGCAAAGGAGAATTAAAAACAAACAAACAAACAAACAAACAACAAAAATATATGATTAGGCAGAAAAGGGAAACAAAGGTTAGATAGGAAAGACCATAAAGTATCAAAATGTCAAGGGAGACACTGGTGAGAACGGTCTCTTCAATTGGAAGTATGTGAAGTAAAATATGCTTCCATATCCTCTACCAAAAGCTTACTAGTTCTTGGAAACAACAAAAAGGTAGGAAGGACATGAAGATGAACGTGTGGCAGAACAGGACAGCTATATAACCCTTGAAGTCCTTTCTTTTGCCTTCTGTTTCTTTCTGCTCTGGTATGAAACCATGCTGGCAAAGACTGGAGAACTTGCCCATGCTTCAAGTTGCATACTGCATTTGCAGGCACCGTGAAATACCGAGCACTAAGAAAAAAATCATGGGAATTATCAATCCAGCATTGAGTGTGCACCTCAGCTAAGGAATGATCTAGGTTTTTTATAGCCAAGCAGGAGCACTAGGATAAGCTGCAATTTAACTGACCTGCTGTAGTCCTTGACCTGTTAGATGAGTGGCACTTTGGAAGATCCAGTTTTTCTCCCCTGACTAGAAAGTGAACACAGCAGGCTAACTGAAATGTAGATCTCTAAAATCGGGGCAAATGAATCTCATTGATATGACATACACTTCCAGCATGACCTGGCTTGCTTGTGTTTGTCAGCAGCATCCTGAGCTGCATTAAGAAGAGGATTGCCATCAGGTCAATTGAGGTGATGCTTCCTTTCTGCTCAGTACTGGTAAGTCTACACCTGGAGTGCTGGGTCCGGTTCTAGGCTCCCCAGTAAAAGAGAATGATCACACTGGAGCAAGTCCAGTGCAGGGCAATTCTATGATTCTATAATTCTATGATTCTATGATGTGTATGATACAGGCCAAAATGGGATACATAGATATCCTGCTAAATATAGATATGTGCAACGACTATCATACATGGAAGTTGACAGGTTCTGAATATTCACACTTAAAGTACAATCAAGTTAGAAATTATTTCAAGCTGTTCAAAATTCTGTCTACCATTTCCTAGACAACATGCAGTCAGCCGAGATGGCAGCTGCAACAACTAAATCATTATCTTCCTGAAAACTTAAACCAAGGCGTTAAACTCATAAAAAGATGAAGGCAAACTCCTACGGAGCACAATATAGCACAATAATTCATTTAGGATTAGACTCTAACACTCCAGTCATGCTCGATTTTCACTTAGGTTTTGGGTTAGCTACATTATAATTAGTGTCCAGCACAGTATTACACATCCTACTTTCCGGAAAGTAGTTTGTAGAGATTCCTGATGCTGATGTGTTTATTTTGTTGCTAAAGGCAAAGGATATAAAAAAAATCTTGGAAGATAGGCTCATTATGGTTATTTAGCACAATGGAGAAAATTGAGATCAAGAAGCCCATGATTTTTACGTGCTGGAAGGTTATTTGGAATAGGCTATTATTTATGCATTTACCTGGAAGGTATTTGTTTTCTCATAAAAATGCTAAAATTAGATACTTCACTGTTTTTCAATGGTATATGGGCTTTTTTTTATGGTTTTGCTTGTCTGGCTCAGCAATGGCATGAAAATGTTATTCCAGAAATTGCTGGAGTTGTAACCTCATTGCCCATAGAGGGTCTCATTACAGTGGAACCCTGCTTTTCCTGAGTTCTGAAAAAGCAAGCTGCCTGTTCTACAAATCAAGGCTATTTTGCACCTCTACATTGAGATTTTTGTCAAATTTCAAGGTGTAAAAATATTCACTTTAATTCCAACTGAAAATTAGGCAGAAAAATACAACTGTTTGCTCCTTTAATTTGAATTTTATTTATTTCTTTAAGAATTGGATCTCTGCTATGTGCAATACAGTTTCCATATACAAATTACTAATAGGCAATTTAATGAAAAGAAGATTTTACTCTGGAGTATTGACAAAAAACATGGAGTATTTGTTAAGTAGCTTCACTGTAAATTCTGAGCACCTTACACAAAGGGTTCGGCTCTGCATGTAGCCAAGAGACAGATATAGAAGCCTTTAGAAAATAATCGAAACCCTGAGTTAGTCAATACTGAACTTCCTAACTTGGCAGATCTGAAACGGCCACTTCACATTGTTTGGAGCCAGAGCCCCCAGTCACGTATATGTAGGACACAAGAATGCTCAGTGACTAATACTTAAAATTCTGAAATAATGCAGGTTCATTTGAAAAACCTTAAGTCCTTGAAAGCTTTCAAAGGTCCATAGTACAGATGTAAATACGTTGCAAACATTATTCCAAAGTCTTTTGCTATTGGTACTGGGAGACAATACCGTATTTCATATCTAACTTCAGGAAGAAGTAAGCTTTCGTTTCATCCTTTTGCCCTTGTGCCTCTGTTCTTATATCTCATATCCCAAGAGCAGATTACTGAAGGGCCTGCTCCTCTGTTCGGGTGTTACATGTTTAACTGCACATTTATACGTTAACACAGTAGACAACAGGTCAGATCCTTTCCTGATGTAAATAAGCATAGCTCCCTCATCTCTACAGACAGCTCTGATTCATACCAGCTGAAGACCAGTACATTTTCCCTAGGTCTGGATTCAGTAAACCACACACACACATAGAGTGCAAAGCAGCCTATTGTTTGAAGGAAACCTTTCTTGTTTAGGGCACTGCCGAATAAATAAACTAGGCAGCAGAGGGAATTAGCAGGAATGAAGAGCATTAGCTCCTCAGAGAAAATAACATCAAAAAAGCCCTTGGTGTCCATCAGTCAGAGTTCCTTAAGTGCTAGACAAAAGCTGCCATGGAAATTGCAGTGTTGTAACCTACGTGATTCCATGCTCAACTATTTACTTGAAATGCTGCGCTTCCAACACATTGTACAGATCAAGTATCATGAGCAAGGAATGAGAGTAAATGAGAAATTAAAAAGAACTTAAATACTATTCAAGCAAAGCACTTAACTGTGCATTTAACTTTTAACCTGAGAGTAGTCCCATTGAAGTAAATGAGATTACTTACATACTTAAAGTAAATCATGCGATTATATGGTCCTCTGGATCAGGATTTTAAAAATCTGAGTGACTATTACTTTAAAATGGATACAGTACAACAGGGAAGGGAAAGAGAAAAATGTGTTTTCCATCCTCTGTTTCAAGTGTGCTGACAAAGGCATGATAAAATCTAGCACCGGGAAGCTAGAGTTGGAAAATTCCAGCCTTGAAATAAGACATTTCCTCATAGCTGTGAGGAAAATATTGAGACAGATTATGAGAAGGAAGTGGATTTACCCTCACACAGAGTTCTTATAATGACATTAAATATATTAAAAAAGAACTCCCTGATTCTGGGAGTAAACTCAATGGCTTCTTGGAGGAGAGACTCCTCCACCAGTTTATTGCAGTATACTGGTCCATGTCCAGCCTCCAGTTCAAGAGATTCCTAAGCTACTGATTATTAAACAGATGATTTTATATCACCCTGCTTTTTGTATTTCTTGTAAACATCTGCTACTCTTGGAAGCAGTACTGTGCTAGACATATTTTTGATTTAACCTTGTACAACCATATTTCTTTTTGATACTGTATTAATTGTACACACACATCATGAAAGGATTAGCCTGACTGGCACCTGCTGCCTTTTCTGGCCCTAAAGTACATCAGTTTGATTTCTTCTGCTTACCAACTTTGTTCATGAGTTTGGTGGGCTATAGCATTGATTAAACATTCTTCAGCAGTCTGACAATCCTCAGCTTCTTCCAGAATTTGGGACGGAAGCAGGCACTGTGCTGCTCATTCAGCTGGTCTCAGTGGCTGGCAATGGAGCTGGAGTCACCCAGAAATATCTTGCCCGAGTAGGTCTCAGCAGATGGGGTGCTACACAGTGAGGAAGGGACCTCTGTTTCTCCTCTCCATGGCACACTGTTTCTAATCTCCTGAGGAAAAAAAAAAAAAGTTATTTCAGTACTGGCATATCTGGATAAAACTTGATTATCCTGCGATTAACTAGAGATCCAACCAGATGATCTCATTTAGTTTTTTCTGGCTCCAAACACTATAAACTCTTCTCCTGTCCTATAAACTCCCATCAAAGCCTGTCTGAGTTTTGGGGCTTTCCATCCCATAGGAAGTACTCCTACTGACTTCACTCTGTGTGAACAAGACTTCAGCTCAATCTACAGCCTCTCTTTCTGGCAATGGGAGTCACAAAAGAATGCAGCTCAACTTGCAGTAAATACATATACCAAAAAGACCATAAGCAAAGCTATTCAGAAAGGACTAGTAATAGCATCTTCACAGAAATTAAATATGTGAACACTCAATTAGCTAAAGATATCTTCAGGAGATATTATTCTCAGCTTTAGGTATGAAAGGTCTACTGAAGTTAAAAGCTCTTTAAAGTAACTTGTAGAAGAGACGTTGAGCCCAGGCTATAGGGCCCTGCATGATTCAGCCACTAGAGAAAAGCTATTTCACCACAGTTTGTCTATTTCTCAAAACAAAACTGAGATCAGCCCACATAATTTACATGAGTATTGGCTGGGTTTTAAATGAGAAAAGACTCATGCTCTGGGCCAGAAGCACAGCTGGTATAACCCAAAGGATCTAGTTCATAACAGTAATATTTTTCTGCAGTCTTAAGCCAGAGCTCCTGCAAGTTTCAGTATGACAGCTCTTAGCTTTAGGCTCAAGACATAACAGAGTGCTGGGAGCAATTAAATGTGCACTTTTACCCAAAATACCCCAGTTTAAGATGCCTGTATCTTTCACAGCAGAAAGATGATCTCAGTTTAAATGTTAGGCTTTTTCCTAAATAATAAGCTGTGATTTTTCTGCTCTTTTTTATGCAATGATATAGAATCAGTAAGAAATAGATGCACATTTGCATATAAAGTCTTCACTGTCATAAGAGAGATGTTTATATAGTATTTATGTGGTTGCGTTTAAATAACCCCATTTAAATAAGTAGGTATTTAGGAATGCTGATTGAGGAATGAGGAATATTTCACTTTTGACAAGTTGCAATAACAGAGACATCTTCACAACTTCGCAACTTTATTGTCTTTATGCATAGTCACAAGAAAGGAGATTTACGTGTGATGGTTTTCTGTGTTTGCGGGTGGATTTGTCTTCTGCACTTGGAATATGAAAGCTCAGGACTTTATGAGGCGATTTGAGATACAGCTTTGCTCTACTTAGCAATTCATAATTCCCACAGATGAGACCAAAAATTTTAAAGTGTATAAGGATTAGGGTCAGTTTTCCCAATGCAGGTATATTAAAATAGGGAGGTTAGCTGGTTAGGCAGGGATAACAAAGGCCCTGATTTTCAGATGTGCCAAATACCCCAAATTTCTTTTCCAGAGTCCAGTTCTCCCTGGCTACATCTATTCTGCCACACTAAAATTTGGAGTTAAAGCTATGGAACTGTATCTCAAAGCACTGGTTTCTACACTGTCTGAAGGAAAGGACCACTTCCACCCTTGTTCCTGGGCTTTTCTAGTTGTCAGCCTATTAGCTTTCTTGAGACATCAAGTAGAGCTTAATGATTCATGTAGGCAGTGTGGATGATCTGATATTCAGGTTCAAGCACAATTCTGACCCCAGAGAGAACTGATGTACCCAGGATTGTCTTCTGTAGCTGCCTGCCCTCACCCTAACAGATATTGAAGGTGCCACACCTCAAATGACTTGAAGGGTTGGGGCCCTGCATAGAGAACAAATGAGAGCCCAAGGTCTGGCTCAGCCTTATGCACTGGTGAGCAGAGGAGACCACATTGATGGCCTTCGGATGTGCTTGAGTGAGCAAGCAACAGAAAACATGAATCGCTGAGTATGTACATGTGAGTGTAAAATGTGGTAGCTGCTCTGATAGCAGAGCTCTGTGTGTTTGAGAAAGATGATTAACTTGGAAAATTTCCTTGTGGTTAAGATAATAACCTGCTTTCATAAGACAAGTTTTTTTTTCCTCCTGCTTGTTTGTGAGCTGTGCTTTGTTTGCATTTGTTTTCAATTATATTATTTGTAATTGTTGCATTTTCCTGAAAAATTATAACTTTGGCACAAGTAATTGGAAACCATATTTCATCTATGTCAGAAGCATGCATCCAAGACCATTAGAAGTGATGTGTTTGCTTTTTAATAAGAAATTAGCTTCCATAGGAAATTATCTTGTGAAAAAAAAATAATCCAGCAAAGGCTACTTTTGTTATATGATATATTTTAGAAATGTCTTAGCAGCCTCCAAACTGCAAAAACTGTGCCTGCCATTTCAAAACATTCTGGGGAAAGGAAACTGAATCCCACTTTAAATTGTGAAATGATGGACATAGTTTCATGCATTTGGGGGAATGTAAAATATTTCCATTATTGTTTCTTTCCTTTCTCCTGCTCCCTACCTCCTCCATCTCTCTTTTTCCCCCTTGCTACTCAAACCAACATTTGGGATGGGAGAGCCATTTATCAGGAATAGACAAAAAAGCTTCCACACAGAGTTTTATCAAAAACACTTATTGATTAGAGACCAGGGGGGGGTCAGGCGTTTTCAAGAAAATGCTTAGAAGGAGAAATTGAGCACTTAATACAGGAGTATGGAGAGAAATGCTGGACCACCACCTCAGGGGCTGGCAGCTGAGGAGGGAGCATAAAGGGGTAGCACAAAAAGATCAAAGTAGTAAAAAAATAGCTTAAATATAAGGGGAAATAGCCTGTCGCTCTTGGACTGGAATAGAATTCAAAGGGAAAATTTGGTGTCTGAAGATAGAGGCTGGACAAAAGACTGGAAATGCTTCCTGGGCAAGAACTCTGTACAGACAGGGAGATGGGTGCATATCTTTCAGCTCAAATACCATGGGCAGAGACAGAGGTTTAGTCATGAGCTGCAAACTTCCACGTGGCCATCCCAGGAGGCTCCAGCACTGACACTGCCTGTTATAAATCTCCTGTGAAGATGTAAGGTACCCAAGAAAGATGTTTTGCACACAGACAAAGAGATGTGAGACCTGACTTCCATGTATCTCGATACCACATCCTTTCTGGTTGTCTTATTTGCTCAGAGGATGAGTTTCCTCTGGAGACACTTAATTCCAGGGAGGCATATCAATTATGTAGATCAGCAAATCATGGCTATTTCTCAAACCAGATGTTAGAAACTGCCTCCAGCAATCTTTTCCCAGGAGCTGAGTTGCCTGTGGTCAGCTGCACAGACAGCTCCTCCTCTGCCCTGCTCCCCGTCCCACCAGACCTAAAGCCAGTCCCCATGCTCCTCCATGCCACTCCACCAGACTGGTTGTTAATACAAGCCAGGACAGATAAGTCCAGTCTGACAGTTCAGAGCTGTGGTTGCAATTAGATCATTATGGAGCTACATGTCTTTTCAGATTGATAAGCAATGTTTTCACTGCAGGCAAGGATGCTCGGGCTGTATGTTAGCAATCAGTCAGAGCTGTCTTTGCTTCCAGTTTCTGGGCCCAGCCTGTGCTCTCTTTCCAGATGGACATGAGACAATAGAGTGCATCAGCCAACCGTCTCCCCTGTCCACCTAACCCTGGAATACCTGCACAACCTACATAGACTACACAACCCCTGGGGGGACTGGCGCCTAGGATAAGTGCATAGATGCAAGCTGAAACACATGGCGACATGTATCATGTTGTGCATGTTGTGATACTTGCCACAAAAACTTCCACTAATTGGGTGATGAGCCCAAGGGAGATGAGGAACAGCTGTAGAAGCTGCACAGGAACTCATCTCAGTTTGAGTTTAAGAGCCATAGCTCCGGGGGAAACTGTTCTGCTGGCCACTGTTCTGCATTACTAAATAAAAGAGCTCCTGTCCTCTCCTGCCTCAGTGACATTCCTCCATTAAGGGCTTAATTGTCTCCTTAGCTGTCACTGAGGTAGAAAAATATAATGGAGAAAGGGTCTTAGGAAACCTAGTGGAAAACAAAGTATCTGGCCAGTAAGTTTTATTCAGTAGATAAAAGTGGTTTGTATTCTTAAATGCCATGTGTGCATCTGGCCTGGACTCACATTTAGAGTTTAGGTTTCTTTTCTTTTCTTCAAGGCCAAGCAACATTTAATTACGATTTACCGTACAGAGTTACAACTTATAGTTTCCTATAGTAATGCAGATCCTTCCACTAAATGACATTTTTAAAAGTGAATATTACTCATTCCTTTACCTATTAAATGCATAAAATAATACTTCTTGCTTGCTCCCTAACAAAGGAATTTGATGTTGGATAACCTCCTGTTACTACATGGGTTGGGTGTTTTCACTACATCTGAGGAAACAAATCAGAGAGGGGTTGCTTATTCTGCAAAGCATACCTTAAAATGTTTGTTTGCCATCTCTGAACTGTTTATTTCTTTTTGCTGCCATTACATTCATTCTTGATAAGCATGAATGAGAAGCTTTCTATTCTTGTTGAAACAGAAGTAAACTTGAAGACCTTATCAAAACAAGTAGGTTAAGCTTGACTAATCAGCTGAGGTCATTCTATTAATAGCTAAGGTGGCATCATTATTCAATTAAGCATTATTCCATAGACAGCTTTGTACCTGTCTATGTCAGGTACATATACCCATATAGAAAAGGTTAAACCAGATGAACCTTTCCCAAATTAAAATAGAATCGTTGCCATTTATTTTATGTTTCTTCAGTCTGGGAAGGAGTATTCTGGCTGGCTGAATATAACAGTCTCATGAAATTGAGACTTTTCCAGAAAACATTGTTATTTTGCATTCTGCAAAGGGACGGTCGCTTTGTTATGGCTTGGCTAGATGTAGTCTGAAATGATGTTATCATTCTCATGGAATAGGATCATATATGTGGGCAAACTATGTGCATTGTTTGTCCCTATATAAAGTATTGTTTGTCCCTATATAAAGTATTGTTTGTCCCTATATAAATTAATTCTCAGGCAAATTATGTCTCAGTGGGGACACTAAATGCACCTCTTGCAGTTAATCAGGAAACAAAGATGCACTTTTGATTTTTGTCAGTCTCATGGTAGAAAGATAGAAAATTGAAAGAGAAGTAAAATCATGTTTTATATTTTCAAGTTAAGTAAATGCAAATATATCAACTGCATCCAAACTATGACTGATTACCTGGGGGCTCACATTCTGTAGCTATTCACCATTTCCTTTATCCCTAACATGAATCACTTACCCAACAGGGCCTGTGTAAAGAAGCCAAATCAGCACAAGGGCATCCATCAACAGCATTTGAGTCTAGTTTTCTTTTTTTTGTGACAGATTCCTCTACAGCTCTAAGTGATAAGTGTTGTCTATAGCTCCAAGAGGGAGTTGAAGTTTAGATATTTTTGTGCATATTTTCTCTAAGTGATCATCAGCAGTACTGAAAAACTCATAAAAAATCTTCCCCAGCAGCAGTTTCTCCCTCACATCTCTCCTAGTAAAGTGTTTCCATCTCTGAATCTTTAGCTTAACAAACAAAAATGCAACAAAATCTTTACCTAAGAGAAAAGATCCGTGTCTGATGTTTAGGCATTACTTTCAGCCACCAGCTGAGGCAACAAACTGCACCTGAGAGCTGCTGTCTATATACTGCTAAACCATACAGTTCAGTAGCTAGGACAAGCATCCCAGGGTCCCAAGTATCTGGGGTTTAGGTAAGAGCTGAGTAAGGCACCCAGAGTGAAGGGGCATAAGAGAAAAGCCTGTTAGTAACGTTAGTGTTAGTAACGTGGAAGCATCAAATGGGCAAATGACTGCCATCTCTCTATCAACTGTCATAACGTTGGGGAGCTATAGGGCACTCAGTTCTCACTGTTTCAATAAAAACATGTAATAATCTTTGCTGCAGTCCTTTGCTGCCATTTCATGGCATTTATGCTTTCCCTTTAGGAGTGTAATCATTTATTGCACTGGCTTCTTGCAGATGTAAATTTCCGTGACTTGGGACCTTGAGGAGATCAGGTCCATCTCATAATTTATGGCAACATTAATAAGAAAAAACAGACTACAACTCTCCGTCTATCTGAAACATTTCTGTTAAAGGAGCAGCATGTGTAAAGGCAGGGTGGATTAATAAGAGAGATGCTATCACATAAGTAGTAGGACTCCCTGCTTTTGTTACAGGTTAACAAAGGATTTAGCACTGTGGAAACCACATCTAACCTCTATTTTCGCTACATATGACAAGTAGGGCCTGAGTCAGGCTTCAGTTCTCCCATATCCAAAAAGATATAGGATTTTTTGGTCAATGAAGAAGTGTACACACTCATGTGTAATTCAGAAGGGAACAGCTACCAAAGAGATCATAATGAAAAGTCATATTCTGTGACACATAGCAGCATGAGAAAATAGTAGTTGTTTTAATTGTCAGATTCTATCCAAACCCCACTTCCAGTTTTCAGAAAAACAAAGTGGTTTTAGAAATTAAATATCTGTATGTCTTTTTGCAACATGTCCAGAGGTTATTCAGATCAAGTACTCTCGGATGTTTTCAGTGTTCAGTCAAAGAAATAAAATATATAAATTTTTAAAGTTTCATGCTTTTATACCCACAATTGCTGATGGCTACTGTCTTTATTTGCTCCTTCCTTTAAATTTGATATGGGGAAGTTCTCTTTCCATTCCCTTCAGCAAGAGGAAGAGCTTCCTTCCTGTTCTAACTTCAGAGCAAAGATATGTTATTTCCTTTTTCTTCAGAGAAATTGAAGACATTTTGACAAAATTTTCTTGGACAAAATGCTTTTACTTCTGCCTAAAGGCCATGAGCAACCAATATGAGCTTATCTTCAATATCTGGAGAATCTTCACACGTATAACCACATCAGAAGGATACTTTTCTGGAAATCCAGTAAACATAAGTTAAGTCTGGGACAGTAATATAAAGCATTCACTTATCCTTCGTGCGTCTTGACTTGTAACTGTTGCCAGAGTGGAGAGCAGTTTAGAGAATGAAGTCTTATAACCTATTCATTTCAACACTGGTCAGTATTAAAGAAAATGTATATCAACAATCTTCCAAGTGGGAGCAGACGAGCAGTTGCATTTACTCTCTTGAGTGCTCTTAAAGCAGTTGCTTTTTGCACAAAAAACCCCACATGTAAACTTACATTTGGAATGTTTGGGTGCAATTAAGTAGTGTTTGCTGCTAAGCATAAGCCTTGGTGTTTGGACTCCCTGCAAAAACAGAAAAGGGATTTTTCATGTCATGGGTAAAACAGAAAAATTATATTTTGTCAACAACTCACAACATTTATCCACATCATGTGAAAAGTCCACTTAAACATGGACATTTGCCAGAAATACCAAGTTACACCCTTAGCACATAATTTTTCCATTTCTTACTTTTCAACTGGGTCCTGTAAGGTCTTGCTCTTCCATTTCTTATTTATTGTGTTCCAAGTAGCCAAGAAACTGATGGTAAAATGAAAGAGATTTACTGACAGACGGCTCCCATTTGCAATTATACAAGCCCCTTATTTGCATATGCAACTAGAGGCAATTGTATTAGGAATCCAGTTATATGTGACTGTGTTTGCCAATGCCGATTTTGCAAGATATTCTCATAGCTTCCCCAGTCAATAGTTTTCCTCAAATGTTCTCTATAAATCATCTTGCAGTTTCACTGACAGGACAATTCACTCCTTCACTGAGAGCTGCAGCTAATCCCTCCAAGCCAAAGGAAGCTGTGCAGAGACGGCACTGTCCAGGGAGGGAGACTTTGCTGGAGAAATCCTGGGGCTGAGTGAAGTGATCGTGAGATCTCCTGCCTTTTATAGCCCTTATAAAATTATTTGAGTCAAGGTGGCAGCATGGTATTGAATGGCATTGGGCTGCAATAGCAACATTATCCATGGGGTGAAAGATCATGCTATGCTCCTGCCCATAAAGGAGCATTCTGTCTTCACAAGCGATGAGCATTTTTGACCAAGTGCCATTACACAAGTAAACATAACGTCCATGTCTAATTCTTCTGGTGTCTTTCATTGAATGGGGTGTTTTCTTCACCATCCTGCCCCTAAATGCTTTCCTTTTGATGCTGGCACACTGAAATGGATGCATATTGCTGGTAAGATCAGAGTAAGGTATATATTGTCTATTCCGTTAAAACACTTGGTATAAATTGTATTTTGCTGCATTTCATTTCTGTTTAATCCTACACAAGCAAAACACCAAGGACAAAAAATGAGTTTAGGACTAGAGGAATTTAGCCCACCAGTAGGCGGCCATTAAAAGTAAATGCCTCTTCATATTTAATAATGTACCAAGTCTAAACTGTAGAACAGAGGCATTCACTGTATTCTCTGGTTTCTTGTTAGCTCTTCTTCACATAACTCAGAGTATTTGCAGAGCCCTGGCCTCTCTGCTTTGCCTGGCATATTGGCTATAATACAGCAATAACCGCTGTATAGCATACAAGGTACTCAACTTGTACTTAATTTTAGCTTCTTCCACGTTCGTCAGGACAGGAAAACTTACACTGCCTAATGTGCAGAAATAAAGGTATTTCTGCTTATTGACACATTTTCCATAACTCCAAGTTTAAGGCCACTGCTTTCTTCATCACATTTTCTAAACATGCTTGCTTTCTATTTGTTTGGATCATGGAGGTAATGCATTTTGACTGAAAACTTTTGAGGTGTTTTTCCAAAGAGCAAGATCTCGTTTTCCATTTTTTCAGTGTATATTTCTTTAACTAGAGCAACATTGCAGGGAAGTCATAAAGGAGCCTAATCCTCTGTAACCACTTGTACAAACGAAAGCATTTAGAAACAGGCTCAGGCTTGGATTTCAATATATTGAGCAAAGAAAATTATCAGTCCACTGTCTGGAATCTCCTGCTGGAGATGGCTGTGGAAATCAGCTGAAACCATGGGGTTGCACAAAAGTAGCCCTGCAGTAAAGGGTTGGTGTTTGCAGAGGAGTGGCTCACTTGCTGACTGATTACCCGCTCTCTTAGGGGAAGTAGCTCTCCTAGCCACTAAGGGATCCTTGAAAAATTAGAGGTGGTCAGTTTAGTCCTTGGATGGGCCGGGTGGTATTTCCACTGAGGAGAGCAAAGGCAGTCCCACATACAAGCTGTGGGGAGAAAGCTTGGCTTGCGTAGTACATCCCATAGGATCACCTAATCCCAGGCAGTGGCCTCCCAAAGAAACCGGAGATACAGCTCTTTGGTTTGGTCACAAACTAAATGGTGTTATTTCTGGATAACTTTGCTTCCTTTTTTTTTTTGTTTTTCAGTCATCTTAGAGTTTTGTGGGATTTTGCTAGTGCCTCATTATCCACTGAACATACGTCAAAACTGCTTGCTATCTATTAGCTTTTTGTTCTGTACATGAGGACAGAAGTGAACAAGATGGCTTTGCTGCTATTCCAAGCAGTCCTTGCAAAAACAGCCACTATGATGTCAAAAGAAACATTAAATCTCTGGCAGAACAAAAGAGAATCAAAGTGACTTACAAAAAATGTTAAAGTGGTGTTATTTTCCCAACGCACACACTCAACAGTATTGTAGAAAATTCCTTAAGCAACAGAAATGGAAAGAGAAACAAAGTTTAACATTTCAGTGTCTTACTCAGCAAAGTTTTCTGAGGAAAACAGATCAGCTGAAATAGTACACTTTGTTAGTTTTTCCATATTCTTTATTCAAATAAAGATATGTGAGCTACATATGTTCCTGTTTAATTTGAAGATTTTATTCTCAATGCCTTTGATGTACATTAACTTGATATTTTTATTTATTAGTTACTGAAAAGAGTGACACATGGGGATAATGTTGAATGTGCTGTAAGTCGGTGCAGTATTTAGTTTGTGGAGATTTAATCAGAAAAGCAAGATCTGTAGAGGGAGGAAATACCTTTTATTAGCCTAGCTGCCGTAGTTGGGAAAAAAGGCCACAAATCTAAAAGCTTTGCCCATTTTTCCAATTAAGTCATTCAGTCAAATAGAAAATAGTACCTTTCTTGTATCCCTAAGCCACAAAAGCTACAGCAACAACAGTAAGAGGATACAAAAGATTAATCATTGGTGCAGACGTGGCAATGAAGCTGTATAACCTCATTGTCTGCATCTTCCCCTCTGCCCAGATTGAGAAATATGGTTATTGCACTCACAGCTAAGGATTTCGTTAGAAAAGGAGAGGCTGTGGTTGATGCACTTCATGAGGGAAATGAGTTTAGGCAGATAAGACTAGCCAGTCTCAGGCTCACATAGCAGGCAGGAGGCTGGTGCATGCAGGGCAGCTGCAGTGTAGCCCAGCACATACAACCAGGAGCAAACTCTCCATTTCAAACCCTGAGCACTCACAGCAAACCAAAAATAAAGATCAGATCTGTGATCCTTGTTCAAGTATTGCTCAGGCTGATGAAAAGATGCAGGATTGAGCTTGAGTGACATGTTTAGCCTCCTCTTAGGGCAAAGGTTTGAAATTCCTTTACCTAATGAGTAATTGTATCATGCCACCCCTGCTGAGCTACTAATAGCAAATGAGAGACATTTGGGGACAGAAGGAAACTAGGAGTCCTTTCTAATTAAGTGTGCCCCTCTTGGAGTCTCTAGATAAATTCCACAATACTTTTCAGCCCATACTTGCATACCACACCTTTTTCTTCCTTCGCTGTTTTTCCTACATTTTCTATCCGCTGCTCTGCAGGCAGAGAATTCCACTTGAATTCCTTTTGTGTCTGGTCATTCCATAGATTAAATCAGATCCCCTAGGTTTATTATTAGGAATGCTATTGACATGTCTTTGGACCCTTCCTATTTCTATTTCCACCCTTAAGATTCCTTCAAGTCTTTTATAAAGTCAAAAGCCTTATTTCTTTAATCTTCTTACACAATGATCTCTGACTCTTCACATCATGTGGTTTATCTCCAGTGCAGTTTTCTATGCCAGGAAACACACAGAATGTCATGAGGTGTGCTCAGTTCTGCTCTCAGTATTTCACCACTTCTCTCAGACTTCATCTGGATGCATGCAAGGGTGTGCTGAGCCCAGGGGCCCTGCAATGGCTAAGGTGCTTTACAAGGCCTGGAAGTGGCTTACCAGACTTGCACCCCATGCCCTCTATGCTTCTTGGTGAATTGTCCCATTTCTTCACGTCCTCAGCAACATGTGGTTCTGCCCCATACCTTCAGTTCCTCTCATGTAGCCCATGCTGCCACCCCTGCAATATGGAAACCGCCCCTCTAGTGTCCCTCAGCGCCCCTAAGTCTTCTGGACAGCACAAACTGTGGCTGCCTGGGACGTGCTTGTGTGCCAGCTGGATGGCTAACATGCACATGGGGACGCATCGGGTGGCCACTTTCATACCGAACAAAGGCTGAGCTCTGTCTGCATTCCCCTGAGGAACAGATGCTCCTCTGGCTCTTGTTTCTCTACATGGACAAATGGTTCAATCAAACATTTGGGAACTAAACAACTTTGAGCCCCGTGCTCTTCTGCTGAATCTGATTGAAACTTCAAAGTGAATTGCATTGCAAAGTTCTTGAGAAAAGAGTGAGAAGACACACAGATCATCACAAAAACAGGGTGCAAATATCATGAAGGAATCATTTTCTTCAGAAAAAAAGGCTAAAAATCTAATAGCCTGGGTGGAGAATGACATCGGGGAAGCTGGATTTGGCTTCCTAATTCTGAGACTCAGCCCGTGCCTTGCCATAAATAATGTTGCTGACAGGCAGTTTTAAATTGCACAACAAATGGACCAGGGCAGGGCTACGCGATGGAACAGAGCAAAACACATCCCCTCCTCTTTCCTGCTTTTCTGCTCCTTTCTGCCAGATGTGTCCTCCTCCTGCTTCCCTTACACAGCCAAGTGTGAAAAGTATCAGCACTAGCAGGCTTCTCCTGTCTTGAAGGAAATATATGTCCTGATGGCCACTGTACCTCCAGGTCCCCTCATGAAAAATATAGCCAACTTGTGGGGGTGGATCTCGGGCAGGTTGCAGCAGTGCTGGCACCTTCTCGTCTACTGCCAGCTATGGTACTGCTCTGGGTCTGGTTCTTGTGTGTGGTCTAGTTCTGGTGCACGTAAAAATTCATGTGCTTGAGGTGGTGTAAATCCCTGTAGTAGATAATGGCTACTTGCAGAGTTTTAAAGGATAGATACTAAAGTAGTGAAGGCACAAGCTGAATAGTAAGACTAGGAAGGGAATACGCTTGTGAAGACAATTTCATAGTGTATGGGCCCTTTGCAACAATTTTAACAAAAACTAGCAATCTTCTAGTGTCTTTGCTATATTTCATCTTCCTGGCATCTCCTTCATGATGTGAAATGGAGCTGTTTTGGCACTGGAATTTTGTCACTCTTCAGATATTCTAATTATCTGCCCTAACAGGAGCCTGATTTCCTAGTTGACTGTTTCTTTTTCCTCTCTTGAGACTATTTCTGGCATCTGTTTCCACACTGTCATGTGAACACTGAGTGCAGAAATGTCTTTAACTTTTTAGCAAGACTATAGCTAGCTTATCAAGTAAATATGAATCTGCAAATCTGTAAGAAAATCTACTGTGTTTTTCACTGACCCTTTGTCTTCTTAGGATGAGCTTGAAAAGCACCTTGTAACATGTATGAACAACTTGTGATTTCCTCTCCCTTTTTTACCTCCTTATCTGACACACCTGATGTGAAACATTGATGGCTGATACTTCATTTGCCACTCTTGTCAATTTAGAGCCCAGTCCTCACTGATGGTAATGGATGGAGGGAGGGAGGGAATGTGGAACCTCACAGAATTCATCTCTAAGAGGCAAAACAGAAATACTGCAGAGATCTTGAAATAAAGTTTTAAGTCTCAGGCAAATTTTGAAATGAGCAAGTTAAGGTCATTGGGACATCATAAACAGACATCAGGGATTTCAAGGACTATTTTTAATTAAACTGAAAAAGAGTGGCAGCTCCAAGAATATATTGCTAATATTTGCAGTGTCTCATGAATGGATGCAGACTCCTTATTCTGCAGAGAAAATTAAAGAGTGGTGGTATGGGTAGGTAGACAGCATGCTAATTAAATAATTTAAAACATCTTCTTTGATGACTTTCGCCTTCCAAATTTGCATCCCTGTAAAATTATCTACAGCCCACATGGACCTGCAGAGCTGCCTCCCTTCCCACCCCCAAACGTTTTACACCCACACATTTAGTTGTTTTGTACAAATATATGGTACCAAGCTGAGGCCTTTGTAAGCCTGTCACAAAAAAGAGAGGCCAGGGACGGTCCCATGGAGGAGGTAGGAGGAGCTGGATGTGGGGAGCAGGGGGATAGCAGCTCTTCCTGTAGAGCCAAAGGCATGCAGGGGTCTCTGGGGAGGGCTGCCCCTGCTGAACCTGCCTCCTTGGGAGGCTGTAGAAGAAGAAGCAGCGAGTCTGTTTGTTCAGAGCTGTGGCTTGGGCAAAGGAGGCAATCAGGTCACTGTCATTTTGCCATGCAGATTCTCTCCACTTTGCTGCCTGCTGCTTTTCATGGTACAGGCAAAGAGCTGCTCCATGTCTGCTTTGCCCTTGCTCTGTCCAGTTACCCTAAACCAAAACCCAGCCCTTCAATGTGCGCATAAAAGATGTCCAAACATCCGTTTTTGAACTCCTGAGTGGGCTTTGTATTTTTTTTTCTGTCCCTGCCCTGCTTTAAAATTATGTGCTAAGCTATGCTGTGTCTACAGGGAGAAACATGCCAACTTAGTAAAGAAGATAATTAAGATTTTATTAAAAACATACGTCAGAAAGAATATCTACTTGAAAACTGCCTTCCCACACGTAAGTACAGGCTCTACCTTTGCTCGCAGCTCAGGAACGAGTGAATCACGCAGCAAGGATTTACAAGGAGTGCTTATTAAGAACCAGCAGTTTCAAAGAAGAATCCAAACTACAGCACGCAGAAATACTAATGGTGCCGTGAAGCAGATCAGAGTTGCAAAGAGTGCCTTTTCGTGTTTTGAAATTTCTCTCCTGGCAGCTGCTACTGGCAATTCCCTGTTCTGCTGTGCCCAAGTGTGATACGTACCACACATGGCAAAGAAAAAGAGGGAAAAAAAGGAAAATACTTTGATCTTAATAGGAAAATACCTATCTCACAAGGTTTAAAATGGAGAAATCACTATTTGCTTTTCCCTCACAAAATATAAACCTTGAAAATGTAGAAATGTGTGAAATGAGCCCCCCAGAAGACCCATAAAGAACAAATCAGTTAGTTCTGTGGCATATCACCAGGCTGTGGAATTTATGAAAACCACATTCCTTGGATTCTAAAACACTGGCCATCCCGCTGCTCTTTCAAATAATGTTGATTTTGCTGACTAGTCTCTCTGAGAGCCAGCACAGTTGTCTAATTGTAAGTAAATAATCTCGGAACAAATCCATGTTTGACATACTGTCACACTAACATTTACTGTTTTGCAAAAGGGAATTACTCCAAGGATATTGAAAAATTCCATTGGTGTTTAAGAGGAGTAGCAACTGTGACCCTCTATAAATTAAAATGCTTGACCCTGCTATATGATATAGAAGATCTGAAGTATTTCACATGTTCAGATCAGTAAAGGCAGAATACAAACCCTCCTTATGAAGGTGCGGTATTATGTTCACACAAACATCCACAAGGGCTATGAGGGTTTACAAGGGTTAGCTATTTAAAGCTGAGACTCTTCAGCTCACGTGCAGGCCCAATAGCTTCTCTGGGAATGTATAAGGTTGACTATAAAGGTCTACCCTTGCAGATCTTATTGCCAGGAAAGGACACGGGGGCCACATTCAGAGCCACTAATATAGCGCTTAAGGAGGATATTGGTGCCACTGTGATGTCAAAGTTCAAGAGCTTCATGAGCCCTTTGGACCACCTACAACCTGAGGTTGCCAAATCCTAGCATCCTGTGTATTCAAGGCAAGGAGTTATGAAACCTAGGCCAAAAGCCTGGAGTGGAGAGCCTGAGCATGGCCCACCACTGCTTTTCTGAGATCCTTACAGGCCAGGCTGGGATCATACAGGGAGTCAAGATCCAGCAGTCCCAGTGCTCCTGAATGTAATGCCATAGTAGTGGTGATACCCAAGACTAGTGCCCATGGCAAAGAGTTTGCTTAGCTGAGATGACACAGCTCACTTTCTATGTCAATATAAACTAGAACCTTGCAATCTGGCATACCAGCAAGGTCCAAAGAGCTCATCATGCTCTTGAATGAGCACACCACAGTAGCCACCTAGGCACGGCAGCCTGTGTGGCCCATGGTGCTTGGGAGCCCTAACCTTGCAACCTTCTGAGCCTTGCAGAGAATCTACTGACATCCAGGACAAGACATGATATGGTGCATCTGAATTGCAGGCTCACCTCAAGAGATCATAAATCTATATACACACATCGAATATTGTGGCCAGTAATGGGAAGTGTGCTGGACTGGGAAATGAAGGTACCTGCATTCCCACCTCTCACTCTTCAAATGAATGTAGGAAGCTGCTTTGTGCGCTGTTTTTTTCCATCACCAGCATGAAGATATAGATCCAAACCTCCCTTTGGGAAACTGACATTTATGATGTCATCATTGTAGCTGCTGTCTCCTTTTCCATGGGCACTGCTTACTGTAGCTCTTGTTTGACATAGCCATGGAAAGAATGCATCCTGCACAGCCACTGTAATATCATGGTCACTGTGCAACCTGCTTGAAAAGGGGTGCAGAGCTCATACGATTTCCAAGTGCAAACCTGCGAGCCGAGTTATCCCAGCTCCATTAAAGCAGTGCATTTCATTTAGGCACAGAGCAAATTCTGAGCATGATGTAAAATTGCCGAAGTTGCATGCTTTGGCTTGCCAGATGTAGGCTGATATCTGGGGCTTTTTAAATAAAAGGCTTGCCAGCATTTCTCAGCCATAGTCCCAGTGCTGAATTCAATGTGCTCGTAGGATTAAGCGTAAGAAGTCAAAAAGTTGACAAAACTTTGCTACCGACTGCAGACCAAGAACAATATAGGATATAAGCTTTCGTACCTCCTTTCTACATGGCTGAACACTTTTTTTCCTTTTTACTGTGCATTTACTGTACATAGAGGGGAGAGATTTTACCTGTGACATACTTTAGTTCTAACCCCTTTAACATTCTTATTATAAAGAAGTGGCAAAAACGGTTTATTGTGAATGAATTGAATAGAAATATTCATAAGAAATAGCGAAAATGTTCTGTGACTAGTGAAAGCATTTAAATTAGCTATCTAGATATGTAATAGGTCCTTCTAATGACAAGTTTGTATTAGTCTGAAAAGTCAAACTATGAAGTACAATCAGTATGATGGCGGTGTATGAAATTTTATTTCAATTATTGGATCCCACAGGGAAAAACTGTCTCTTTGGATTTGTGTACATCTGTTCATATCCAAAACTAAAATCCAAAGAAACAGGAGCTGGAACAGTTTTTGGTGTTAATTCAAGCAGCGCTTGAAAAATCAGGTCAATTCTCACTGGATCAGTACCAATTTCACCATTTCCAGTCAAAAAAAAGTTATGATGCGTGTTGTTAAAATGTTCTTGAATGGGACTTCATAAAAAATCTCAGTGTCAAGCCTGTTCTCTTGGACTTGTGCACGACTCATGGAGAGATCACTCATAAGTGCTGCTAACAAATTTGCCCTTTGCGACCTCACTCTGTGAAGTTACCACAATAATTAAAAGAGTTCCTATATCAAATAACAAAGCCCTTTTTTTTTGACGGTGGAATGTGTAATGTTTGTAGATTTTCCTCTTCAGTAAGCTGTCGACATTTTCAAAGGAAAACAGGAAGACATCTAGAGGGGAGATCACAAGGTAGGGCGTCAGGAGGTCTAGGCTTATTCCTGGCCCTGTCACCATCCCGGTATGTGCTGCACGGCTCCTCAGTGCTTCATTTTCATCAGCCGCCACCCAACTGTGCTGTCCTTATGGACTTTATCTGGGCTGTGCTCTGGGTGCTGGGGACCACTGGGGAAGTGCTGATAGCAGAAGGTGTTCACAGTCATGTGGAGTTCCCAAGCATCTCTAGCAGCATGAATTTTTTTGCCTCTCTGAAAAGTTCAGCTGCTTTGCAGGGAATATTAACTACTTTCCCATGTATGCATGTACTGGCCACGAAGGTGCCATTATAATAGTTGTCATTTAATCCAATGTTTGTCTTAAGCAATAAATTTTCAGCAACAATCCAATAATATTTCCATGGGATCCCAAATGGCTTCTTTTTTTTTTCTTATTCTTTTCTTTTTTTGAGGCTGAATTAACAGTTACGTAATATAAGGAGGGTTTTTTTCTTGTGCTTCATAAATGATTTTTTGTTAGACACAGTGGAAAAAAGAACACCATATAACAATTCAAAATGAAGCCATCTGGCTTTGTGTCCATCTAACAATGTTAACAAATATCCCACATCTAAAAGTAATATGAAGCACTGTTTCTGTGGTATGTTCATTTACTCTACTAGCACATACATACATATTTTAAGTGGAGCGCGTATTACTTCATTTTTCCCACAGCATTTCATTGCTTTTTTGCCTGTATTTCAGCAATCTTGCCCCACGCTGTGGTGAGCCTTAAAAAAATGAGAAAGATGAACTAATTCTCCCCTCCATGACCTTACTGTGGGCTCCTGTCTTGCAGTCGGCAGGTTACCCAGCCTGCCGTGACTGCAGGTAAACTACTTCACATGAAGGGAAAATGGAATCAGGACACAGCTATGCTTTTAATTTTAACCTTTTAATTAAGGTTCATGCCCTTAATTTACTTCAATGTAGCTTGTTGACTTGTCCCATACCCTGATGGGTTCCCACTTGCAACATGCAAACACATTGGATGATGCAAGATGAATATGCTCCCATATGAAAACTGTCTCTCTGTTGGCATTTTGATATTGCTTGTGGGAAGAAAAAAGAGCAGAAGGGATTTCAAGCTTAAATTCATGCTACTGGGAAAGTCTTACAATTAGCCTACACCCAGTGTTCCTTAATGTGTGGTCTCCAAAACATCAGAAAGGAGACTGTGAAGCAATTACAAAAAAATTAAAAAAACACCCGCACGCACACATATTCCCACAGAAGCAAACAAGCAAGCAGGCAAAAGGGGCAAAAATAAAACTAATCAATGGGGTTTTGAAGCCCTGCCTTGGTATTCAGTTGTAGTGCAAACTGTTTTGGCAACACTGTGCAAGATGATCCTTGGACTTCTTTTTTTCTCTCCAACCCATCGGGTGGTACTTCAGTAAGGAAGACTGATAAACGCTAGAAAACACCTTTAGTGAAGACACGGGTTTCACCAATAAATGGAGTTTTGTGCTCACACAGTAAAAGGACTTCACAGAGTTTGTGGAGATAAATCTGTCGGCTTGGGAGTGCTTATTTTTATGCTCCATTCTGATAAGATGTAGGCCAGTAGAACTTCACAGAATGACTCTGGCCTTCCACCATGAGGAGGTAGGCCATCTTTAATGAAATATATCTGCTAAGCTATTAAGAAGAGTATCTCTGTAGGTGCAACCGTACTTTGGTTTGGAGAGAATTGCATCCCTCTTAGATACCTCTTGGTATAAAAAGCAGCTAACTGACCCTTGTGTGAGCACAGAGGAGGCTGGGCAATGTCCAACTGCTTGTTCTGCTGCAGCTCCCTCCACCTCTCCTCTACCACCTCTGAAGGAAACTGCAGGTGACAGACTGTAGGAAATACAAAAGAGCTTCTACAGGGCAGCTGTTTCACTCTCTGCACCTCTTCACACCCAGGACTGACAGAGCTGAGAAAGCAGAATTCCGTAGGACAGCCAAGCTGTAAGTCAAATAAATAAATAATTCAATGAAATGTTTATATACACAACTCCTAATTTATATATAGTACCCACTTACAGAAACACCTCTGAAAAGTATCATTTGAGCCACTTGAAGGATGAGAAGGGTTTGGCATATACATTAGCAATCACAATTTGTTGTCCCTGTTTATAAAAAAAGAAGAAAGAGTCCAGGGAGCCTCTTGCCTCCTGCAGATGTGAGTGGGCTGTACCAGGCTCTTGTTCTGGGCACCCTGATGTTTGCACGCACACATTCGGGCTTAGCTGATGCAACTCTGCTGTTACTATCAACAGCTTTGCTTCTTCTTTTTCATGACCATCTGCGATTTTGACTCATTTATTCCGAAATTGCACAGCTAACTCTGCCCAGCTATCTAAAATTAAAGATCTTAACTGATCTTAACTAGCTTTTCCTTTTTACTTTGGTTTTTTTTTTTTCCTTACTGTAGCTTCATTAAGTTCTGTCCTCCCTTTTGCTCTTGTGACTGACAGGAACTCCTGCAGATGTCCTAATGCAGGGGAGAAGAGCCAGAAATCCTGTACGGTGTCACCATATAGGCTGATGCGTCTGAGAGACTATTGAAATCTTCTGTGTCTCTGCCTGAGACTTTCTCTTTTCCTCAGCTGTGGTGACACAAGTATTTTCTTTGCCATTAGCTCACCATGTGGGAATCAGTGGCTTAACATGCATAACAGTGCAGCAAAAGTTTAGAATACGCTACAAAGCTTAATGACAAAAATATGTGTAGAATCAAATAAAGCAAAATCTTACTTTTGGACTGGTTTTTGTGGGCGGAAGGTTGTTCTTGCATTTCATTTTAAAGCCTTCATTCATTCCTGCAATAGAAAGCTGTTTTGTTTCTAATTTGGTCAACTTCGTGCAGTTCTTCGCGTGCAAGAGCCCATAAAAGGTAAAAACTGCACTAACCATAAGACAATAGATTTAAGATACCTCCTTACTATCTTGCTCCTTTATCTGAGATCCTTTTCAAAAGTATGTGATGTTTACAACTAGACAGAAAGTAATGTCTTTTACTCATCTTAGAGGGTTTAGCACCAGGAGGCCCCATCAAATGGGTGTCTCTTAATCACACTGCCAAGTGGTTAAGCTGAAAAACATGATTCTTTTTAACATAAGCACACAAAAATATGTCAAGGCCTCCCAATATGATGTAATACAAAAAATATATATAAACTTGGGAAATATTCAGTGAAGTTTTGCAATCTTAACAAGCTATCCATCACAAGATGGATCTTTTCAGTGAGAGGGAAAGTTAATCTTAGCATCAGAACAGAGCCATTTTCAAAGTAAAATAAGTGAAAAGGGGTCTGTATTTGTTCACAAGTAGCTCAGATTTGTATTGAACTTGAAAAAGTTGCAAACAAAGAAAACCTGTTGAATTTTGCATCAGCATGTAGAGAACTGCAGTAGAAACATCAGGACTGGTACTCATGGAGCAGGGGCAGGAAGGTAAGGGTGGGCAACCACCTGAAGAAGCAGCAGAGGCAAGGTCATGAGTACAACAGCTGCTGACAGTGCGTGGATTAGTAGCCCATGAAGAACCCAGCTGATCCATGTGTGACTTCCCAGGACACCCAGACTGGGAGACAGAGAGATGGGACAATCTGGAGTAACTGACTCTCAGCTCCTAGATGATAGGAGAGGCACACACCAACCTAAGAAGAAACTGGGAGATGTGGGGAGGACTTCATAGCTGGCATCCCTTGTCCTGTCTGCCAGGGAAACCTCACATCTGGATGCCTGAATGCATTGATTTACACCTCTGGTGGTGCTGGTCAGCATCAGTATATGGGAACAAGAGGGTGAGTATGAATGAAATTTGTTCTGTTTTTCAAATAAAGTCACCTTCTCCTCTTATATGTCTTTGCCTTTATGTTTGCTACATTGTTTCTAGTGTTGCAGCATTATTTCCTACACACACGTGGGAAAATCTGGCTTTCAAACAATGGTGGATGTTGTTATGAATCAGCAATGACTCTGCCGCCTGCTGCAGTGAGCCCAGGCAGGTTCCAGCACAATTTGCCTCTAATATGGATACAAAGAGGAGTTACGCATCCAAACCCATCATATGTTTGGTTAACTGTATTGGATTTGCACCGCTTTCCTTTCTGCCAATAAAACACCAAAAAAAAAGGTAATCCTCTCAACACGCAGTGAAATCCTGGCTCTGCTGAAACCAGTGGCAGATATCCCATCGACTTCAGAAGGGCCAAGATTTCAGTGACGGCCTCTAGTCTTCCAAACTGTTGAATGTGGAAGTTCAAAGCAAAGGATGTCTGTAAAGGTGCTGCCTAAGACTTTAGGCTTTCTAGAGCTAGCACCATCAGAAAGAGCAAAAGTAGTAAAACAACTCTAAAAAGAGCATCTTCAAAGAGTAGTTCAAACAGCTAGCTAATAGCTTTTAAAGAGATAAACAATATTGACTCAAGTATAAAGGACCTTTCCCATAGATTTTAATATCAGCTCAGTCCACCTTTCTGAAAACAAGCAGCAATATCTACATCCACGACTGCATATGTCCTTGAAATATATTCGTTTCCTTCATACACAGGTTTTAAAAAAATCGCCGTCCTGTCTTAGAACGGGACCTAAAATACTGGCTGAATTTTCCACCAAAATATTTCCAATGCAATAGTGCTCTTCTCATCAAAATTGAAACATTTTAAAATATTTTTAAAAAACAATTTAAAACATTTTAAAAAACTGAACTCATCCCTCAAAGTCTTTCAGCACAAATGCGCTTTCAAGAAAACAAAATTCATCACACGTTATGAAACTTCATTTCTGCATTCTGAAATTATGTTCTTATTTGTCTTGTATTTGTTTTAAAATAATTTTTATCACTTATGGCACTTTATATGCTACTGTAGGTGGCACATGACAACATAGCATAATGTAATACCAACTAACAAAATGGCTGAACTATTTTATTCCCTTGCTGGATAGTACTATCTTTTAAAATCATTACTGTGTGCTGCTGTCTAAGGCTGAATGAGACCTCTTTTCTTGATCACAGTGTCCCATTTTTTTGCAAAGAACTGGTATGTTACTCCCTTTCAAGTATTTCCTGTTTGTATTGGAACTGAATAGTCTGATAAACTATTTCAACCCATCAGAGATCGGGGACAGTTACATCGAGAAAACAAAATGCTTTAATGGGTAGTAAACAGAAGCTGCACTTCATTATTTTTTTTATAATAATAGAACAAAATATAGTCCCACTGAAGTAATAAACTGATTTCAAAATACTAAAATTATGAAGTAATATCAATATAAAAATGTAAAAGCACAAAATAAGAAATACAGCAACTGTTTAAAAAATTTAACCCAAAATTTCAAATTCCAAAAGAAAAGTTACTATTTTGTAAACAGATAGTCTGCCTTTAATTTCTGTAATATAGGGTGAAGGGAAAGGTTTGAATTGTCATTTCTCTGTTGATTGGGAATAAAAGATTTTCAATGGCAAAAATTTCCTGAGCACATAAATGCTATGTGTGTGATCAGGACTGATATTTACACAAACAAGTTAGAAGAGAACCTCTCTTTCCAAAATGCTCCACATGGCTATAAAGCAGCATGAGTCCAAGTAAGCATTTAATCAAAACTGTTTAAATTCAGAATAGTATTAATAAACCATGAAGGAATTCAGTCATTGTTCCAATCTCAATTCATATATCATCACCACATACAGTGTAAGATTATATATAGATTTCTTAATAGCCAAAAATGCTGCCCATCAGCATAAACGGGAAGCACAGGTCAAAGTAAAGCTGTGTAATTATATACAAACTATTTCAGTTCATTCTTGCCAAGAAAAACATTAACAAAAATATTGCCTGCATGACCAATTAAATCCTGCAGAAGGCTTAGTGCATTGGGCCATGAACGAAGCTCTTCACCTGTGATCTTCAAGCTCTCCAGCCCCTCACTGTCTGCACATCTGTCCAGGCTTGGGTGTAAATGACATCACACATCAGTTGCTGACAGTTTATAGGACAGTTAAAGATGTTCAGTTACCAGAAAACCCACAGTCATGGACTCTCAGCAGCAGCAGGAGGAAAGAGTAGCTTTGTAGCTGATTCTGTATCATCAGGGCTTACAACCAAGAGAATACACCTAAATAAATCATTTGTAAGGGTGTTTTGCATGACTGGCATGAAGTTGCTATAAAACTAGCAATAACAGAGACTTTAATGTACAATTTGAAATTTCACAAAGTGTTCCACTCAATAAAGTTCACCTGGACACACACAGGCTATGAAATTTCAGCTTTCATGTTCATTCTTTGCAGTAATTGGTTTCAGTCTTGTTTTCACAAGGCTTTTCATATTCAGAGTCACCTTTTGGTAAGAGCAACCCATCACAAGAACTGCCAGCACCTTGAAAAAAGCTTCCAGTGGTATAAAATGCTGCAGTTTATTTGGTCAGCAGAGCAGATCATACCCCAGTGCTCTGTCCTTCATATTTTGACCCCACCATAGAGGAAATACACTTCAAGATTTCTTGTCTGGTGATCAGATGCCCACAAAGTTCAGTCAGTGGATGAATTAAATTCCTGCATTTATGACCTCCTGCAGCCATTGTGTTTCTGGAGCAGCTATCAAAGTCAGCAAAGAAGCTCCAAAGTGCAGAAAATGGAGGGTCCATACATGCAGTCTGCTTCTAGCTCAATGGAAGAAGCTGGATAACAGCCATGCTGTGTTGCACGGGACTGTGCTTTGTACCTGGTATCACGGCAGGCAGGATTTTCAGATTTCATCCATTTAAGGTTCAATTGGGACGTGCATGTACTCTGAGAAGATATAAAAAGGGTCACAGGGTCCATATTTTTCCAAAATATGCAAAACTCTTGTTTGTGACTTAGCTTAGCTCCAGAAGTTCCTCACAGGCCACTAGCATGCACATGAAATCCCCTGCAATCAGTGGAACCTGGGCTGTTACTGACTTCAGTAGGACCAAGATGATATTAGTGCTCTGGCATCTTTCTAAATCCATAATTCTCCTCACCTAAACGAATACTTCAAACGCTATAATATGTTCATTTATTTTGAATACATAGAAAAGTGGGGCTTACTGTAATTATTTCCTTTTCTTTTAAGCATGGAGCTACGATGTTAGGGAAGTGGGTACATGGCAAGCCCAGATAAACACCCAACTGTACAGCTAAAAAGATGGGCATTAGGGTCCCGCTGCTACTTGGGACATTTGTCAAGTATCATTCTTCAAATGTTTAGAGCCTGAACATCCATCAGTTCATCCCAGTTGTCACTTCTTCTGGAAGACTTTGAACATTTTTCTGAAATTGAATGTTGCACTTCCATGGCCCTTTCCTTCACCCAAGGCTGTGAAAAGGTCTGAGGCATCATGAAGAGTTACCAGAAAGCATTGTTAGTCAGCAGGAATTCACTCCCTGCAGGAGGGGGAAATGAGAGGTGGCTGCAGGCCTTATGGCCAAGGCTCCATTAGCTGGCTGTATTTTCTGGCAGCAGCTCGGTTCTTCTCAGGCAAGGTAATGTTTGTTCCTGTAGCCAGCAAACACAGCCAGTTCTCACCCTCATTCCAAGAGGCACCAAGCTGCTGCTGAATCAGGGTTACACAAAGACAAATGGGTCCAACGGGAAGGGGCAGGAGACAGCTCACACTCATAAAATGAGAAACACAGAGTTAAAGTATTACAGAAACGATAAAATCCATCTGTACTTTGGAAGGTCCTTCTATCAGCAGATCCTGGGGAGCCTTCTTTTCCTCAGTAATTCCCCTTCTATATCATCCAAACCTCAAATTCCTCTCTGGAAATGAATGTGGATGGGGCTATATTTCCCCGTGGTTATTGCTGAATGACTCAAAACTTTTCCCTCCCTTTTCCTGTGGGACCAAGGGGCTACATCAATCCCCAGCAAAAATTTGCATTCTGTGTTTTAGTTCTGTGAAAGAAGTAGCATTTGGGACAACAGGACATGAAAATGGCTTAAAAGTTTCAGATTGCCTTAATTACAAACACAAAAACTATCAATATGTAAAATACAATACAACAGCATAAAGTTCAAGTTCTTTGGCTGGGAAGGCTTGAGGAAGGCTTGCAGGGGTAAACAGAAAGTGTGCAGCTCCACAGCAGAATCATTCAGATATCCTGCCTTTACTACAATGCATACAATTACTTCTATGAGGCAGCAAACTGCCTCACAGCATCCTTGCTCTATTGCCACAAACATCCCGCACCTAATGCACGTTAACCTCGGCCTGTCGCCAGCAGGTTCTTCTTACGACTTGTCTGGCAAGGTCACAGAATCACACAATCAGTTGCAGGGGTTGGAAGAGACTTTTGGAGATCATCTAGTCCAACCCCCCTGCCAAAGCCGGTTCACCTAGAGCAGGCTGGACAGGAACACATCCAGGTGCGTTCTGAATATCTCCAGAGAAGGAGACTCCAAACCTCTCTGAGCAGTCTGTTCCAGTGCTCTGCTACCCTCAAAGGAAAGAAGTTCCTCCTCATGTTGAGATGAAATTTCCTGTGTTCCAGTTTGTGCCCATTGCCCAAGGTCAAGGGAGAGAAAAACAGTCAGGAGCACCTTGTAGTCTCCAAGCTGGACCCACTGTGAATGTAGCAGTACTAGCAGACACAAGGCTGAGTGATGTCTTCTTTGCCTTAGTCTCACCGACAAGGTCTCTCAGGCCTTTGTGTCTAGCAGCAATGGTCAGGGAGAACGGAAACTCAAAAAAAGAGGCAAAAGTGGTTTCTTGGTTTCTTGGGAAAGCTGATGTATACAAGTCCATGAAACTAGGTAGGGTTTGTCCAAGGGGCCCAAAAGAGCTAGTTAATTTCATTGTAATATGTCATTGCGAGTCAGATTTATCATCTCTGAAAGGTCATGGAGATTGGGGGAGGTTGCCAATTACTGGAGAAAGATAACTGTTGCACCCATCTTCAAAAAGGGCAAGAAGGACAATCTGGGAAACTACAGGCCAGTCAGCCTCATTTCGGTCTTTGAGAAAATCCTTAAGCAAGTCACATTGGCTTCTGGGCAGATGAAGGAGAAGGTGTTGACTGAGAACCAAGGCTAAATTATGCCTGACCAGCCCCAGTGCCTTGTGATGAAATGGCTGGACCTGAGGATGAGGGGGCAGCAATGAATGTCACTTACATCAGTTTTAGGAATGCTGTTGACGCAGTTTCCCACAGCATATTTTGTATCCAAGATGAGTGTTATAGTTAAGATGGGTGGACTATTAGATGGATGAAAACCTAGCTAGATCATCAGGCTCAAAGGGTAGTGGTTAATGGATCCCCTGCCTTGTCTGGAGACTAGTTACAAGTGAGGCCCATCCTATTTTATCCTTTATTACTGACCTGAAGGAGGTCTGCAGATGAAACCAAAGTGGGGAGTGTAGGCACTGTCAAATGTTTTGAAAATCAAGAACAGGTACAGTTTTCTGCTCCTGGGATGAACTAACCTACTGCAATGGGAGAGGCTGGTTGCTGGGTGACTGGAGAGAAGCTCTGCAGGAAGGTCTGAGGGGGCTGTGGAGGAGCCAGCAGTGCACCCCAGCAGCTTGACAGGTGATAGCAGCTTCCTGTGGGGAGGTTAGGGAGAACATGAAGCTGGGATTTTCACAGTAGTCCATGGGTGGGAGGACAAGACACGACATGCATGTGTTGAAACAAGAGAGGTCCAGGCAAGACAAAAGAAGAAACTTTTCAGCCTGAGTACATCCAGGCAGGAGCACAGGTTGCCCAGGGGGCGCTGTGTAGTCTCTGCCCATGGAGGTTTTCAAGACCCAACTGGACAAAGCACTGAGCAACCTGGTCTGATCTCACAGCTGACCCTACTTGGAACAGGAGGCTAGACCAGAGACCTCTTGAGGTGTTCTCCAACATAAATGACTCTGTGTTATAATTTTGCTATCCAAGTGATTTTTGTTGTCTGATACTTCTGCATATATTTGGGTATTTGTTTCTTTGCAAGTATTTTGAAAACATGCATTTAACAAATAGAAAAATGGAACTTTATTACCCAGACAAATATCTCAAGGGGGAAAAAAGAACATTATGAGCAGACCAGCTGCTTGTTACTAATTTTAAAGTACACTTTTTAAAGTCTAATGCAATACAAAACTAGTAACCCTCCTAAACTCAGAAAATTAAATGGCAACAGAAGAACCAAACCCCTCCATGCTTAAACCTATAAACAGCCCCCAGGAACAGTGGTCAGTTGGGGTCTCTGGTGTTTTGTCTTCTTTTTCTTTCACTGGGAACTGTTTCTTGCTTGCATTGCATATGGCACATGGACGAACACAGTGTCTACTGCTGGTCCGTGCTTCACACTCCTCCCTGCTCTTGCAGTTCTCTTCTGCCCAAGAAACCCCAAAGATCTCCCAGTCATAAGGGAAAAGTTTGAATAAACAGGTGTTCATATACTTGATCTGCAGTTCATGTTGATTTTGGCATGTTTTGATGAAAAATTGCTCTGTCAACAAGCATACCTGGTATCTTTCAATAAAGGAAACAATATTACAAATGACAGAATGAAAACTGCATTTTAAAGTTTTATTTTAGGAATGTGTAGCAGAATCCTTCCTTCACCATCCCAACTGTCCTCGCAGTAACAACAGAGCCGGTGAGCAACCTGAAGCTTAGCTCTTGGCCTCAGTGGTTTTGCCTCTCTGGGCGGCCTTGCTGTGCTCTGTGAGCAGCAGCAGATGTCTTGTTGCCAGAGCATAAGGGAGTTTTTTCAATTCCACTACTCCGTTGTAGCACCTGCATCTAAATGGACTAGTAACAGCTTTTGTTTGCTGAACTTGAAACTGAAATGCCTGGAATATCCTTTACACAAGACTGTGCAAGCCAGCTGCAGGCTGAGCAGTTGTCTTCCAAGTAGGGAAAAGGATGGTCTACATGCTGCCTAAGGAGAGCTGAGTGCCTAATGCCAAGCTTAGAAATACCAGCTGAAGTCTGTAACTTATTGCTCAGGTAGGCTCGTAGGTAATTTTACATCGATCTCAGAGAAATATGGATGCACATATCTCATTTCTCATAAATTTCTCAAGTAAAGAAAACTGACTTTTCTATTGTGAGAGAAAACTTTGTAAGGGTATTAGAAGACCTGACAGCCTGGAGTGACAAAAGAAAAGATCAGAATCAGCTTGTTCCCTTGTGTCTTCTCCATAGATACATTTTGCTTTTTATCTTCCCTTTACAGGTCTGCATGATAAATATAAGATTAAAATAACTGGCCACCATGGTCATTCTTTCTTCATTCCTCCAGTGGTTTTGGCCTTTCAGTAAAGTTACCCAATACTTTCCATTATAAGGACCTTACAGCTTTGCCAAAGTTCAGTCATTCTAGCTGCAATTTTTTTCTGCTGGCTGGATGCCTCTGGCTGATTTTTTTGGAGTTCTTTTGATAACTTTTTTGGAAAATTTTCAGACATTTCCAAGAAAGAACCTGGGGGAAAATGTATATATTGTTGTCTATGTCAAAAACTTGTAGATGTTTTCTTTTAAAAACTCTCATTTCGCAGGCTTTGGAGCACAGTCCTAAAGTATGGTGGGTAAACGATCCTTGTGCTTGGAATGGCCTTTTCTCTTTCCCAGTGGAAATCTGCACAGCGTAGAAGCAAGACGTCAACCACAGATTTGTGTAGTAAAAAAAGAAAGCTTTAAGTCTTTAAGAGTTCTGCCTCACTTATTGTAAAGGCCAGAGAAGAGACAGGGGAAAAAAGAAATTCTTAATTTCAAAGCTAGTGGCTTCGGTGCCAGAGAACAAGACTGACTCTGCCAGGCAGTGCCTACGTGATGTGAACAATGGCCCTGGGTCTGGTTGACCTGGAGTTAATTTTCTTCACAGCAGCCCATATGGTGATATGTTTTAGATACGTGACCAAAACAGTGTTGATAACATGCTGATGCTTTTGGTTCTGCTGAGTAGTGCTTGCACAGCATCAAGGCTGTTTTCTTCTGTTTTTAGTCTGTTTCTCACTCTGCTGCCCCAGCAGAGTAGGACATGAGTAGGCAAGAGGTCGGGAAGGGATAGCTGACCCAAACCAGAGACGTATTCCACCACGTAACATCACATTCAGCAATAACACAGGGACCATTTTTTTCCAAAGTAGCTGCTACTTGGAGACTGGCTTGGCCTCAGTCTGCTGGTGGGAGGTGATGAGAGATTGACTTTGCATCCATTGGGATTTGTTTTCCCTTTTTTTCCCCCGCATTCATTTATTAAACTGCCTTCATCTCAACCCACGAGTTTTGTCACTTTTGTCCTTCCAATTACCTCCCCCATCCATCGTGTAGGAAAGTCAGTGAGCAACTGGGAGGGATCTAAGCTGCCACCAGCTGGCCTCGACCCACCCCAGCAACTCACCAACATCCAGCTCATCCCAGTTTATCACTACCCATGTTTTTCTCCACAGTCCTGATAGGAACTCTATGGTATCATTTGCAGGAGGGCAGAGTACCCACCCCTGCCATGAAAGTCAATAGGATCTAACCTTCAAGCATGTAAAATAGTGAATGACCATAGGTGGGTCAACAGGTTTGTGCTATCAGCAGCACATTGATGTGATGTCCCAACCTCTCAATCATCCACATGCGGGATTTGGCTCAGAGTATGCCAGGGTTACTCTTTTCAGGTTTTGTACATGTGGAAATTTGGCAGAGGAAGGGCAGAGGCAGCATCATGGGTAGCTGAGTCTTGTGGGGCTGTGACGAGGACTTCTAGCGTGGGTTGCAAAGTGGAAAGTGGAAGGTGCCCTTGGGCGTATAGTGTAAACTTTGACTATTACACTGAGTACCCTGAGAATTCAGCACTTCAAGTGATCAAGCACTTCTTATGGGAGGATAACTTTTAACTTTAATCTTACTGTAGTTCAGTGCTATAAAACTGAGGCAATAATACTCCATATCACTTGCAAAGTTTAATTAACATTCGTGAAATATATAAATGCTCTGCTGATGACAAGCATAGCGGAAATCAATAATTTTATCTTCAGAGCAGAGCATGAATGTGGCAGTGAATGGGACCTAGAGAAACAATGAAGAGAAGAAAAAATATTGAATGGGTGCTCACTAAATGAGTTCAGTCCCCTCTCTGTACCGCATAAATGGAGATACTAGAAAAAAATTAATACACTATTCTAAACTAGCATCCAGTAGGAATAAATATGTCTTGTCAATGATTCCAAACATATGCAGGTAAGTTAATGTCCCATGGGAAATCTTTCTCCTGGCATTTCCTAGCTTGTGAGAGCTTGATGTCACCACCTCAGTAATGTTCTTTGGATAACAATTATTTTTATGTGGTATTTGTATTTATGAAGCCTGACAAAAATGAAAAAAAAAATAAAATAAAGGGATCTCTCCAAAGATCTCATTAATATCTAATGACCTGTAATGTACCCAAAAGAAAACAGAAATACCATAACAGAAGCTACTGTTGATAATGTGATCTCAGAATTATGTGATATCAGAAATATATGGGGGACTATGCTGCACTACGCATCTTTTGGTTCATTTGTTCTTTTTGAAGTCTGTTTACTCTGAAAAGCAAGACCAATGTAAACATGGTAAATACAACCAAAAATACTTATTAGAGTGGCTATATTTTATTGTCATTATTCCTCAACAAGCAAAACTTCAAAGGTTCAACATTCTCCATGAACAGTAATTTACATAGATTACAGATGTGTTCCACATAGTGAGCAAAATACTTTACATTTGCAATCATGATGTTCCCTGATTTTCAAAGTTTTTGTCTGTAGTTTTTGGGTCAAATTCAGAGCCAAAGTGTTGTAACTTAATATTCCCCTGGACCTACTTACACCCACTTGTTGAAGCGTCAGGGAGTCCTGGTGGGTGTAACTCCCAGGCTGAAGAGCCAAAATACATTGCAATAATGTTAACTTAATGTAGGGAGGTTTCACCATTTTTTTATTTGCTTTACTTTGCTGCACTCTTCTCCTGTGGCCAAGACTATACAAGCCATACTCACTTAGCCTCTGTTTGAATCTTAGGTTTGCACTGCAAGACAAGAAGTCAGGAAGACCATACATAGGTGATGCATTTGGACTTGTCACATGGATCTATATTGCCATAACCAGCAAATCTAGGGCAGTGAATGCACCTGAACCAAGACATGCCAGTGTCTGTAGGTGGATTACACCAGCTTCCACTTCCTCCAGTGCCAGATGGCCTCATGGAGACACCTCTGTGCATCACTGTGCTTCTGGGCAAGAAGCTAGAAGCTAGAAAAGAGCATGCAGAACCCCCCAGGTTGTCCCTGTACCCCAGATGAAATGTGTGGCATGTAACAGCAGCAGAAGGATGCTCCTCCAGGCTGACAGAGCCCAAGACTTGGTTCCTGCTTGCCAGCTCCCACTGAAGATAACTGGCAACTGAACCCCACTGGCATTTGGACAACCTCTAAACGTAGCAAAATCTTTACCTTCATCCATAAC
This sequence comes from Jacana jacana, assembly GCA_013400555.1. NCBI lineage: Eukaryota > Metazoa > Chordata > Aves > Charadriiformes > Jacanidae > Jacana > Jacana jacana. The sequence continues at coordinate 100,276 of VZTM01007477.1, forward strand.
ATGAACCAAACCCTGGCCAGTATTGTTTTGACGTGCTCCAGCTGAAGAGCTAACCCAGTTAGACCTCAGGCAATAAGAAACTATTTCTGAGGAAATCAGGATTATTTCACTGGGTGTGTTGAAAGAAACACACACTACGAACAAACAAAATGTTACTACTAATGTATAAAAGTCTACTTCTGCAAACACCCAAACAAAATTTGCCACTAATTATTTGGTCTTGGTTTTGCTGTCTTCAACATTTACACACTCCAGCAGTAATGGAATTACTTTTCATTATGAGAAATTTTGGAGCACAAAAGTCAAATATTTTACTAGTTTAAATGTTCAGCAGACACAACACAACACAAAATTGTTTCAGGCAATTTTGACAAAATACTGTGCAAGGAAATTGCCAGGATAAAATTTCCCAAACTTTCTGAACCAGAAATAATCACTCCTCATTCAAAATAGGAATAAAACTCATAATGGTGTGTTTCATCAAATATAAAAAATATGAAACAGTGATCCCTAAATATCATCCACAGGTAATCATAATAGCTGTACTTTTAATTGCATTCCAGCACTTTGCTTTTCTTTTAATTTAGTTAGGGCAATGTTAGCTCTATTCTAGAGTTGTCTTGGGTTTCCCTTCAAAAAAATCCAGTTTCTAAAAGAAAAAAGGGCACAGCAATTGAAAGACAAGAGAACTGGCATGTGGGCCTTTCTATGATCAACATCCAAAACATATTGAGAACAAGTTTATGTCTCTGAGTAACTCTGGCACACTGAAAAGACAGCCAGGTGTTTTGCTGCTTTCAGAATCTCCTTCAGTTCCCCAGTTAATCAAAAGGAAAGGAAAGAAAAGGAAAACCCACCTCACTTGTTGAAGACAAGTCTAGGTAACTAAATGTTTTCACATTATGATGCTAATTACTCAGATTAAGAAAAGGCTCATCTGTGGATTTAACAAAATTATTAGTAAATAACTTCACCATTTGTTCCGGATCATTTACAAACTCCTTACCCAGATCCAAGGATAATGTCTTCACTCTGGGCACACGTCCAAAATGGTCATTAACAACAATATGAAATTGTTGTGGAGAAAAAGATTTATCATTAAAATATGTTATAATACTCAAGTCTTATTTTTCAAATGCACATTTTGTATTGAACCCAAATGGTAGTTACTTCAGACAAATGATCTTCCACATATGGTTCCCGTGTCACATGCAGTTCTCCTCAAGGATGCATGCAATTCTTCTTCAGATTTTTAAATTTAATTATTGTCCTTTGCACTGCATATTGTCTCAGGCAACGAGTAGGCTGCCAATCAAAAGAGAATGCCACACATACTTCCATGTGCGTGGACCAAGGCTTCCAGCATCTCCAGGACTTGTCAAATAGCCAAGGAGCTTGAGGCTGGAGAAGGCGGGAGCGATTCTGACAATGATATGTAGTTGAGACTGTGGGAAAGAGTCAGGTGAGGGTAATGGTCCGTTGTGAAGTGGAATCAAAGTGAAGGAAGCAAGCACATTACCTCTGGTTTTAGATCACTTCAGCAAAGTCTGCACAATTTATTCTGAAGCGCATAAAGAGAGATTAAATTTCCATCTTTCTCTTTTGGATTACTGCCGGATTCGAACATGCTTTGCAGAGTAAAACTGAGTGTGAACGGTTATAAATGAACTTCCTTGATACTCAAGAGGAGACGGTAGCAAGGAAAAAATGAACAACACACACATCATTGGTTAGAGCTTAAAGTCACACTATAGCACATCAACTGCAAAGAGCTCACTTGGGTAACTTATTTCAGGATTTGATGAATAAATTGTAATAGTTCCACATAAGCAAGCCATATTAAGCCAATATGTAAACATTTCTAAACAAGGACAATTTGTTTAGATCCTCTAGACCTTCTCTGAGTCTCAATCTGGCTGCAATGTGGGATCACTTTGTGACAGGCAGCCCACTGCGGTAGGAAGCTGTTGTTATATTATTATTATTGGATGAAAAAATAGGCCTCATAATTTATGTCCTGAACAAGAGTAACAGAAAATACAGTAAAATGAATACTTCTGTAAAATCAGATTTCCCTGGAACACAGTCTATAGTTTCCTGAAAGTAAAAGAATACGACAATATGCTTAAAACTTCTTCTAAGGTCAGTGGTTTCAACCAGAGAGGCAGTGCAATTGTGTTTGGCAAATTTCACCACTGCTTTGAATGAAACTTGAAAAATATAAAGTATGTATAAAAAGTTCAAGCTGGTGAAGACCCAGGACTGGGAAACTCTAGAGACTCTATGTGAATTCAAAATACTAATTAGTTTGCTTTCAAACAGTAAGGACCATGTTTTCCTCAGACACAGCAGATCACTCATCAGCAGCAATTTTTGGTTGCCAGCCTTCAGTTCTCTAAGGTTACTATCTGAAGAACTAGAAAAGTGTTATCAGTTTTTCCTTTTGAGGAATTTTCTAAATTCCTGCACAGTCCTGCTCCTTGCACATTCCCTGATGACACAGGTTTAAAACAATGTTCTTCTTTCCTCTTTTTCTTTTCAAAGCATTCCTTCTGCACTGTGTTTTCAAATAGAAGTTCTTTTCCTTTAGAGAAACGGAGCTTCATTATTGATTTCATCCAGTGTATGAGAATTAATGGAAAGATATCTTCTCGGAAACACACTCATGGGCTTTGGATCGGAGTCTTGCTAGTTTTCAGTTTGGGAAACTCAATGATATTGAGTCTTCACAGAAAAAAAAAATGTTAGTTAACTTAGGATCCAAAGTAAATCACACAACTGAGCAATCAGTCTTACAAAACCTGCAAGAACTGTTGTCCTAATCAAACCCCAACACTAAGGATATCTGCAATTATCAGGTGGCTGTATTCAGATTTAAGTGTTTCACTCACAACTTGTTTAAAAAGTAGATACTCCAGTCAACTACCAGAGCATAAACTAAAAGCTGAGGCAAGTCTCTTTGATATCTGAGCCCTGCTTTAAAGCAGCAAATGGCAACTGCAGCTGGTATTTACATATTTTTGGCAATCCTAAACTAAAGGTACTGCCTCTAAGTCAACAAAGTGCACTCAAGTAGATATCAACTCAAGCCATCAGAACAACAAAAGGAATTCAGATTTTTTACTCTACAATGGTTACTTTTTGTGGATTTAATCCTCTGCCCCTTGCTCAGGCGAGATCATACCTGACAGGTTTCCGATGCTTTTTGACCTGGTGTTAAACTAATGCTGTGATACCACACCATGACCTTTCTGGTACACTATGGTCCTTATCAGAGCCATAGGCCCCCTGAAAAGACCATGTTGTATAACTACTGCTTTGGGCATCCCTACAGTCAACAGACTGTGGTATCTCTAACTGCAAAGGCAGAATTGTGTGCATCTCCTCTCTGTGATGGGAAAGATTCTCTGATGCCCCTGCTACTTTGTTCATCCCCAGAACACACCAGTGCACATTGCACTAGCTCTGCTTCATCAGCACTGACATTAATACTTGAAGCTGCATCATAAACACTTATCACCACCTTCAGTAGCCTGAAAACGGGTAGGTTTGCAGAAAATCAAAATGCGCCTTTCAGGAAAACGGGAGCCTGGAAATGATCCATTATTCCTGGCAACATCCAGAACTAGAGAAATAAAAGACGACTGGCCTGTATATCCCTAATCCCACAAATATTTACACACATTCTTGAGCGTGTGCACTGCACACGGTCCCATTGAATCTGATGGGACTACTACACTTTGTTCAGCGCCAGGGTGAACTTCGCACGTCCTGCAGCCTTTTACCAACTGGTGGACACGCAACCACAGCTCCAGGATCTCTATTCTGCGTGCTGTGGCCTGGGGCACACTGGTGTGGCCAGCCCGGGTGCCAAGACCCTCACAAAGACCTTGGCTTTGGCCAAAAATCCCTGAGTGGGGAGGGCAGGGAGAGGACCCTTCTCCCTCTTCGCAACATCATGTCCCTCCCAAGCTCCGCAGTTACCGGTGGGTGTCCCGCAAGTTCTGGGCTGATCCCCACGGGTAGACCCTGCTACCCACGCCCTCTCCCTATCCCCCATCCCTCCCGCACCCCGGAGACCCCGCGGGACGGGGCGGGGCGGCGTGCGTCTCCTCCAGCCCCAGCCGCCGGTGGGACCCCCGGCCCTCCCCCGCCGCCCGGCCC